>OX578281.1:7569756-8169756 GCA_951217055.1 Gerris lacustris | reverse complement strand
CCTCAGTCAAAGGGTTTTAAATAGTTTTTTTTCTGTATTTGCAGCTTCTTTCAATTCGCACTATTTAACTTTATAGTTTAAAACGGCTGTGTCAGCTAAAGTTTTTTATTTTTTCTCGAAAAAGGGATTAATATGATGTAGTCTCACAATTATTGGAAATAAAAATGTGACCATGGATAATTAAAGTCTAAAATATATATCTTTTTCTGAAGTTGAGAAACGTAAAATTAACTTACGCCCTAGATTTTATATATTTAAAAGAAAATGTTGATCAGAATGAATTATATTCCAATGATTAAACCGGAAAAAAATTACACATTTACCTCAAATGAGTAATTCACAAACCCAGTATTTATTCTTTGGACACTGTTAAAACAGACTAATTTTGATTTGTGCGTGAGTAAAGTACCATCATTAAACGAGGACCCCGATGTATTTTTCCACTCTCTGATTTATAGCTAAGGTTCATTAATTAACTATACGACCCTGCATGTAATATATCATATAATCAGTGTTGTACATGGGCAATTTATCTTGACTAAATTATAATATCGTTATCAATTTTTTTTTTTCAAGCTCTCATTAGTCTCTTCTGTTTTAAATTAAAATTTATTTTTGATTTATTAACTTTTTTATTGCTATAATTTTCTCTTATGAAAAATTTACATGCGGTAACATGCAATTTCAATAAACGTTTACGTAGAATAAGATATACAGGGTGGTCCAAAAGTCTCCCAACCCCCCCCCCCCCTCTTAACTTTTGAACGGTTTGAGATAAATTAATGAAACTTGGGGGATCTCTACCATGCAAATGGAAGTTTGTTTTCATGCAATCACCCACTTGGGGCAACCACCCACTTTGCCCCCAGGCCACCCAACTTCAAAATTTCAAATTGAAGTGTATATTTTTGATAGCATATTTGGATTCTACCGTGAAAAATAATAAACTTTTACTTGAAACTTTTTTTTCTTTTCCCAATATTTTGCCCCCTATAGGTGGGCAAAGATAGCAAAATTACCCCACCGATAATACGTTGTAAAATCTAAACGGTTAGAGTTAATTAATGAAACTTAGGGGATCCGTACCATGTAAAGGGAAGTGTGTTTTCATGCAATCGCGCAGTAGGGGCAACCACCCATTTTGCCCCCAGACCACCTAACTTCAAAATTTTGTCCTAGAATGTATATTTTTGATAGCAGATTTAGATTCCACGGCAAAAAATAAAAATATTTTACTTCAAACTTTTTTTCTACCTCTAATATTTTGCCCCCTATAGGGAGGCAAAGGTATAAAAATCGTAGATTTTAGAGCCTGGGGGCAAAATGGAGGTTGCCCCTAGTACGCGAGTGGATGATTAAACACTTCCCTTTACATGGTACAGATCCCCCAAGTTCCATGACTTTATTTCAAACCGTTTAGATTTTATAACGATCTAAGTGTTATTTTTTTACTATTTCGGAAGGGTTATTTTGCTATCTTTGCCCCCCTGTGGGGGGCAAAATATTGGAGATAGAAAAAATAGTTTCAAGTAAAAGTGTATTATTTTTCACCGTAGAATCCAAATATTCTATCAAAAATATACGCTCCAATTTGAAATTTTGAAGTTGGGTGGCCTGGGGGCAAAGTGGGTGGTTGCCCCTAGTGGGTGATTGCATGAAAACAAACTTCCCTTTGCATGGCAGAGATTCCCAAAGTTTCATTAATTTATCTTAAACCGTTCAAAAGTTAAGAGGGGGGGGGGAGACTTTTGGACCACCCTGTATAACAATAATATAAACAACGATAAAATGGACTGCTAATTGGTGTGGCACATAGCATCGCATCCTATCACGTACTTTATTGATATTATGCTTTTGCAAGCCATTACTGTCTATTTTGTTGAATTGTTTCCACCGTTTTCTTAATCTGTCATTTTTATTTTTTATTTTTTACATGAATTAAAGTATCAATTTAGCGAAAGTTAAATAGCGCAGACGGTTCAAATTAGTCTAGGGCTACCTAAAGATTACTTTCAATAAAATATAAGAGTTTCATACAAATAAGATGACTACTTTTAAAGACATAGGTGCAAATAAATGTATGTTTTGCGCATGTTGAAGGTAAACAAAAGGAAACTTATATGGGACCAACAATTGGCTAATTGTGACCTACCATAAAAATTTCATTAAAATCGGATGTGTATTTTTTAAGATATGTTGGTTAGAAAAAATTGAGCGAAAGACAGACATAGAACCATAAATGTTCCCTGATGTCTGAAACGGATTTCTGTCTTGGATTTTTTTTTTTTAAATCGGAGTCATAAAATATTTTCGTTCTTGAGAGCGATCACTTAGCTTCCGTTACGTTTGGTGAGCTCGGATCTAAATAATTAATATAAAAATACCATTTTTGAAAACTGGTCTTATTTTAAACTTTTTTGTTTTTTTGGTTTCTGAATTCTTCACCTCAATTGTTTCCATGTGAAAAATTTGGGGAAGATTGAAAGACGGAAAGTTGTTCTAAATTGGGGTAACCGAAACGTGCGATGACACTTACAAAGCAAAGTAATATAAGACCAGTAAAAACATTAAATATTACACTCCAGCAGCATGGGCATCCAGCTAATAATAAAATAAAACATAGGCTAAACTAAATAAAGATACACGTTATTAAATATTTTGAACTAAAATACAATAAATGTTCTCTTTAACTCCATGAATTAACTTTGATGATCCTTTTTTTCTTTTAATAGAATTAAATTTTACTTTTATTCAGATATTTAATCAAAACAGGAAGAAAACGCGGAAAAAGCAGCAACAAGTACAGCTGGAAATAACCAGCAGAAAATGAGGGAACTAAAGCTTTCTCTCTCTTTTCTGTTTAAAAACTAGTAAAATATTTAACCAGACGAGGCCAGGCTTTCTTCTTCTGATAAAGAACAAGTGTGAAAGCGAAGAGGGACCGAAAGAAGCGGAGAATTGGTCGGTTTGGATCTGGTAGAGCGCTCATCGCGGTCCCAATCCCTTTTTCTTACTTATGCATCGAAATTTCTTTATTCTACGGCCTCTCCAAAATTCTCGGTGGAATTCTCCTACCCTTTACTTCTCGCTTGTGAAATGCAATCCTAGGATCTTTTTTTCTTTTCTTCTTTCCCTCTACTTCATTTTATTTTATTTTTTTTTGTTTCGTTTTTTTGGCTCCTATTTCTGTTGTTCTTCGGCCATTGTTCTAAATCACCTCCCATCCTTGTTTGCTTGCATAATAAAATCCGGGTTATTCCCTGGGAAAATCTCCGAACCTTCTTCCTCTTCAAGCTGTAACTTTTTTTTTTTTTTTTTTTTTTTTTTTTTTTTTTTTTTTTTTTTTGGGGAGCCAAAAAAGTTTCTTTTTTTTTAAACATTGACAAGTATCACGGGGGTTTTACAAAGGAGAAAAGAAGTGAAACTTAACATGAAGCTTTCTTGTCTCTGTTTCTATCTTTTCTTCTATTTCAACCTTCTTCCCGAGGGTTTGAGAGATCAAGGGGGAAAAAAATCTAATTTAATTTAATTCTATTCTATTTGCAAGCTTGGAGGTCTCGGCAAGGAACAACGGAATAGTTTATGTATTATTTAGTGCCTTGGAATTTCTTCTCTTGTTTTTGTTGATCGAATTTTCTCTTTCTAGCTTCTGGATGTTTGTTGTTACTTTTTTGTTAATTTGTTTGTTTTTTATTTAGTAGGTTTATTTTTTATCTAAACAGTTTTAAACAATGGTCCAACACACTTGAATTAAAAGAGCTGTCAAGTTCAGAGTATGTTGGCAAATAAAAAGGCTTCATGGACATAAACATACTTAATAAGGCCGTCATTTTCGACTATTAGATTATTTTTATGATCTAATCGATTATTTTTATAATAATCTGTTAATAGACTATTAAATTATTTTTATGATCGGGCCTCCTGTATACAGGAGCGGCGTTCATAACTAAAAACAGTGTGAAAAACACCAGGGGGAGGTTTTCCTGACCTGGCCACGAAATTGTGTATATGAATAATTGAAAAAAATAAAAATAGAAAATGATTAGCGGACTGTAGGCTATATTTAGCATGTATGTACAAATAAAGAATAAATAACATAATAATAATGGCCTAGTAAAAAGAGTTTGTTATCTGTTGGAGAGGTGAGGTGAAGGGTGGTGGTGTGGCTGTGGTGATGGTTGAGAAGCTGGATCCCAGCACTGATGTATTCCATTTACTTCCCTGGATACCACGGTGAAGTAAAGGATTAATAAGTATTTCCTGGATACCAGGTAAACTGGATATATCCTTGATGCCATAGATTTATCTAGATAAAACTTGTACAAAAACACTTGTATAGAAAAATGGCCACTGCTCACATTAATGGCTAGACTCACACTTACTTATCTATACACTCTGATCTTCCCTCCAAAATCGAGCAGTTTAAATATTTAAAAAAAAATGAAATTTGGAGCAGTTTTGCCTGAGGAGGAAGATCAAGGCTTCTAAATCAAGACCTACATGGGCCCGTTCAGGTAATAGCGGGGTCGGTCTATCTGAATGAACCCAGATATTTTGCAGAGCGGGTTTGGTATGTCGATGTTGGTTGAGGTGTCAAGAAGCTGCTGTAAAGCAATGTTCAAAGCTATCTTGAACAAACAGTTTAAAATTAAGAAATGTTTAGAAAAAAAACTATACTTCTTTCTCTAAATTATTAAATTATTATTTATTAATTTAATTAATAAATAAATCTTTTTTGTCCACCATTACCATTTTTTCTTCTTGTACCCGCTGATATCTTTTTTCCTACCCCCGGGCCCCGGGGGTACGCGTACCCCACAGGTTGGAAACTGCAGGTTTAGAAGAAGGAATTTGAAACGTTAAGGGAAAGTATGAAACGCTCTTGGTGTTCAAATTGAACTAAAACAATTATCAGATGTAAATAATATTAATTCTAAATAATGAAGCCTTAAAAATATCCAATAAAAAATTATTAAATTAATGAATTATTTTTTAAATAATTAATTCAATAATAAATAAATATTGTATTTTAATAAATAAATGTATTCTAAAATTTTGTTCAGATTTTGAATAAACTATTGATGTTAATTAGTGCGTAGTGAAGTCATTATAACATTTATCTAAGATTGATAAGAAATATAAACATTGTATATCTGTTTAGATGCGTAGAAAGTGATTCTTTATGTACTTGTATTCATTGCGCATGCCCGTCTCATAGTTCTGAAGAATTCCTCTTCTTTACCACCCTAGGGCGGTAAAGAAGAGGAATTCTTCAGCTTTACGCACGATTAGCGAGTTTGTTTACATTTATCAAAACTAATTGTCTGTTCTAGTATTAAAGTAACTGTTTATATCGAGTTTTGTGAAAAACAATGAGTGAATGAAGTGACTCTGACGAAAATGTGGAGAATAATACTCCTCCAGAAATAATTAATCCAAATAATTAATGCCATCTTTATCAAGAGAGAGATACGAACTTACATACAGCAAGTTTATTTTTTTCTGTATTTATTATTTAAATCTAACAATCGTAGATAAAGTACGGTACGCAACTCGTGCGAAAACGGCATTTTGCATTGCTCGTGTGGTTTCACTACCCTCGCTGTCGCTCGGGTGCAAACTCCACGCTCGCATGCTAAATGCTACTTTCCACACTCGACGCGTAATGTACTATTACGCTGTTTGTTGTGTTTTAATGATATCTGAGTTCGCTTGGGTTTCCTTTGCAACAGCTCTAAATAGATTTTTATTTCTAAAACTTACACTTGATTCTTCTGTTATGTTGTACAATTTGCTATTATCATCTTAACCTGAATGTTAGTTAAGGCCACAAAACTTCTCTCCACATTTGAATACATATTATTAATTTAATAATTTCTATGATTTTAAAAGTTCATCTGCAAAATCATACTTAAAATAATTACATGATAAAAAGAACTTTTTATATACTACGTTTTTAAAGTTTCTGTTGAATCATATGTAATGTTAATGATGTAATTGTCATTGTTATATATATTATAATGTTAGTGAAAAAAAAAAAATACATAGTTCAGAATTTATATACTTCACATAATGATGACAACCATCTAGAAAGCTGATCTTAAACCTAAATAAACAGGTCAAGTGTGTGCTAGTCAGCACACAGCGGGGCTCCGTAGGCCATACTATATAGTGTTTAACTGTAAAGTGTATAAACAGTGTTTTTTTAAAATGCTAAAAAGCTTATTTTGAACAATTCTAAGGGTCTGATATTCTTAAAACACAACAAACTTCTGATAAAGTATTTTTTGCCACTAAACCGGACTACAACCATATAAATACATCGAAAAGACCATAATTATAAAAAACGTATTTTGTCAATAAAAAATAAAATAACATTTATTTCGAAATTTCCCAAAAGTGGTATCTTTACTTTTGGTCGAAGAATGTTCAGGAATTTTTTCAGATTTTTTGCACATAAGCGAGATAGAGGGGGGGGGGGGGACACGTTTCACACCCACTTCAAACTTGCCTACGCTCGCCCTATCAAAGTTATATCCAAAGAATTATATATTTTTGTAATCAGCTCGACGTACCCTTTCATATGATACCCCTCACGGTGTCGACAAAAAAAAAAAAAAAAAATGTTAACCCTTAAGTTTTTTTACCCTAATTTTTTTGAAAAATATTTTTTTTAAGTCGCTATATTTTTAAAATATGTGGGTAGGTACAAGACACATACATGCCAAATTTCAAAGTGATAGGACGAAAGGTGTAGCCGTGAGAGCACGTGAGAGGACGGACGGACAGACACACGCAGGAAAATATAAGGGTCCTTGGTTTTGCCTACGGACCCTAAAAATGGACAAATCTTTGTGCAACGGATCTCACCAACACCGAATCTAAACCGTGCCATTGATATGCCCCTGTGTAGGGAAAGTAAGAAAATAAATATGTGTAGGTACAAGTAAAGAAGTACAGATGCAGAAAAATTAAACCTATACCTAAGACACAAGTGTAAACAAACCTGGGTGTCACACGTCAATAATTTATTTCTTTGTTTACTTTTCGCTGTCGTTCAATGTTTACCTCTAATAAAAAAATTACAAATTTGAAACATGTCAAAATGGAGATTGTAAATACTATGGGATATGACAAAACAAATAAAATAACTTTTTTTCCGAACTAACTTTCCATACAGCAAAAATTGCTGGAAACTAATTAAAATTCTGCTAAAAGTATTAAAATAATGCATTGTCATCGTGTTCTGAGCTATTCTAAAAGTTTCAAATGTTTAGCTACTCGGGAAGGTAGTTAAAAATCGATTGTAAGATTTGTACTGGACAAACAAACAAACAAACAAACAAGAAAGCAAGCTAATAAAAACGTAGTAAATATAATATTCTTTATAAAAGTATTATTTTATTATATCTTTTGTATCCAAAGAAATAAGTTTGAAAACAAAGTAAAAACACATTGCTGTTAGAATGCTTAAGACGGTATCTTTTAAGAGTTCCGAACAAAACCGGAAAAAAAAAATTTAATATCAGCATCGAGCACCGAACCATTATCCGCAACCAGTTTTCTCAACTTGAGTTTTTTCTTAAGTTATGTCCAGGAAAGACTTTTTTTTAAAACTTAAAGAGCTTTTTTTTATTTCTTATCTATTCAATATTCAGCTTACAGGATTTTCTCAATAAACAGCAACAAAAATAAAATAACCCATAACGCTTTCACATTTAAAGCATATACAATAAAAAACTGTATATAATAGAGGGTATAGCATATGCTCATAATGTGTAGCGTATGCTTCATAATGGAACCGAGCGGATTTTCTCCATAAAAATCTTGTGTGTGCGAAGAGAGGGAAATTTTCTTATTCTTCCTTCTATACACTGATATTTTCTTTTCGATAAACCGGAAATTATACTGTAGAGAATATTTATACTGATTTCATGATCAGGGCATCTAAGAGGCAAGAGGCAAGAGGCAAGAAGGCCTTGTAAGTCTGACATAAATAAAAATCCGAATTTTTCTTTTCTCTAAAAAAAAGAAAGGGGCAAAAGTTTTCCAGAGAAAAATCTGGTTGTATAAGAGGTAAAGTGTTTTCCATTTTTTTGTATATCCTTTCTAAAGTATCTTTTTATTGGGTAAAGTACACTTGATATTGTTTCTTCTCCCTCTCCGGATATTACGTATTCAAGTGTCGCACTTAGATATCGACGAGAGAAACAAGAGAAATGTACCGCCATAACAAAAACTTTTCGTTAAAAACTAAAGAGTATTATATTTCCCATCTACGGTATATATATGCACAAGAAAATCCTATTATTATTTAGACATGGTACTTGAAACCGGATATTCTTATAACAATAGGTGGTTTTTTTAAAAATATCACAACTTATATTAATATTTCGTTGTTGGGAGTTAAATATAACAAAGATTTCTGGCCAAGCAATATGGACCATTTAATCCTACCATTAGGTAGAGCTTGATTAGGAATGGAGATTGGAGAATGGAGAATGATAATTCTTTGTGGACTGTATTCATATGAGGGGGGACCTTACCTCAAGAATGGTGAGTTGGGCCGGGCGCATACACTCGATTTTACCACGACTAAACTATTGAGTCGAAATCGATGAACTCCTGGATTTCTCCTCGACTAAACTGCTTAGCTGTTGGGAGTGCGCATTCACTTAATCAGTTGCCATTGAGATCCCCGAGCATTCGTGAGCTATACCGTACAAAATTATAAACAGAAAACCACTCACTTGCGTTTTCCTTTATATGAAACACAATGAAAAGAAAAGGAAAAGACGATACTGTGTACAACCCGTAATAAGCGAAAGATTATTAAATGAAAAGTTTCATACATTACATTCTAATCTGAAGGAATATCCAGAAAACTTGTTTACGTTTTTTAGAATGAGTGAACAGAGTTTTAATGAAATAATTAAACTGAGTGGTCCATATATACAACATGGAGGCGCTCTATATCGCCAGGAAAAAGATTGTGTTACTTTAAGGTGAAAAAAACTCATTTCGAAGGGTCGCTGATCGACTGTTTAGTTGAGTGTATGCGCACTCCAATACATGGCAATGTACATAGCGCTGTCGACGATAGTTGTTCAACTAAATAGTCAAAACATGATCGATGATGTTTTACGGCTTTTTAATCGAGCAACTATCGTGTCGATAGTATGCGCACTCCCATAAGGTCCAATAGCTTTTTGACGTACAACTAAATAGTAAAGCGATTAAAAATGGTATGTATGCGCCTAGCCTTAAGGTGGTAGTTAGTATATGGCTGTGGAAGCGACCTTATACCATGAGTTGTTTCTTGACAGTCTTGATTACAACTCTGATTGAACACGACTGGCGGTAAGTGGTTGAAGAGTGATACTATATATACTTGGCGCTAGAATCGCATCTTCTATCACTCCCCTTTTTCTAATGTAAGGGCCGTGTTTATACTTGGAGGCGTAAACTTACTGATTATTTTTTAATCTCCCAAACTCTCATCATTAAATATTCAACATAGGTAGTTCATCTTTTCGTAATTTTCATCGTTTTCTACTGGCTGTTTCCGAAGGAAGTTTACTGCCATTTAGAAGCTTATAGAAAATTTAATTCTAAACAAATTCCCATTAACAAGGGTCCGTAAACATTTCCTTAAAGACATGGGACGAAAATAAAATAATCTACAAACATTTTCTCACTTTTTTACTTGCATTTGTTAAAATCAAATAGCAGTAATTGTTTGTTCCTCTACAATGTATAAATGTATTTTATAAAGAAAAATTAATTTAATGCAATTGTATTCCAGAGTATCTCTAAATGAAATTGATTATTGAAGCGAGCGCAAGCGAGCTTCTTACATTCAACGAAATATGCATCTTGTCTGTCTGTCTGTCTGTCTGTCAGTAAGGTTTACGCGTGTGACGATAACTTGAGTAAATGTTGACCGATTTAGTTGAAATTTGGTATACATCTTCCTTTTACTAATACTCAGGCTGAGTTCGTTGGACAGCGTGATCCGTCTGAGTTCGCGCGCAATGCTCGCGTAAACGTGAGCTTCAAATTTAAAATTAGAATTTCAGGACGGGAAAAAATTCTATCATCACCTATTCAATGAGACGAACATTTTTTTAAAATTACATTTTTTAGTAAAACCAACAACGACACTGCTATGAATTAATAAAGATCGCTAAAACTATTAAAGCGGACCTAAACGTTTAAAATAGAGAAAACAACCTTTTTACCTATATCTTACGTTCTAACGTAACGATTTTAATAAAACTTCATGTACATCGTCTAAAGTACAATTGAAACAAGTATGTAAAATTTCAACGTGATACAAGCAGTAGTATTTGAGTAATGAAGTGATACATTTATAATAATAATATAAAAGCTATTACGGGTGGTTAGTGTGTAGGTTTGTTATGAAGTAAAGCTTTGTACCGAGTACCCCCACTATAACCCCTTACTACCCTCTTCCTCTTATCTTCAACTGTGACATTATTCATCATGATTAACAAATTTCAATATTCAGTATTTTATTGCAATACGCTCGCTTCAATGATAGAGCCACGCGATGCCTAGTATATATATATATATATATATATATATATATATATATATATATATATATATATATATATATATATATATATATATATATATATATATATATATATATATATATATATATATATATATATATATATGTAGGAATTGATAGTCTTGTCTAGAGCGATAATCATTTACGAGTATGTAAAGATTCACTGAATCTTCTTTTTAGATTTATTTATATTTTCTTCATTGCTAAATGTACATGATACCTGGACTACATTGTGTAAGAAATGTTGAATTAATTCAAGGAATAAATATTGCCTCAGATATCTGATGTAACTTGTTTCATTATACAAAACTTCGATTTATCTCATCGACATGATATTATGATTTATTACTTCATGGTCGTTGATATTAATAATATTTTAAAATAAAAATATCGTTTTTTCCACTACAAAGAATATGAAGTATTTAAGAATAAAATTTCATATAAAGTAATTGATTTTAAAAAAGAGAAATGCTTCGTACTGAATATCTTTTATCTTGATCTATTAGGTTTCTTATTTAAGTACGGAAAGAATATAAATAGAATGAAGGAAAAGACAGATGTCTTTGTAATAAATATTGGAATTTATTTAAATTTAGTTTCCGAATACATTACAATTACTTCTAGCTAGACCTTTTTTCCTGCTGTTAGGAATAAATTCCTGGTATTTATTTAAAAATCCATTATTAGGGATTTCCCTTTGTTGTGAAAAGATTTAAAAGGATATTATTGGTGAATCAATAGAGCACTATTTCTCTCAACGAGTGTTTCTTTCCTTCTTAAGAGTAGCACTGGGGACCGAGCGCCCATGCCGCTCGAAAGGAAGAGCGGCAACATTAACAACCCCCCCTCATTCTTGCGCTCATTTTTCTTCTCTCACCGTCCCCTACACGATGGCACGGTTTAGATTCGGTTTTGGCGAGATACCTTTTTAGAGAGATTAGCGGCCTTTACACCTTTTACGGCTTTCCTGCAGGATAGAGCAACAAACGGGAAAAAGCGCCAGTGTGAAGGCTGCACTGGAGTGAGGGATTACGCGTGCACAGAGACGCACGCATTGCCGCGCGAAATCTCTTTAGCCTAAAGGCGACAGCTAGCTTTCCCACAGGCCTGCCGTGTTCTTTAAATTCACCCCCACTGGGCCCCCTAAAACTGTTTGTCTGACGACCACTCCACGCTCCGAGGATTGCGTGAGGGATTTCTCTTTACACATGCGTTCTTTCCGTCGTGCCAACACCGGCCACGCCTTCCTCTGGGAAAGCGCGTGTCACTTTTATAGCTACCAAATCTTTCCCACACGATTACTTGCACGAATTACTCGCGCGCAATCCTTCTCAATTCATGCTCGCAGGAAAGAACGTATGTGTAAAGGCCGCTATTTGTCCTTTTGTATATTAAAGATAAGGAAGAAAATATTTTTATCTACGATTGATACGAAATATAAACATTATATCTCTGTTTAGATGCGTAGAAAGTGATTATTTACGTACTTGTATTCATTGCGCATGCGCGTCTCATAGTTCTGAAGAATTCCTTTTTTATATCGAGTTTTTTGTGAAAATCAACGAGTGATTTAAATGATTATGACTAATATGAGGAGAATAATACGCCTCCCGAAATAATTCGGCACAAAATACAACTAATGAATTAATGTTATCTTTATCAAAAGAGAAATACGAACTTGTATACTGGAAGTTTATTTTTTTCTGTATTTATTATTTAAATCTAACAATCGTAGATAAAGTGCGGTACACAACTCGTGGGAAAACGGCATTTTACATTGCTCGTGTGGTTTTACTACCCTCGCTATCGCTCGGGTGCAAACTCCACACTCGCATGCAAAATGCTACTTTCCGCACTCGACGCGTAATGTACTGTTATCGTCCTCCACTTGTAAACATTCCTATCCTGAGCGGCCGATAAAGTTCCATTTTACAGCCCTGAGTCTGTAAAAATGCATGCTTTATCTTTACAGGGCCGCTAGTAGTTTGAGAAGCGGCCGCTTCCTGGCCGCTGCGTGTAGGAAGCGCTAGTAGTTCTCAGCGTCACGTCAGCTGTTCAATATTTCAATCAATATTTTTATAACTGCGGTTTTATTTTGGTACTGATGTAACCTTTATATGCATTTATTGTTTTGATGATTACGGCAAAATAGTTTGCATGTTTAGTAATTAGTTTACATTGTGTTGGGCGATAAAATAGTGAACGCACCACGAGCAGTAAGCGACATGACAGGCCTCGGGCGTTAAACGCACTCGTGCTTTCAAACTTCGCCCTCGGCCTGTAATAACGCCCTTATTGCTCTATGTACGTAAATGGCTATTTTATTTTTCTAAAATGAAAAGGGGAAAAAAGACTGCCAATTAGTGTGGCACAAAGCTTCATCGCATCCCATCTACTTTAGAGAGTTTATGTTTTTAATAGCTATGATTGTATATTTTATTTAATTGTTTCCCTCGGTTTTTGGTAATTCTTTTAGATTGTTACTCCCCTATATGGTTTCAGAATATAAATGATTTTAGCTAAATAACTATTAAGACAAAGTGATGTTTAGTCCAATGTAATTTGGGACAAAGGAATATCACACTTATATTTTTAAAAGGGGAGTAACAGTCTAAAGAAGAATATTCCGTACACCTTCTTTAGATTGTTACTCCCCTCTGTTTTCTTTAAAAGGGGAGTAACAATCTAAAGAAGTGCCCGGTTTTTTAATATGTCAAAATTGTTTTGATTTTTTTTACATGAATTAAATTATAAATTAAGCAAAAGTTAAAGAGCGTAGACGGTTGAAATTAATCTAGTACTATCTGCGGTTTACTTTCGACAAACCATCCTAATTTCACACAAATCAGATGAGTACTTTTGGAGATATAGGCCGTAGGTATACAAACGTATGTTTGTGCGCATGTTGAAGAGAAACATGTGAGCGTAGAAGGTTGAAACTTAATATGGGACCAACAATGAGCTATTCATGACCTACCATCCAAATTTCATTAGAATCGGATTGTAGATAGAATAATTGTAGTTTTTAAGATATGTTGGTCCGCAAAAATTCAGCGAGAGAAAGACAGACCGACAGACAGACTCGGAACAAAAAGTTTTTCCTGATGTCTGAAACGGCTTTCTGTCTAGACATTTTTGAAATCGGAGACATAAAATATTTTCGTTTTTCAGAACACAAAGCAAGGGATCACATAGCTTCCGCTACCTTCGGTAAGCTCGGAAGTATGAGAATGAAGTATTTGGGAAAGGGGCAAGGTGTCTCCATGCTTCACCTCATACATTTTTTGGAGGTTAAAAAATGTATGATTAATCCAATTCAATCTGTGCTAGCATTATTAGTCCACAGGCCACCATAAGAAGTGAGTCGCTGATTGATAAAGTTTTCTTACCTCATGGAATCGCTTATTTTTGCCTTGTCCACCGATGAATTGGGTATATGGCAACTGGGTGCTGGGCCATTTCTTTTTTGTTGACATGCCAAACTTGCCCTTCTGCGGGAACATTGAAAAGAGATAGATAAAGTTTTGATTTTCACAGGATCGTTTAATTAAATTATTTCAAAAACAGTGGTTAAGGTGGCCACCGATACCAGTGGGCCGTTTGGGGTTGACACCGCTCCAAACATATTGCTCTGCGGGGACGTTGTTTCAATGTTCTCTTTGTTTCAATCTTTTCAATGTTCCCGCAGAAGGGCAAGTTTGGCGAGTCAACAAAAAAGAAATGGCCCAGCGCCCATTTGCCATATACCCAATTCATCG
The DNA here is from genome assembly GCA_951217055.1 of Gerris lacustris. Lineage (NCBI taxonomy): Eukaryota > Metazoa > Arthropoda > Insecta > Hemiptera > Gerridae > Gerris > Gerris lacustris. Next base: position 8,155,398 of record OX578281.1, on the reverse strand, counting down.
GTGGACATGGCATAAATAAGCGATTCCATAAGGTAAGGAAACTTTATCAATCAGCGACTCACTTCTTATGGTGGCCTGTGGACTATATTATTTCTTGTCAGGGAAATAAGATTAAAGCTTAAAAATTAGGTTTATAATCAAGACATAAAATATGAATACCTGTAATTAAAAAATTCTCGATACGGCTTATGCTTATGAAGGTTGCATCAGACTATTGAATTTTTAAATAATATGGATTGAACTCGTAAATCTAAAACTGTGTCTGTTAAGGGTCGATGTCATAGCAAGGATTTCAAGTAATGAAATGTTTAATATCAGTTTGGTTAGTTTGCAGACTTGGCTTAATAGATGGCGTGAGAAAGCGCCACGTTGTAAAACCTAACGGTTATTGTTGGAACTACTCGGTGAGTCGAGATCTAGCTATCAGCTCCCTTTTCTCTGCCAAGGAAATAGTCGAATAAAGAAAAGTTTAATTTCATTTTATCATGCGCTGGGTCAAGGGAAGAGCAAGTGAGTTAGATCTATTTGCCATTCGTCATGTTATTCCATCAACTAAAGGGGGGTTAGGTCGTGGTTAGATTAAATTTATTTTAACGATTTATTGCTTAGTCATTACAACTCTGATTAATTATTCTTTCTATACAGTGACATTTAAATTAGACAAGTATGTTTCAATTTGTATCTAAATGGTAATAGTAATTACTATGTTGATGTTATTCATGACATGGGTAATGTTTGATGGCGTCATGGACTAATATTGGGTGAGGTTTGTACATCCAAATTGACTGTTATGTTAAAGCTGTCTTGTGCTATTAACCTTTGCTGTCGTCGCGGTTCAAACGACGACAGCAGGTGACTAGATGTCATGGCACTACACTTCCGTGACATCTAGTCATCTGCTGTCGTCGCTGTTCAAACGACGACAGCAGGTGACTAGATGTCATGGCACTACACTGCCGTGACATCTAGTCACCTGCTGTCGTCTCTGTTCAAAAGGCGACAGCAGGTGACTAGATGTCATGGCACTACACTGCCGTGACATCTAGTCACCTGCTGTCGTCCCTGTTCAAACGACGACAGCAGGTGACTAGATGTCATGGCACTGCACTGCCGTGAGCCGTGACATCTAGTCACCTGCTGTCGTCCCTGTTCAAACGACGACAGCAGGTGACTAGATGTCATGGCACTACACTGCTGTGACATCAAGACACCTGCTGTAGTCCCTGTTCAAACGACGACAGCAGGTGACTAGATGTCATGGAACTACACTGCTGTGACATCAAGACACCTGCTGTAGTCCCTGTTCAAACGACGACAGCAGGTGACTAGATGTCATGGCACTACACTGCCGTGACATCTAGTCAATATAATAATTCGGCAAAAAATACAACTCAAGAATTAATGCCATCTTTATCAAGAGAGAGATACGAACTTACATACAGCAAGATTATTTTTTTCTGTATTTATTATTTAAATCTAACAATCGTAGATAAAGTACGGTACGCAACTCGTGCGAAAACGGCATTTTGTATTGCTCGTGTGGTTTTACTACCCTCGCTCACGCTCGGGTGCAAACTCCACACTCGCATGCAAAATGCTACTTTCCGCACTCGACGCGTAATGTACTATTAAGTCCACGTAATGAAAAAATGGATTTTAGCGATTTTTTTAGGCTCTAAACTTTATTTCACAGCCTACCACAGAAAAATAGTATATTATGTTACAAGGCTGTGAAGTGAGTTTTTTCTTTACCGCGGCAATTACATTTACTGTCGAGCGAAGCGAGACAGTAAATATTGCCAAGGTAAAGAAAAAACACTTCAAAGTCGCGTAGCATATGCTATTTTTTCCGAGGTAGCAGACAATGAAAAAACATTAAATATTAATCACTAATCAATATATAATAATAACAAATATTAGTACATACTTAAGACTTAAAAAAAGAAACCTTAAAATGAGGTTACACTATAAGAAAAGATAAACAAAACGCATTGACATCTAGCGGATTTTTATCGTACTAGAAGCATTTCTACAAAGACTGCAGCACTACTAACGGAAGTTTTGACAACTACCCGCCGTAAAGAAAAAATCTTTTAGTGCCTAGGACGTAAAAGATTTTTATCTACTCGCGGCAGTAAAATTAAACATTACTTAACTGTTTTTAGGCTGGAAAGTGCTATTTCCCTGATTTGTAATTAAGATATTAAAAACAGGCAGGAAAGTAGTTAAAACAGTCAGGAAAATACTTTCTCTGCCTAGGCAGGGAAATATTTCCCTGCCTAGGCAGAGAAAGTAACAGTGTTTACCACTGCGTGTCATAACCTTTTATTTTGGCAAGAACAGTTTATACTATTATCTCTATCTTATAACATTATATATTATAGTTAAATAAGTAATATTTAATAATAAATAAACGTTTTAATAATGAAATAATTTGTTTATATTTGTTAATTCTGTTAAATAAGTTCAATGATTTGTAGATCTTTAATTAAAAGAAATAGTAGAGTCACTGACTAAACTGTAGCGTCATGTAAACATTGAACATCCATATTATTATTATTATTGAAGTCTTTTTAGATTAGACTAGCTACTTTTCTTGATGTATCCTAGTTACTTCTTTTCTTTTAAGCAATAGAAGATATCTTTAACACTTTTATTAATTTTTTAGTAAAAATATAAATACATATTTTATATTGCGTGCATTATTCATTCAAAAGTTATGTGTGTTATAAACGTGTGTTTTGTATTTTGTTGTTATAGATTGAGTTTACTTTTCACTTATTGTTATTATTCCCAAGTTTCTTATTTGAACATTAATTTTAGTTAATACATATGTTATTATCTTTATTAATATGACACATAGTTATTAACTATGTTATATTAATAAAGATAACATTTTAGCAGCTTCATTTTTCTTCCGCAAGTAGATAAAATATTGTATGCAACAAGGCAGCAAAGGAAACATTTCTGCCTCGTTTATTCATTGCCTGCCTCGGCTTCGCCTCGGCAGTCAAATAGGTAAATTACCTGCCTCGGCTTCGCCTCGGCAGTTAATTCTCATAGCCTGTCCTCGCCTTCGGCTCGGAGGCTAATCTAATCACTCGTCAGTAAAATTCCATTTTGCTGCCTAGTTACATAAATAACTATTTCTTTACAGCTAGGAGTAATGAAAAGATTTTTTAAGTCCACGTAATGAAAAAATGGATTTTAGCTATGTTTTTTAGGCTCTAAAGTTACTATTTCACAGCCTACCACGGAAAAAAGGATTTTTCTAGTATTTATTCGATATTCCGCTGATTATAAAAATATTTGAGTTAGAAGATTTTCATTTAATATATCAGACATTAAACAGGAAAAAAAGCTCACATAAACGTAGTGATAAAATAATTAAAATTCAGTCAATATTTGAACACACCGACATAAAACCTGAAAAATAAGAGTACGCGGGAGTTTAAATGTCTTAAAACAACACAACATCGGTTTCAATTTTTGTTTTGAATGTTAATGTTTTTCTTTTTTGGTCTTTGCATTTTGACCATGTTGTTTAACAAAACTACAGAGTTTGGTTATTAGTTATTCTCTGTTTATCAGCAATTTTTTTTTTCTTTGGTTATTGGTTATAACTCTGTTTATCAGCAATTTTTTTTTCATCTCGACGACTGTTTTCCTAACGGTTTGACGGGGGGGGAGAGGGGGGGGGGGTGTTACCATTTTCTACAATCCCACTCTTTATGACCAATTCAGAGGAGTCAGTTGTGTCAACAGTGAGAATTTCCCGCAGCCAGTTCTACTTAAAACCCCCACGGCACACTCGCAGCTCGATTTTTCAAAAAAACAAAAAAAAAAACTCGAGGCGTTTTCCCGAGAGTATTTGATCAATCTAATAAATAATTCAGTTTTCAATTCTAGAAAGGGGGGGGGGGGGGCAGAGAAAATCTCGAAGGGATTAAAAAACATTGTAACTTTGGTATGTGCAACGTTTCAGAAAAAAAAAAAAAAAAAATTCCTGAACTAATTTTTTTTTTTTCTAGGACCCTGAGCAACACTTATTAAAAAATTAAAAACTATACGGGTGCATTCTCAAAGCCAAAGCTATATTCCCTTGGGATAATGTAATTCTAGCTGTTAGCTTGATTCTCTGATTTGAGGTCCAAAATTTACAGAACTACTTCTTTCTTAAAATTATAATTCTAGACCCGTTACTTCCTGTCACTCTATTCATTAAGGTTCCTCTGAGCATAGTCCTGGACTAAAAAAAAAATATATGTGGTGTCGTGGGACACCTGTTAGAAACGAAATTCCTTACGTTTTTCATTAAATATAAATTATAAAGTCCCACTGCTAAGTATACGATACTAACTACTTATACATGGCGGAGTAAGAAAAGAGACAAAATTAAAAGTAATTAACTATTTGTACTTAGCGGAGTTAAGGCAAAATTAAAAGAAAAACATTTTTTGTTATTGTTGAAGCGAGCGTCTTGCAATAAATATGTATTGATTATTGAGAAAAAAGTTTATAGTTAAAGCAGATGGTTGTAATGAGAGAACATGACTGTCTTCACACTCCGCCGGCTAGACTATTTAAAATATTATAAAATATATCACTCCACTACACGAAGACTTCTGCTTGTAGCATGTTGAAATTTTACATGCCTGTTTCAATTGTACTTTAGACGATGTGTATAAAGTTTTATTAAAATCGTTACGTTAGAACGTTAGATTTCGGTAAAAACATTGTTTTCTCTATTTTAAACGTTTAGGTCCGCTTTGTTATTAGCGATCGGTTTTACTAAAAAAAATGTATTTAAAAAAGTTGTTTGTCTCATTGAATAGATGAAGTTAGAATTTTTTCCTGTCCTTAAATTCCAATTTTACATTTGAAGCTTACGTTTACGAGAGCGTTGCGGGCGAACGCTTCGGTGGATAACGATGTCGGCATTGGTAAAATAAACACGTATACCAAATTTCAACTAAATCGGTTAACTTTTACTCAAGATATCGTCATCGGTAGATTTCACCGAATTCACTCCGGGGCTCCAGACGCTCTGGCGCTGTAAGGTTCCATGAAGAACTTCGTTCCAAAAAGAGATCCTTACTTCAAACATAAATATCTACTCTACTGTCAGTGTAATGAATAACATTCGGTTTAGTGAGGACGATTGACTCTCATTTTAATGATTTCGTAAATTTATTGTCATGTATTGTATTATATTATTTATAAATTTTGTTTTTAAACCTAGAGCGAAATTTTAATTTAAAACCTATTCTTTGCTGTTACCTATACACATAATATGCTGCATATATATTATCTTTTTGAAACGAAGTTCCTAATGGCAAGTTCTGGAGCCCCGGAGTGAATCGTTACGAAATCTACCGATGACGAAAACTTGAGTAAAAGATAACAGAGTTAGTTGAAATTTGGTTCACATGTTCATTTTACCAATGCCCAGGCGAGTTCGTTGGACAACGTTATCTGCTCAAGCGTTCACAAGCAACGCTCGAGTAATCGCAAGCTTCAAATTTAAAATTGGAATTTTAGGACGGGAAAAAATTCTAACTTCCTCTAGTTAATGAGATTTTTAAAATAATTTGTTTAGTAAAACAAACACCGACACCGCTATGAAGTGAAAAAGATCGCTAAATTTATTAAAGCTTAATTTATGGTTCTAATTTACACCCCCCCCCCCTTCCCTCTTAAATGAAGAAATGACAAAAGTGAACTTAACAACAATAAGTGTACTCTTAAAGTGCTTTCCAACGACATGCGTTACGAAGGGCATATACTATTTTAACTTTGGTACCCCGTACCACTGTGTACCAATTTGGACCATTTCAGACTTATACCTTACTGTGTTTGGTCACTATGACCATGCCGGATTTTGTGCGGATTGGTTCAGCCGTTCAGGAGGAAACTTTAGTACACTGTACCCCGTAACCCTGTGTACTAATTTGGACATTTCAGATTTATACCTTCCTGAGGTTGATCGCTATAACCGAACCGGATTTTGTGCGGATCGGTTCAGCCGTTCAGGGGGAAACTTTATTACCCCGTACACTACCCATGTGTACCAATTTGGACTATATTTACACCTTCCTGCGTTTGGTCACTATAATTATGCCAAATTTTGTGCGGATTGGTTCAGCCGTTCAGGAGGAAACTTTAGTTCACTATACCCCGTAACCCTGTGTACTAATTTGAACCATTTCACATTTATACTTTCCTGTGTTTGGTCACTATGAACAATTAACGTGCCGAATTGTGTGCAGATTGGTTAAGCCGTTCTGGATAAAACTTTTGTACCCCGTACCCCTGTCTACCAATTTGGACATTTAAGATTTATACCTTCCTGAGGTTGATCACTATGACCCTACTGAATTTTGTGCGGATCGGTTCAGCCGTTCAGGAGGAGTATGCGTCCAAACAAATGCAAAGTGTAGTATAAGAGCTTCGCTTTGCACAGCTCAATAAAAAGCTATGTTTGAAAGAGTTTTTACTCAATTTATTTTGAACTATTTGGTTTGACCTATTTAATATCATGTTTCATTTTCAGAGAAATGAAAAATGAAGGTAATATTATTTGAAATGAGTTTATGTTGGGGTCAATTAGACAGAAATAGGGTTTGGTCGGTTCTGTTCCTGATTAGTTTTCCCACGTGGTTCTCGCACGGTTCATTAAATGTAGCAAACAGTGTTTTCTAATATTTCCTGGCTTTTCCACCGAGCTCTCTCATATCAGAACTCCTAAAATTGAAAGTTGAGACCTTGCGGTGAGGGGGAGGTAATATTGTTTGGACCTTAAGGCTCATAGTTAATGGAATTTACGCGTATAGGAGACTACAGGTTCCCTTAGGTATACGACATTGATCTATAAGTTTTACTTGATATCCCTTTAGTGTAGATCAGGGTTGGGGAAGTGATAAAACCCCTCATACCTTGGGGATAATTACATTATTGTTCCCGTAGCCAACGGAACATTGAACTCTTGTTACTGGAGTAACAATTATATTTAGCTACGATCAACTTTTTGACCCCAAGAGACTAACCCTAGTTATAAATACATCAATAACCTTTTTTCATTCTTTTTTCTTATTTTTCCTCCCCCCCCCCCCCCTCCCTCTTTTTTTGTTTCACGAAGTCAACAAGCCAATTAAATTAATTGAAGACTGGGAGTGAAGTCAAAACTTTAATCACCGAATCAACTTGACTTCAGGTCTTTGGAAATCCAAAGTTGAAATGAACTTGGTTTCTAAGGTGTTACACATTTAAAGTTTAAATTAAAGTGACATTTTGATGAAACACGTTTACTTCGTGCTAGAAGCTTTTCCTATTTTCAGATAAGCGGAATAATTGAAGTTAAAATATTCCTCTGTATAATTCTGAACTTTTTATTAATCTATTTCTGTCGTCTTGCATAGCGCAGTTACAAATCTAATATGAACGATTCAAAGAAATAGTCTCTACTCGGAAAAAAAAAAAAAAATCGTTGCTAAACAACTCAGAAAAAAACTTTCTCACATACGAGTTCATAATTTTTTAGCCCAGTATTTTCCATTTATAAATTTTCAAATTTTCGTAGGTACATTACATTATAGTTGCCACAGCGTTCTGCTGATTTGATGTATTGCAAATACATAGTATTAGATTATTATTAAAGATGTAAGATCAATTAATGGCTTATTTATTTATTTATTGCTTCCGAGCTTACCGAAGGTGTGTGAGAGTTCACTTTTGAGAACGAAAAAGTTTTATGCCTCCGATTTTAAAAATTTAATGACAGAAATCCGTTTCAGACATCAGGGAACATTTTTGGTTCCGTGTCTGTCTGTCTGTCGGTTTGTGTGTCCGCGAGTCCTAAAACGTGCAACGATAACTTGAGTACATTTCAACCGATTTTGATGAAATTCTGTAGACATGCCCAGCCCAGGACGAGTTCATTGGACAACGTTATTCATCCAAGCGTTCACGCGCAACGCTCGCGTAAACGTGAACTTAAAATTTAAAATTGGAATTTTAGGTCGGGGAAAAAAATCAAACTTCTATTCAATGAAACAAACATTTTTTTTTAAATACAATTTTTTAGTAAAACCAACAGCGACACCACTATGAAGTGTTAAAGATCGCTAAAAACTATTAATAGTTTTTACACAATATAACAATAAATTAATATAAAGTTAAGTATATGATATGTTGTGAGGAAGCTATGTGCCACACTAATTGGCGCTCTATTTAGTAATACATTATTATTAAACATTTTAACAATATTTATCATAACAATGACTTCTCTTCGGCCGGGACAATAAACCAGGCCTTTTTTTTAACGCGTTTAAAGCTATTTTCTCAGAAACTAGATTTTTCCCGGGAAAACGGATTATATCGTTAGATCCGTATTTAGATGGACTACATTTAGAATTTTTTTAATCAAAATTGTCAGAGCCCTTTTCGAGAAATAATATTTTCCACGTTTATCAAGAGTTTTCGGGGGGTAGCGCTTCCAAATTTGAAGCAATTTAAAAAAAAAAATGTATTTGAATATTTCAACTACATAGACTGCATATTATAAGCAATAAAGATAACATTAGTTTGATATTAACCTGTTACACATTGACTGTCCATTGACAGTACCTACTCACAGTAAATTTTAAACTAAATCCCATTTCTTTTGATTTTTCTCGGCAAAACAACGTGTTAGATTAGTACATATTTAAATGAAAAACGTACTTTAATCAAAAACGTTGTAGCCATTTTCGAGAAGGAGTAGCGTCCCCAAAGTTGAATGTAATTTTCATTTTTCGATTTCATCTCGGGGCATGATTTTTCTGAACATGAATGCCAAATTTCGTCAAAATCGGTCATGTAGTTTAGGCTCCACGCGTCTCCACACACGACAGACATTTTTAAAAACCACTTTTTTGGACTTAAGGACCTCAATACGTGTAAATCCATCAAAATTTCCAAATCAATTTTTTACTTTCTCTTCATATGTGAAAGAAAAAAAAATGGGATAAAAATTGATAGTGTTATAGGTAATTGATATTATTATAGGGCGTGTCTATTAAAAATAATTGAGCCAGATATTAGTTAAATCCTTGTTATAATGTTGTTATAATTTTGCATGATTAAGTATTAAGTTTGGTGTGAAGTATAGGTCTCATAAATTATAAAGGCCCCCCTGTTTCAAAATTAAGAAGCCTCCGAATTCTTCTCATTGTTTACCTATAGAAGGCTTGAAAAGAGAAGGGCTGAAATGTTAATTTACCCTTTAAAGGTTGACATAAAGGGATGCAAAGTTGAGCTCATTAGCGATACGTCGAGGAGTAAAAATAAAAGACAAAGATTCATTCGAGCTAATTAAAAACAGGTGCTTGGAGGAGCTTTTATTCCGCGTACCAAAAAACAGAAGATTTCAAAGAGAACGGGAGAAAGAGAAAATTCTTCTTAGCTGGTGTTTTTTTTTCGTCTCCATTGAACGGAAGTTTGTCAAGTGTATGAGCAATGCAGGACGGCTGAGGAAGAAGGAAATGCTATACAAGCTTGTAGACTTTGCTTGAAAACCAAGGAGTCAACTTTATAGTTGCGTCGGTTGCCTTGGTAATACTGGTGCAAGCGTTATTAGCCTCTTGGGAGTTTCTATCATCACCAGACGAGACCCCTGAGAAAAATGCCTTCCCCCTTCTAAACTCTCATACGCTCGGATCGTCAAACTCCTGTTTATATTTTTTCAACCTACTCTTCACTCCCCACCCCTCTTTTCTTGTCTTTCAAATGAAAGACAAACTAAGTCCTTTGTTGTGCTTTCGCTCTTTCCTTTAATATTTCTGTACGCATGATGCACTCCGACATGCCTTTTTGACTTTAGGAATGCAAAGAGGACGATACAAATGTCTCTTATATATAATATGAATAGAGAAAATAATATGAATGAACAGATGAACAAATGACAGGCTATTATAACCTTTTTATAAAAACTTTTACATACATAATATTTAATAATAATAGTTTTGTACATTTACAAATATTTGTTTAAGTAATAATGCTTACAAAAAAATAAAATTTTAAATATAAAACTAGTACAAATGGCAGTCATATTAGTGCTTTAGAAAACAAATATTAAATTTTCTGTGTCCTGCTTATGAGATTTAATCATTTTTAATTTTCCTCACTACATATAGTGGAAAAAGTATTATTTTCACCAAAATATTTTTTTTAGAGATTTCAACCTGAGTGGTTTTCAGCATGACGTCTGTATGTATGTGTGTGTGTTATCATCGTAACGCCCAAGGTATTTAACCTGGAAAGTTGAAACTTGGCAGAAAAAATCAGTCCTTACCTGTAGTGGTGCCGCGCGGAAAATCAACTTTTTCCGCCATCTTGAACCCAGTTTGCTGAGTCAGCAAACATTTTAAAAAATCGTAATAAATCGAAAATGGTCCTGATCGAGTTGAAATTTGGCTCGAATGTACCTCTCTGTATGACAAACAAGCCCACTAAAATTCATTTTGATTTTGGCCGCCATTTTGAAGTTATAAATTTTTGAATTTTTAAACTTTGACGGTTAATAATACTAAAATTACATATAGGTTTTTGACTTATAGCATATCGTTGGAACAGGAAAAAAATAAGGAACAAACATATATAAAAAAAAACCGATGAAATTCCATTAATTAGTTTAAAAGTTATAAGAGAATATAATTATTCATTAGTGCGATAATTTTGATGACGTCAAAGTTTGTTTACATTTGTCAAAATACCGCCAAACTTCGAAAAATTAAATAAAATATAGGTGTTAAAAATACGTTTTTTTTAAGAATGATAATAAATCAGTTAGTTCAGAACGGTCACCCATCCAAGTACTGACCACGTTCAACGCTGCTTCCTCCTGCTGCGAAGCAGCAGGAGTGGCCACTTTGGTGGTCTCTGAAGTGAGGAAAAGTTCCGAGGTACCCCGTACCCGTATTTCTTTTTTTTTATATATACTGTCAATGGCTATCTTATTGTTATTATTAAATGCTTTTAGTGCAGTCTAGTGTGTTCATTATTGAAGCATTTCAAGGCTCTATTTCCTCACTAAATAGACTGCCAATAAGTGTGCCAAATAGCTTTCTCGAGTTCTATTTCGTAAAATTTAATGATTTTATGCTTTCAAAACCTATTATTATCCAATTTATTTAAATTATCTTCTGTCCTTTAAATCTTTCAAAATTGTTTTGATTTTTATATGTATTAATGTATTAATTTAGCAGTATTTAAAGAGTACAGATGTTTCAAATTTATCTGGGGCTATGATCTACTTTCGATGAAACATCAAAATTGCATAAAATCAGATGAGTACTTTTAAAGATATAGGTGTAAATAAATGTATGTTTGTGCATGTGGAAAAGAAACAAATTGGTGCCTAAGGCTTAAACTTATATGGGACTAATAATGGGCTAATTATGACCTACTATCCAAATTTCAATAAAATCAGATAAATAGTTTTTAAGATATGTTAGTTCGCAAAAATTGAGTGACAAACTGAGATCCATTGAGTCCAAAATTTCGTTGTTATTTTTAAATATGTTTTCTGTTGTCTGTAGTCTGTACAGACCTGTGGAACCTAAAGTACTGGGCCGATTTTGATGAAATTGGGCATAACATGTTCAGAAAAATTATAACGCGAGATGAAATCGACAAATGAATACTCCGACTTTGTAGGCGCTTCCTCTTCTCAAATAAATGTTCCGACGTATTTATTAAAGCCCTCTAAAAAGTAGTCTATTTAAATACTAGTCTAACCATACAAGTTGTTTTCCCGGGTGAAATCAAATTCCTGAGAAAATTGCTTCTTAGAAACGCGGAAAGTATGAAGCCGGGTTCGATTCCCAACCGGGATGACATAATTTTCTGATATATTTTGATAAAATGATCAATAATAATTAAATTTAACTACGAATAATCCAACTAATTAATCGAAAACACTGGACCGCAATTATGTATATTAAAGTTATCTAATACAAGAAAGTTTATCTAAGATGTCTCAAAACTATTTTTACTTTTCCTCGACCCCGAAGGTATATAGGAAAAGTATTATTTTCACCCAAAAAATCCGAAACTTTCAACGTAATTATCCGTTTTATGTGTTATTAAGACGATTTGAGTGGTTTTTAGTTGGGTGTCAGTCTGTCTGTCTATGCGTCTGTCTGTCTGTCTGTGTTACGCATAACTCCAACAGTTTTTAAGCTAGAGAGTTGAAATTTGGTACAAAAGTCAGTCCTTACACGTAGTTGTGCAAAATGCAAAATTTTTCCGTCATCTTAAACCCTGTTAACCCTGTTTATTGAGTCAGCAAAACTTGAAAAATTTCGTAAAAAATCGAAAAGTGGTCCAATCAAGTTGATATTTGGCATGAATGTACCTCTCTGTATGAAAAACATCTCCACCAAATTTAATTTTTACATTAGAAGCCATTTTGAAGTTGTCAATTTTTGAATTTTGATACTTTGACAGTTAATAATAGCGAACGTATAAATACGTTTTGGACATATAGCATGACATAGTGTACCCTGCTATTAAGACTTATTTTTTAAGTAAAGCCAAACCGAGTTAAAACTATCCTATCTTGTAGAGGACACTTTACAGATGATATCCTACTATGAACTTTTTTCAATTCGTACCCCTCCAAGTGGAGTTCTAAGCCTCCAAAGTTAGAGTGATTTCCAAATTATTTGTATTATATTTGAGAGTTAATAGTTAAGTATAGGAGGGGAGGATTGGAAGTGATATGTTTGGAGTGCTCATATTAAAGACTAAATACAAATTAAGAGAAAACTTAATTAAATTTGAATTTAACTAGGCATCGAGTGGCTCTATCATTGAAGCGAGCGTATTGCAATGAAATACTGAATATTGAAATTTATTAATCTTGATGAATGTCATAGTTGAAGATAAGTGGAAGAGGGTAGTGAGGAGTAGAGTGGGGGTACTCGGTACAAAGCTTTACTTCCTAAACATACCTATACACTATAAGAATCTTAACCACCTGTAATAGCTTTTATATTATTATTATAAATGTATCTCTTCATTACTCAAATACTACTGCTTGTATCACGTTGAAATTTTACATACTTGTTTCAATTGTACTTTAGACGATGTACATGAAGTTTTATTAAAATCGTTACGTCAGAACGTAAGATATTGGTAAAAATGTTGTTTTCTCTATTTTAAACGTTTAGGTCCGCTTTAATAGTTTTAGCGATCTTTATTAATTCATAGCAGTATTGTTGTTGGTTTTACTAAAAAATGTTATTTGAAAAAAATGTTCGTCTCATCGAATAGGTGATAATAGAATTTTTTCCCGTCCTGAAATTCCAATTTTAAATTTGAAGCTCACGTTTACGCGAGCATTGCGCGCGAACTCTAGGACGGATCTCGCTGTCCAACGAACTTAGCCTGAGTTTTAGTAAAAGGAAGATGTATACCAAATTTCAACTAAATCGGTCAACATTTACTCAAGTTATCGTCGGACACGTAAACGTTACACACAGACAGACAGACAGACAGACAAGATGCATATTTCGTTGAGTGTAAGAAGCTCGCTTACGCTCGCTTCAATTATATTCTGACATGATTTGAAGACACGTAGCAGAAAGTACAGTTGATAAGATTATGAGGGGTGTGTTGATGTGGTAGCTATTAGGCTGTTATCATTATGATGCTGTTTGCTTATTACTGTTGAAGTGGCCAGCTGGTTTATCTTGCTTGAGATAACAGGTTTTGTTTCACTTGAATTGCTCCCTTTCTTGTCTCGGCTTACTCCACTTGATTGTCTTTATCAGAGACTTAAACTTTTTTTTCTTCTTTTTCTCGTTACTTTGTTCGTGGTCATTCCCATCATTTTGTTGTCTTCCTCTTTTTTGTCTGTGTGAATTGAAAAGATCTCTTTGGTGGGGTGTCCCGGTCTGAGAATGATGTCTGCTGTTATGTCGACTCGGGTATTTACTGCCCTAGGTTTAGACCGAGCTATGGTCGTAGGTTTTAGGCTAAGGAAGAGGAAAGCAGTGGCATTGTACCCTATTAATTCCCTCCTGCAGGGTGTACCTTAGCTTTGCCAGGACGGTAGGTTACTGTTTCCCTTACCCCACAGTGTTACTCGAGTGACTGATATATAGGTCCATAAGTCTAATGGAGTCGACTCCAAGCCAGTCCAAGCTCTTGCTTACCCCCCCCCCCCCCCCCAACGTCTTCTTGAACTCCCCACCCTTGCTTCTTGCTGCCTCCATCCACCCTTACTTGACTCCTACAAATTAAGTTGCCAACCGAACCTGTAAATTACAGCCCCTTACATCCCACTATATAAGACAAGTCTCGAGTTGGTGGCAACTTATACCCCTTTGCAACAAGTATAAAAACAATTGTAAACCAGTTTAATATTTTAGATTGACTGACTCAGATATTTGATAAATATATATTGTTTAATTTGATTCGAGGTCATAGATGTACAGTTTCTTCTAAACACTAAACTATTCCCACCAAAAAAATTGTTATATGAAAACTATGAACTGTTTTGATTATATTAGTTTACAACAAGCTTGGTTAAAACTCTAGTCGTATATTAACTCTAGTCGTATATTAACTCTAGTCGTATATTAACTAGTCGTATATTAACTCTAGTCGTATATTAACTCTAGTCGTATATTAACTCTAGTCGTATATTGACTCTAGTCGTATATTGACTCTATTCGTATATTAACTCTAGTTGTGTATTAACTCTAGCCCTATAATAACTTTAGTCTTATATTAGCTCTAGTCTTATATTAACTCTAGTCGTATATTAACTCTAGTCGTATATTAACTCTAGTCGTATATTAACTAGTCGTATATTAACTCTAGTCTTATATTAACTCGTCTTATATTAACTCAAGACGTATATTAACTCTAGTCGTATATTAACTCTAGTCGTATATTAACTCTAGTCGTATATTAACTAGTCGTATATTAACTCTAGTCTTATATTAACTCTAGTCTTACATTAACTCAAGACGTATATTAACTCTAGTCTTTTATATTAACTCTATTCGTATATTAACTCTAGTTGTGTATTAACTATAGCCCTATAATAACTTTAGTCTTATATTAGCTCTAGTCTTATATTAACTCTAGTCGTATATTAACTCTAGTCGTATATTAACTCTAGTCGTATATTAACTAGTCGTATATTAACTCTAGTCTTATATTAACTCTAGTCTTATATTAACTCAAGACGTATATTAACTCTAGTCTTTTATTAACTCTATTCGTATATTAACTCTAGTTGTGTATTAACTCTAGCCCTATAATAACTTTAGTCTTATATTAGCTCTAGTCTTATATTAACTCTAGTCGTATATTAACTCTAGTCGTATATTAACTCTAGTCGTATATTAACTAGTCGTATATTAACTCTAGTCTTATATTAACTCTAGTCTTATATTAACTCAAGACGTATATTAACTCTAGTCTTTTATTAACTCTATTCGTATATTAACTCTAGTCGTATATTAACTCGTCGTATATTAACTCTAGTCGTATATTAACTATTTGTATATTAACTCTAGACGTATATTAACTATTCGTACATTAACTCTAGTCCTATATTAACTCTAGTCGTATATTAACTCTAGTCGTATATTAACTCTAGTCGTATATTAACTCTAGTCTTATATTAACTCTAGTCTTATATTAACTCAAGACGTATATTAACTCTAGTCTTATATTAACTCTAGTCATATTAACTCTCGTCTTATATTAACTCAAGACGTATATTAACTCTAGTTGTTTTATTAACTCAAAGTTTAGTCGTAAATTAACTCTAGTCTTATATTAACTCTAGTCGTATATTACCATTACTTGCCGAAGATATAGAAGAATATACCGGTTCTTTTTTACTTATGCTAAGAAAAAGGGATATTTAGTCCAATATACCTTGGGACTTGGGACAATGAAATATCAACACTTGTGTACATAAATGTTATATTATCCCTTTATAAACTTAATAGGTTAGTTATTAAAATATTACGTCAAATCAAAGAGGTCTCTATTAAGTGACAAACTACCATCAACTTTTGGTCTACTAATTAATTTCGTACTCAGGATCATGAAAATCACATTGTCCACCATAAAGGGTGACATGGCCACTCTCCACCGGTTTTTGTATTTGTCAAATGCCAATTGCCAAACTATGTCACGCACACAAACTACGCCGACCACATATTCTTAAAAGGCACCAAAATATTAATTTGTACACAAAATTCTAGCTTGATGTTAGTCACACACTGTTTTGCACGCTATCTCCTGGACTATTATTAATTGATCTCTTTTGTTAATAATCCTATTCAAAACATTAATTCTTCGTATCTCATCCTATCAACCATTTTCCAGACTCAAATTCTTGGAATCCCTCCGCCATCTTATTGACCCTTCTCAAAAATATATTATATAAAATTTCTCATGCTTCATTTTTCATTAATTTCAATTTTTTGCTCAAATGCGCTATTCACGTTTTTAATTTCAAGTCATTGTTTTTTTTTATTTCTTGTCAGACGTTGATATCAGGTTTTTAGTAAAGTCATAATGACGTATTATAATGAGAATGTTATCATAATGAGGTCTGAGAATTTTCCTATTAATTTTTTTCTAATTAAATTCTTTTACTTCTAAATTGAGATCTTAAAAGAATTTAATTATTTATTCTGACGTATCATATTACGGAGAGATAATTACGAGTATTTTGCTTTTAGTTAGAAACCCAAATTGACTAGTGCGTATAATATGTTAAATTCTTTTACTTTTATGTAAATACTTTTACTTTTATGTAAATCGTTTTACTTTTATGTAAATCCTTTTACTTTTATGTAAATCGTTTTACTATTAGGCACATCACACATTATATTATTCGTGTGTGTTTATAAATACAATTTCAATGCATTGTGAAATAGTCTGCCATTTAGTGTGGCACATAGATTCCACGCATCCTATCACGTATATTATTAAAGTTATGCTTTTTCAACCAAATATCGTTTAATTTATATAATTGTTTACCCTTTTGCTTCCAAGCTTACCAAAGGTAACGGAAGCTATGTGATCGTTCTAAAAAACGAAAATTGTTGGTACTTCTTTAGATTGATATTCCCTTATGTGGTTTTAAAATATAAATGACTTTTATCTACCATTGATACGAAATATAAACATTGTATCTCTGTTAAGATGCGTAGAAAGTTATTCTAAACGTAGTACTTGTATTAATTGCGCATGCGCGTTTCATAATTCTTCTTTTTTCCACCCTAGTGCGGTAAAAAAGAAGATTTCTTCACCTTAACGCACGATTAGCGAGTTTTTTTTACATTTAACAAAACTAATTTGCTGTTTGTTTAATTAAAGTAACTGTAATTAAATGTAATTAATTAACTGTAATTTGATTTAAATTAAAATGTAAACTTTCCGTAGTATGAAAACTAGCAAAAACTTAAAAATTAAAGTAACTGTTAATATCGAGTTTTCACTGAAAAACAATGAGTGATTTAAATGATTATGACGAAAATGAGGAGAATAATACGTCTCACGAAATAATTAATTCGGCACAAAATACAACTAAAGAATTAATGTCATCTCTATCAAAAGAGAAATACGAACTTACATACAGGAAGTATATTAATTATTTTCTGTATTTATTATTAAAATCCACAATCGTAGATAAAGTACGGTACACAACTCGTGTGAAAACTGCATTTTCCTTTGCTCGTGTGGTTTTACTACCCTCGCTGTCGCTCGGGTGCAAACTCCACACTCGCATGCAAAATGCTACTTTCCGCACTAGACGCGTAATGTACTATTACTAAATAACTATTAAGAAAAAGGAATGTTTAGCCAGCGAACTTTGTGTCAAAGGTATATCACTCTTCTGTTTTTATAAGGGGAGTAACATTCTAAAGAAGAACATTCCATACACCTTCTTTAGAATGTTACTCCCCTCTGTTTTTTTTTTTGTTTTTTTTTATAAGGGGAGTAACCATCTAATGATGGCCCAAAGTTTATATGTCTCCGATTTCAAACATTCTTTATATCAATAACATTGGTCTATCTTTTAATATTAATCCACTTCTGTTGTACAATTTAAATACTATATTTAATTTATAATCATTAAAAATTAAAATAATCAATTTTTTATTTATTTATTTTTTCTGTTTAATCTTTACAATTTGTCTTAGTTATCTATAACTAGCTACATTGCTTTTATCGAATTATCTTATCTTCTAAATATTTAAGTAAGTTGGTAATAAGTTGTTATGGTGTAAAGTTTACAACTAGGAAATGTCTCCTTTCCTATGAATAAAGTTTAGCGATTAACGTGTGGCTGTAATAAGGTTTAAGGAGGTACCGTGTCGGGTGGTTTTAACGTTGTTTGTTTTCCTTTAGAGCCAAGTAGCCGGTGCTAATCTCGTGCCAGGAACTTTCCGATGTGGGGCGGGGGGGTTTTGAATCCGGGATGAAGGTTGCTTCACCGAGGTAAGGAAGTAAAGTAGCCCCTTCTGGAAGCTTTATCACTGATCCAATATCCTTCTAAAACTCTCACCAACCCCTTCTATCCTTTAGCGTAACCGGATTCAAGATATATAAAGTCCCTTCAAGCCCTAGGACCCTGTTGTAAGAGCTAAAGTTGTGAAGGAAGAAGGGGGCCCTGAATACCCGTATGACCGTATCGTCAAGTCCGAACCTTCTCCTGTATCAAGTTCTCCGGGCTTCTCACCGTATCAAAGTCCCTTCTACCCCCTCTCCCGTATATCGAGAGCTTTATCCTTGGAAAACCCTGCCATACTTCTTTTATCTGACCGCTAAGACTCCTTCGCCATCTTTTTCTCTCCTATTTCCCACACAACCTTATTCTTCTCCACCCTAAAAATACCCGACAAGAATACAATATATCCTTCGCCGAATTCACTCCCTATTCATGGTCAAAATTCCCTTCTCCTTTTTATGTGACTCGAGGAAAAAGTATGCCGGTGGTTTGTATTTTTCCCATCTTACTTCTCATAAAGGAAACGCCAAACATAATATATTTTGTGTTTCCGGAAGAAATTGTTTTCCTTTTCAATGTCTAAGAAGTTTGATATGTTCAATTCAAATATATTTAAAAAAATTAGCCTCTGCCAATTAGTGTAGCACATAGCTCCCTCACGTGCTATTTCGTATACTTTATTGATTTATTCTTTTAGAATCTATTTATGTCAAGCTTATTTAATTTTCCCTTATCTTTTAAACCTGTCAACATATTTTGATTTTTTACATGAGTTAAGGCTCATTCACACGATGACACTAAATGTCGCGACATTCAATGCCACGACATTAGTGTCGCCGAGTGTCGTTGTATGAACAGTAGATGTCATGACACTAAACGCACTATAACTAAGACGCTGAGTGTCACGCAGTGTCACGGCATTAAATGTCGCGACATTAGTGTCATCGTGTGAACGAGGCTTTAAAGTATGATTTTATGCTTTTAAAAGCCATTATTGTCTAATTTATTTAATTTTTTCCCCCGATTTTTTAATCTTTCAAAATTGTTTTAATTTTCTACATGAATTAAAGTATCAATTTAGCCAAAGTTAAAATGCGTATACCGTTCAAATTAATCTTAGGCTATCTTGTTACTTTCGATAAACAATAAAAGTTTCATACAAATCAGGCAAAAATTGAGTGACAGACAGACACGAAACCAAAAATGATCCCTGATGTCTGAAACGGATTTCTGTATTGGAATTTTTGAAATCGGAGACATAAAATATTTTTGTTCTTGAGAAGGATCACATCCTGAATGGCATGTAGCTTCCGTTACCTTCGGTAAGCTCGGAAGCAAAATAGATTTTTTATTTAATTTGGATTTAATTCCATAGCTTTAAAGACTTCATGTAACATCCATGGTCAGTGGCGTATCCAGGGGGTGACACAGGGGGCACGTGCCCCCCCCCCCCCCCAGAACCAATAGAGTAAAAAAAAAAAAAAAAGATACCGCAGTATTTTTTTTTAATACGCATGTTTTTTACATTCACCTCATATTCAATTACACATCAGAAGAGCTCAAGAGCGCTGTTTTGAGAGGTCATATTTTCAAAATTTTCCGGGACCCCCCGCCATAAATTCCCCCCCCCCAATAATTAACTGCAGACGACGCCCATGACTTACAGTAATATATTGCACTGCAGGAAGCATCAGTATAACATTTTCTAACGAATACGTCCTAAAACAGTTATGTTGTTACTTGGGCGCGGAGATTTTTTTTTGTTTATTAGGTGTACATTTTTTTTGGGGTGGGGGGAGCAACAACTTTTATGAATAAGTAGTTCCCTTTTCTTGTTACCACTACGATACCCCCCCCCCCCCCCAATCTAAACTAACTTGGATGTGCCCCCTCCAGACCAAATATGAAATGGCCTAGTCTGGAATTGAAATGTTGAACCATAGATCTCGCTGCACTCGCTCAATTATGATGATAAATCAGCCAAAGTCGACCAAGAAGTCATGTCAATCCGAGGAGTGCTCTAGTGTTGTTTTGGTGTCATGTGTAGTCAGTTTTTAAAAAAATAAAACACTATAAATTCTCTAATACTGTTGAGCTGTTATGTTGATTAAATTTCACGGAGAGCTGTCATTTAGAAAATATTAGCACTAGATTTTTGCTTTAGAGCTTACCGAAGGGAACGGAAGCTATGTGATCGATGTGAAGAACGAAAATGTTTTATGTCTCCGATTTCAAAATTTCCTAGTCAGAAATGCGTTTCAGACATCTGGGAAAATTTTTGGTTACATGTCTTTCGGTCTGTCAGCTCTCAATTTCAACCGTCTAAGCTCTTTAACTTTTGCTTAAATAATACTTTAATTCAAGTAAAAAATCAAAACAATTTTGAAAAAACCGGAGAATCAATTAAATAAATAATTAGACATCAATGGCTTGAAAAAGCATAAAATCAATGAAGTACACGAGATAGGATATGAGGACGTTATGTGCCACACTAATTGGCGTCTATATTTTTAAGGAGACATATATTAGATTTTTGAAATCATTTTCAATTATTAATCTCTTTTTCTGATAAAATGAGTATCTTCATTGGAGAATATAATAAAGCCACACCTATATATACATATATATATATATATATATATATATATATATATATATATATATATATATATATATATATATATATATATATATATATATATATTATATATATATATATTATATAAAATAAAAATTGTCAAAAACGAATTTGATTCTACATAAAGAGTAGAGAATATGATGACAGGCTTTTGATATTACAGTAGGTCTGAAAAGTCCCTTTTGGAACTAGAATAGATTGGGTAAAAGGTAAAGGAAGGGGGGGGGGGGTGCTTGGTAATGGGTCCCTAGTCAGGTAAGGGACTCAATTAGGCGTAAAGGAACACGACCTGAAGAGAGGAAAAGGGGCTGAAGGACTAATTTGAAAACTACACAACAGGGAGCTTTCATCCCTGAGGGAGTCCAACCTTATGGAGGACTGTGGGAAAACCTTACACAGAACACCAACTCTTAAGCAACATTAAGGTCCTAGGGAAAAATTATAGGGGAAAGAGTTTCCTTTGCCAGTTCGAGTCTTCACAGTCAATCTATTCTACACTCGGACGAACCTTACACTTGATTATAAACAACCAAACATTTCTTCTATCCTTACAAAAGCTATATATATATATATATATATATATATATATATATATATATATATATATATATATATATATATATATATATATAGATGGGGCCACTGCTTTTCTCTTGTGAAGTAATTTTAGTAAGGAAATGTCCACCTGAATTCTTTTCACGTTCAAAATTCACCTTTGATATTAATGAGATTTATATTTTTAATCTTCTTATTATACATTTTTTTCAAAGGTAAACATTTTTATACTTCTCTCTTCTTTATTTTATTATTTTTAATTAATTAATTTGTAATATTTTAGTGTTTCAGTTTTTCCAACCGATACTTTTATCAGCTTTTTTTATTGAATAATAAAAAACAAATGCCAAAAACATTCCTTTATAATTATATGGTTCACAGGTGATTTATTTCCATTTCCAGGTGGTTTTATTTATATATTTTTTACACTTTTTAATGTATTAAAATAAGACTTATTTTTCCTTTAGTTGACCGGAAACATTAACTATTCCTTTAAAATAATTTTGTACAAATTTTCGCTAAGGGAAATTAATATTTTTTTCTTTCGAGCTTACCAACATGTAACGCATTTGATTTGTGATCATTCCCGAGAACGAGAATTTTGGTCTCTTCCTTGCTGCTTGAACCACTCAGAACCGGTTGAAAACTATTTCTTGAACACGTGAAAAATAAGGAACAAATATAAAACAAAAACCTGATGAAATTCCATTGATTAGATTGAAAGTTATAAGCGAACATAATTATTAATTAGTGCGATACTTTTGTTAAACGTCAAAGTTTGTTTACATCTGTCAAATTATACTTACCATTTTACCGCCAAAATTTAAATAATTAAATAAATGAAATAAAATAAATAAAAATAATGTATAAACTTCTTTTGAATAATGATAACAAAAAATTCAGTTGGTTCAAAACGGGACCACGCCCACTGCTGCCTCGCAGTAGGAGGAAGCAGCTTTGGCCGTATAGTCAGTACTTGGATGGGTGACCGTTTTGAACTAACTGATTTGAACAAAAAATTATTTATACTTTATTTTTATTTATTTTCTTTCATTGACCACTCAGGAGGTCTTAAAACACCCAAAACGGATAATTCAGTTGGAATCTCAAAAAAAAAAAAAATGTCTAGGTGAAAACATTACTTTTCCTACCATAGGTGAGGAAAGGTAAAAAAACTCGAACGTAGGACGTCCCCGAATTTTTTCTTATTACCAAACATAAACCCCGTTTTTCCGTTATTAGTTAAGTCCGGCACAATGAGGTCCGTTATAGCGAGGTCCCTTATAATGAGGTATTTAAAAATGTACACAAACACAAATTTAATTCGATATTTTCAAAACTGGGGCAGATTTAAAGTTAAAATATGGAGGACCTATAGTCCACAGGCCACCATAAGAAGTGAGTCGCTGATTGATAATAATTAAATTATTTCCAAAACAGTGGTAAAGGTGGCCACCGATAAGAGTGGGCCGTTTGGGGTGTCCACCGCCCCAAACATATCGCTCTGCGGGGACGTTGAAAAAAAAAACGGCCCACTCGTATGGGTGGCCACGTGTACCACTGTTTTTGAAATAATTTAATTAAACGATCTTGTGAAAATCAAAACTTTATCTATCTCTTGTCAATGTTCCTGCAGAAGGGCAAGTTTGGCATGTCAACAAAAAAGAAATGGCCCAGCGCCCAGTTGCCATACCCAATTCATCGGAGGACACGGCATAAATAAGCGATTCCATAAGGTAAGAAAACTTTATCAATCAGTGACTCACTTCTTATGGTGGCCTGGGAACTATTATTTATCTTATAAAAATACATTTTTGATTCGAATTTCCGCTAAATCGGCGGAAAAGTTCCGAAATTATTTAACGTTAAATTTTCAAAGTTCAAAAGTCAATATTTTCAAAATGGTGGGAGATATGAAAACAAAATTCAGTGGAAATATTTGTCTTACAAAGAGGTATAATTGTAAAATGTTTAGATTTTTACGAATTTTTTATAACTGCATAATGGGTTAGTGATGTCACAAATTTATGATTTTCCGGGCAGCACAACTACTTTTAAGGTTTTTTTGTATAAAGTTTTAACTCTTTTGGCAGACAGACAGACATGCACACAGCTAATAATCACTCAAATAGCCAACGCACACAGGAAAACGGATAATTCTGTTGAAATCTTTGTTTCGGATATTTGGGGCGAAAACTAATACGTTTCCTTTAGGCGAGAAAAATTACATGGAATTGATTTACTAATTTTCTCGGAGTAAGTAGCTGATTATTTTTTTTTTTGAGAGAGCTAGCGTGGCCGTGTGGGTTAAACCACGTCTGCTCGGCCATCACTGAATTATAAGTGGAACGAGACGGGGTTCGATTCCTCGCCGTGACGCTCTGATTTATATGGCTCGCTATTGATCACACCATACTCGCTTCGGCGGGACAATGTACTTATGTATGATGTGTGAAGTGGCTGGAACTCTCTACCGCGGGGCGTAAAAATGGCCTAAGTGATGGCCTAATTGCAAGATTCGAACAAGTGGTTAGTCCTACCCGTTCTAGTAGAAAGTACTAGATTACTACTACTACTAAGTAGCTGGTTTGATAAGATTCTAATAAATAAGAGCTAAAAAACAAATAATTTGTATAATAAATAATATTTCAACAAAGTTCAGTAAATAAATAGTCTAATATAAGTTATATCTAATAAATATTTTTATTTTTTAAAAGATAGAAGATAGTTTATTAATTTTCTTAAGTCATTGTATTTTAAATTATTATTGCTATTATTACTATTACTATTATTATTATTATTATTATTTTATTTTTTTTTTTTTTCAAATTAATCTAATGAATTGATGTAATGAAGATATTATGGTTGTTGGTTTCTGAAGACCTCTGATAAGGAGATGAAATCTAAGAATTAAGGGAGTAAAGGAGACGTCCAATGTCTTCTTGTTTTCTCTTGCCTTAGAGATCTTTTTTTCTAACAGAACAAGGGTCCTTTCCACGACGCAATTAACGAAATTACTTAAGGCTTTAAATTTAATTGGAAGCTAAAGGACGAAGAAGGAAGGCTCTGGTATCTTTTTAAAATATCCTTGAGTCTCATGATCTAGTCTGTATAGGGCCCCATTATCAGTACTAATTAATTAAAAACGGGTTCTGTTCTAATTTCAACCTAAATGCGAATTCTGATAACCGCTGTTCAATATAAATTAATTATTTCTATTAGTTTAATTACTTTAGTTTTTAATGCATTAGGTAAGTAGTTTTATGTTTTTATTTTTTTGTTTATTTTTGAACCTGTAATTGTTTATTTCTGAGTTTGTCGTAATATTAATGTACAAGAGATTTTGATACAGAGAATTATGACAAGTGAAATGGATACTTCGAATTTACCATTAAAGTAATGATTTTATTTTACATATATTTTAACATCACCTCTATTAACAGGAAAGATCTAGACAAGATGTAGGTATTTATCCTAATATATATATTTTATTTTTAAATACCTTTATTGAATAAAACATATTAATACATAAATAATATTTTAGTGCATCAATTTATCTATTTTATTGATTTTACATTTTAGCACTACATAAGGTTATCTCTCCACTAGAGAACATGGAGTCCTGAGCTGTGGAGAGAGAGTTTACACAGTTTACTTATATGTATCTAATTTACAATAATTATTTTAAAAAAAGTATTAATTAGTTATTTTATATAATTATAATATTTTAGTTTTTATTGATTTAATTATTTATAGTAATAATGATTGTACTATACATTTAGTATTTACACTTTTTTTGTTTATTCATTTTATTTTTTCTTAATACTTATAGTATATTTATAAATTTAATGTATGTCAGCAATAAAATTTCTTATTTTAGTTTTAAATAGTTTCAAAGATTTTATATTTCTAAGTTCATTAGGTAATTGATTGAATAGTATTACTACTAATAGTAGTACTTCGGTTACATCTCAGCAGGTAATTAACGTTTTCCTGCCTCGGCTTCGCCTCGTCAGTCAAAATGTAAGTTTCCTGACTCGGCTTCGCCTCGTCAGTAAAATAGTAAATTTCCTGCCTCGGCTTCGCATCGGCAGTAAATTTGTTTAGCCTATCCTCGCCTTCGGCTCGGAACTAAAACATAAAAAACTTGTCAGCAAAATTCCATTTTTGCTGCCTAGTGACATAAATAACTATTCCTTGATAGTGCCACAAGCTGATCCCCATGAGAGAAGTCCATACTGTATTATGGAGTCAACAATGCCATAATATAAGACTCTCAGCTGTGAGATACTTAGATACATTTTTAGTTTAAAATAAATGAAAGTTAGCGCGCGTAGTTTTATATTCAATTTATTAATATGACCCTTCCAATTTAAACAGTTATCGATAGTGCATGTGTGTATAATATATCGATGTTACAGACTATACCTAATCCAGCTAAAGTACCTCATTGAAACGACTGGCAAAGAATAACGGTGTAAATCCCGGTGGTGAGTTCGAATCCCTGAGATGTGAGACGTGTTTCACAGTAATGATCTCATCGAAAAGATTATTAAAGTGGCTGGATAATAACCTAAGCATTTGATCAGGTCTAAAAAAATTAAGTAAAATTAATTAATTTTTTTTTTTTTTTTTTTTTTTTTTTTTTTTTTTTTTTTTTTTTTTTAACGTTCCGAGTTATTGAAGAATAAAATTTAAATTTAGCTGAAAATCGATAACATAATTTAAATAATAATCAGTTAAACACTTTTTAATTATGTTGTTTTAAATTAATTAAATTAGTTATTAAAGGATTTATATTTAGTACTATTATACATGTGAATGTGTTTTTTTTTTTTTTTTTTTTTTGAGTTTGTAGGACAAATTTATTTTTTAAAAATATCGTTGATCAATAGAATATTGTTAATTCAACGCTTCGGTGTAAGGAATAGAAAAACGACTGCTATTGCTTAAAGAATATATACAACTTTAAACAAACAGATATACTTTATTTATAAATAATTCCTCCTTACATATTTCATTTCTTTTACAAAAAAGAAATGTCAATTCATATTAAATTCTGTTTTCACTTTCAAATTTTGAATAAATAAATTGTAAATATAAAGATAGGAATATTATTTATATAGATCTTTTTGTTTACAGAAAAAAAATTTAAATTATTCTCCATTTTCTGCTCTTTTCTTCTTTATAAATCCTATTTGGAGAAATAACAGTGAAATGTTGAAGAATAAGAAGCTCAAGAAGATATAAAGAGTGACAGGCACCCTTGCAGGACCTTTTGTTACTTAAGAGGTACAGCGTGGGGGAGGGGGGGTATGAGCAGTAGGACAATAACAGAGAATATGAACTTTTCTATCCCTTCTCTTCAAAACGTTTTTCTTTTCAGAAATGAACTAATATGGCGTCACAAGAAAATAAATTTTCCGCCTTATTTAGCTCTGAAATTCAAGAGAAAAGGGAGAGTTAGGGAGGAAGGAAAAGTCTTCATGGTGAAATGTATGTATGTGTGTGTGTTTTGTAACGAAGAGAAAAACCACACTATTATGTAAGATGTTTTTGTTTTTTTTTTCTTTAAACTATTTTCTTTCTTTTATTATTTCTTTTTTGAGAAAAGAATTCAAGGTAAGAATGAAAGAAAAAGAGAGAGGACGATAACACCTTAAAAATTGGTTTAGGAAATGAAGGCCCCCCACCCGGAGGGGGTAGGAACTGGGTGTTTTTCTTGAGTAATGGGAGACTTTTCCTCAACATTCTGAGGCCTCTTTCCCTCCTGGTTTTCTCAAGTCGGCCACCACACAAAACCACATCCTTTTCCCCTTCTCTACCATTTTTCTTTACATTTTTTAAGCGACTTCCTCTCAGATGTAAATATATATATATATATATTTTCATCTGATATATATTATATATATATATATATATATATATATATATATATATATATATTATATATATATATATATATATATATATATATATATATATATATATATATATATATGTTTTATAGGAATGTCGCTCCTGTTTTTTATTCCTTGTGGAACCTATTCTACCATTTAGTAGCATTTACTCTACTTATATCATTTACTTTTTAAATGTTTAGGAAAGGTAATCTAACTCTATTTTTTACTTTCTCATATAAAGAGAAAGTATTGTGATGACCCGAAAATTAAATTTTGATATTTTTATGGATTTACACGAAGGTCCCCTGAGTCCAAAAAAGTGTGTTTTAAAAATTTTCTATTTGTCGACTTTGTTCTGTCTGTCGTTGAATTTACACGCTTTAAGGTCCCCAGATCCAATAAGTGGTTTTATAAAATTGTCTGTCTTTTCTCTGTTGTCTGGTGAGATGCTGTACTAAGCTAATGGGTAAATTTGGACGAAATTTGGCACACATGAAAAATTATACCCCGAGGCTATAAGAGGTTTATAATTTTAACAGTTCTGGGGTTTTTATTTTTTTTTTTTTTTAGGGAACCGAATGCGTTATTAGGTTAAACTATTACTTAGAAACAACTTTTGAGGTTATACCTTTGATTTATATATATATATATATTTTTTTTTTTTTTTTTTTGGTTTGTAGTTTTAGTCCCGTTCAACAGCTTTAGGTCATTACATATATATATATATATATATATATATATATATATATATATATATATATATATATATATATATATATATCAGCAGTGTAATACCGTGTTTTTGCACACTGCAATAGGCTACACAATTTTTGAGAGACACCAAGGGATGTGCCACGCAAATAATCGTCGGGCCCCAGATGAGTCGGACGCGACGAAACGATGCAGGACATGGCGTAATGCCGAGCCAACATCTTAATGACGCAATGACTGATGTTGGAACACTTCCTATGGGTCACGCTTGCGTGGCACATCCCTTGGTGTCTCTCAAAAATTGTGTATATATATATATATATTATATCATAATAAGCTTAGTTAAAAGTCTAGAAACACAATTCTCATTGTCCTATTTTATCAGAACTGATCCGACCATTTTAATTTTTAACAGAAATATATTTTAGCTCCGGACGACAGAAGAAATTTCCGTCCAAAAAAAAGTGACGTTATTAAATATCGTGCCAGGAAGTTAGGATTTAACAGGAGGTCGATAGGTCTTCATTTATAGTACAATATTTTTACGATAAGCGGGTTCAAGTTTCAATAAATGATATGCAAGATGTGACGCTCTTAAATATTGTGCCAGGAAGTTAGAATATAATAGGAGGTAGATTGGTTTTCACTTGAATTTATTTTAGTACTATATTTCACCGATAGACGTTTATTTACTCTCTAACTTTTATATAAAATGATATCAGAGCTCCTAGCGGACCAAATGGTAATCGAAATAGATTTATGTTTCATGATTTCACAGCTTCATTCATCTACTATATCAATTAGACAAATGTATACTGATGTTCTCTACTTTCCATGGTGTTCCACACCATGGAAAAACATTGAAATGTCAATTTATGGATTCAATGCCCAAAAACATATCCATGAATGACTATTTTTCCATGAAATGGAGAAAATTTTTAATATTTAATTACTGTTATTATTATATTATTAATTAATTATAAATATTGAATTAGTCGATTATTGCTAATGTAAAATTGTAGTTGTGACTAAAGAAATTAAGTTAAAAACAAAATATCTGTGTGGAGTACAAAACGGTTTAAAATGCAAAACTCTGAATTCCCCTCTCATTTTAATTTTCTTATACATATAAGGAGAAAATATTGGTTCGATTCCCCACCAAGGAGAAGTTATTTTTATGATAAATTTTGATGAAATGGTCAATAATAATTTAATGTACCTACGAAAGGGAAAACAATGGGCTAAGTAATTATGAACTCGTATTTGAGAATGTTTGTCTGAATTGTCTCGAACCGATTTTTTTTTAAATTGTACCAAACATACTATGTAAATTTATCATCTGAGAAGAATCTACTTCTGTAAAAATACCGTGATATTGAAGAAAAGTCTGGATTTAATTCCCAACGGGGATGGATTATTTTTTTAGAAAATTATGTTCAATAATATTTCAGTTTGATCTAAAAAAAACCAGTAGCAAATAAGTCATGAAACAAATAGACGAAGTAATTATGTATTTTAAAAAGCTTGGTGCAAGTATTATTATTTTAATGTGTATTCTTCAGCTGATCCCTTTGACTATAAATTCTTCTAGTTAATGGTCTTCAGGGATTTTTAAATTAGCTATATGTCGCCCAGACCTGGGCATCTTCAGGCCATATCTGAATTTTACAATGATGACATTTGATTAATGAATGTATTTTAAGCTTGAGTAACATCTACTTACACTCATTGTTCAACGGTTACAAAAAATAGTGGGGTTTTTAATTGTAATCCCTGAAGACCATTAACTGGAAGAAATTATTTTAATTTATTTTTATCAATTATATATCTAGAATGAAAAATATTTCATTTACAATATAGCTATTTACAAAGTATATATTTAAAATACTAAAGTACATGGAAAAATAAAAGTATATGGAGTAAAAAAATATAAACATAATATATTTATTATTATCATATATTGAGAGACTCGTCTACCGTATGTATTATGTATTCTTGCAATATTCCATTTGTGATAAAAGAAAAGAAACAAAGGGCTCTTCTTTAATATTACTTATTTTTCTTACACGATATGAAGAATATGAAATATTTAAAGGAAATGATACGACAAAGATGTTATATTCTTGTATGTAGATGGAAATTTTAACAAAGACTTAGTTATAGTTTCCTTTTAGATTTGATATCGAGACATTCTTGATACAATGGTCGTCAGAATCTCTGAGAAACATAACCTGTCTTAGTTGTGTTGTATAAACATCCGTATTGTTACAATACTTCATTACTTAGAGTCATAGCAGCCTTATACAGCTTCTACCATGCCAACAGCGATATAAAGCTCGTTCAAGAGAAAGAATTTCAAAACAACGGACTGAAAGAATATAGGAAAAGGGATAAGGTAGGATAAGAAAAGCTGATAAAAAAATAACTCGGAAATCTTACATTGTTTATCCAAGTGTAGTGTGGAGATTGAAGAAATACATCCTTTCATATCATAGTACTGTGGAAGAGATACGAGAAGAAGGAGAGGAATTGACAAGAGAGGCACATCATTGACAAGGGAGACACATCATTGACAAGAGACACACATCATTGACAAGGGAGGCACCTCATTGACAAATGAGGCATATCATTGACAAATGAGGCACATCATTGACAAGGGAGTTATATCATTGACAAAGGAGACACATCATTGACAAGGGAGGCACATCATTGACAAGGGAAGCACATCATTGACAAGGAAGATACATCATTGAAAAAGGAGGCCCATCATTAACAAGGAAGTTACATCACTGATAGGTAGCCAGCGTGACCGTGTGCATTAAATTACGTACCACATCTGCTCGACCATCGATGTATCAAGAGTGGCACGAGGTCGTGGGTTCGATTCCTCACCATGATGCTCTGATTAAATGGCTCACTAATAATGACATCATACTCGCTTTGGCAGTACAATGTTCAGAGATATATGATGTGTGAAGTGGCTTGAGCTCTCTACCACTGGGCTAATTAGTATAACTAGGACTTTACTACTACTACTACTACTACTTCATAACTGATGCTTCTCTTGAGGTTTGGCCAAGAGCACAGGTGCCTCCAATCTTTTTGATTGAAGGGCCGGATCTGAGAAGGTTGGTCTCGGCCGGATAAAGCAAGCAACACTCAGTTATCAGACTTCACAATGATCAGGATAAGCACTATCCATTTCATCAACAAAATCAACAATAAGGCCTCTTTCACACGAGACATGTTAGTTGATTCAACTAGTTGACTGGCGGTTGAAAAGGAGTGTAGCCATAGCAAGCGTTAAGGAATCGCCCAAACCCCTTCACACGAGTCAACTCGTCCGCCCAGGCGACTAGGAGCCCTAGGAGGCCAGGCACATGTGCCACTCGCGTTTTCATCCCCACCAGTTGATTCAACCAAAAAGACACTACAAGGCATTAGACCCTTCATACCAGTAAACTTAGTTGAGTCAACTGGACTTGTTCGATATGGATTCTACTTTCTCTTTAAATTCTACTTCTAATTAAGTTGAAGAATTTTTCCTCGTGGCTTAGTAGTTTCGGATATAATTGTGAGAAAGCGCCTGTTTCCCGACTCAAGCAAGGGATGAACCCACATTCTTCGACTAGATTTCCTCCTTTTTAGGGTTTCGTTGGTATAACCAAAAAAAGAAACCGTTATTTATAGTTTCAGTCACTCTGTACGGTTCCACAATAACTGTTAAATTAAAAAAGATAAATACTTGAAACTTTCCAGTATTAAGATCGTTTTAGTCTCCCACTCACCTCTCACTGCTTTACCGCTCTAATGCTCTCCCACTCACTTCTCACCGCTTTACTGCTCTTATGCTCTCCCACTCACCTCTCACCGCTTTACCGCTCTGATTCTCTCCCACTCCCCTCTCACCGCTTTACCGCTCTGATGCTCTCCCACTCCCCTCTCACCGCTTTACCGCTCTTATGCTCTCCCACTCCCCTCTCACCGCTTTACCGCTCTGATGCTCTCCCACTCACCTCTCACCGCTTTACCGCTCTAATGCTCTCCCACTCACTTCTCACCGCTTTACTGCTCTGATGCTCTCCCACTCACCTCTCACTGCTTTACCGCTCTAATGCTCTCCCACTCACTTCTCACCGCTTTACTGCTCTGATGCTCTCCCACTCACCTCTCACTGCTTTACCGCTCTAATGCTCTCCCACTCACTTCTCACCGCTTTACTGCTCTGATGCTCTCCCACTCACCTCTCACTGCTTTACCGCTCTAATGCTCTCCCACTCACTTCTCACCGCTTTACTGCTCTGATGCTCTCCCACTCACCTCTCACCGCTTTACCGCTCTGATTCTCTCCCACTCCCCTCTCACCGCTTTACCGCTCTGATGCTCTCCCACTCCCCTCTCACCGCTTTACCGCTCTTATGCTCTCCCACTCCCCTCTCACCGCTTTACCACTCTGATGCTCTCCCAGTCACCTCTCACCGCTTTACCGCTCTGATGCTCTCCCACTCCCCTCTCACCGCGTTACCGCTCTGATGCTCTCCCACTCCCCTCTCACCGCTTTACCGCTCTGATGCTCTCCCAGTCACCTCTCACCGCTATACCGCTCTTATGCTCTCCCAGTCACCTCTCACCGCTTTACCGTTCTTATGCTCTCCCGCCCACCGCTCTCGGCTCACCTTAGAAAATTTTACTAGGTTACTTGGAAGCAAAATGTTTCTAAGTATTATTATTAATATTCTAGTGAACCAATAAATTTATTATGGAGAAATATGACACTAAGTCTCGATCAGGACCACCAGCTTTTTATATATTCAATTAATTTAACTAAACTTGACATTATGAATTATAGAAACATGTTATCTCCACTAAGACGCTACGAACCACGAGAATTAGTTTAATTACATTTAGGTTAAATAAGAAGAAGGGCCAAGTTAAGGTCGCAACATGGTTTAGATTAATTATTATGTTGTCTACGTTGTATTACAAAGCCAGACTCTCTGTACATTACAGACTCAGTACATTCCTCTGGCTAACATAACAACTCTCTCAGCTGTAATAAACCAACCCAAGCTATTTATTTAATTAAATTCATACTTGTATCCGAAATGCACAAATGCACACTTACTAGAATTGGTTTATGTCAGAGCCAAATTAGAATTAGAATAATTACATTATATATAACTGTTAATAAGTCGGTGTTTACAACGTTTATATATGAATATTTTAATCTATTTCTATCAATAAGAGAGAGAGAGAGAGAAAGAGAAAGAGAGATAGAGAGTGAGAGAGGGGGGATTTTGTACAGGCGATATTTCTGACTTAATTGTAACTCTTGAAAAAATAGGCTGCCACATAGCTTCCTCGCATCCTATCTCGTACTTTATTGGTTTTATGCTTTTACAAGCCACTATTGTTTAATTTATTTAATTGTTTCCCCCGTTCATTTAATCTGTCAAAATTGTTTTGATTTTTCACATGAATTAAACTATCAATTAAGCAAAAGTTGAAGAGCACAGACGGTTAAAATTAATCTGGTGCTATCTGCCGGTCAACTTTCGACAAACCATCTAAATTTCATAAAAATCGGATGGAAAAAGAGAAGAGAAAAAGAGAAAAAAGAAATTGGTGCAGAAGGTTGAAAGTTATATGGTACCCACAATGGGCTAATTATGACCTACCATACAAATTTCATTAAAGGGGGCTACACACCTTCCGATTATCTGCGCAGTTTATCTCGTGTGACGTCATGTCTGAGCGATAAATTGTGTGAACTGGGCAGTTTTGACAGGTGTTCTGTTCACGCAGATAAAAAGTCTGCGCATTCGAACCCTCTTTTGCAACGATTTTGTAAATTTTATAAGAAAACACTTAGAATCAAACTGAAAAATAGAATAAAACTGAAGATAAATTGGACGGTATCCTACACACCTTCAGTTCAGATAAACGTACAGATTTTCACGCAGTTATTTACGACAGATATCTGTACAGATAAACTGAAGGTGAGTAGCCCCCTTAAAATCAGAGGAACAGCTTTTAAGAAATATTGGCTCGCAAAAATTGAGTGACACATAGTCCCATAGACCGACATACAGACATGGAACCAAAAATGTATCCTGGTGTCAGAAACAGATTTTTGTCTCCAGAACTATCACATAGCTTCCGTTACCTACGGTAAGCTCTGAAGCAAAAAATCAATATAATTTTGACAGATTTAAAAGCCGGGGGGAAATAAAATAAATTTGGTAATCAAAGGTTGTAAAATCATTCGAAATAGATCGCGAGGAAGCTATGTGCCACACTAATTAGCAGACTATTTCATAGATCTGTCAAAATTTGTTTGTTACATTACACAAATATTAGTATACATTTTTCAAAATTAAATGTGCATTGAAGGTTCAAATTAATATGAGCCCATCTGTGGGCTACATTCAACTACCCATCTAAATTTCTATAAAATCAGATGATACTATTGATAATACTATTAATGATACTATTAATGATACTATTAATGCTACTGTTAATGATACTATTAATGATACTATTAATGATACTGTTAATGATACTATTAATGATACTATTAATAATACTATTAATGATACTATTAATAATACTATTAATGATAATGATACTACTATTAATAAAGAATACTTTGAGCATGTGGAAAATAAACTAATGGCCGCAGACCGTCCAACTTAAATGGGACCAACAATGTGACTACCCCAATGCCATTCGAGAAGTTTTTAGAATGTGTTGGTTCACAAAAATTGTGGGCAGACTGAAAAATAGACATGAAACCAAAGTACCTGTTATCTGAAATGGATTTCTGTAATGAAATTTTTGAATTCGGAGGTATTAAAAATGTTTGTTCTTCAACACGATTACATAGGAAAAATAAAATAGTCTCTCCACGTAAAATTAACTTTTTAATAGACAAAGCAGCTTTCAGCCTTCATAAGGCCATCATCAGTGCCTAAGAACAAACAGATGTGATAAAATTTTATCAAATCTGTTTGTTCTTAGGCACTGATGATGGCCTTATGAAGGCTGAAAGCTGCTTTAGCTACTAAAAAGTTAATTTTACGTGGAGAGACTATTTTATTTTTTTTTAAGATGACCTCCATAGACGCTCCCATATCTAACGTGATTACATAGCTTCCGTTACCTTCGGCAAGTTTGGACTGCGTAAGTATGCTTCGGTACTCTTGCACTGATATTTTCCATTAATAGTCCAGGAGTGTCTGACTAACATCAAGCTAGAATTTTGTATACAAGTCAATCTTTTAGTGCCTTTTAAGAATATGTGGTCGGTTAAGTTTGTCTGCGGGATATAACGTGGCAACAGGGGTTTGAAAAAAAAAAAACCGGTGGAGAGGGGCCATGTCTCACCAATTATAGTGGAAAATGTAATTTTCATGATCCTGAGTACAGAATTAGTTAGTAGACCAAAAATCAAGTTGATGTTAGTTTGTCCCTTGACAGGTGACCACGTTGATTTTTAGTAATATTTGAATAACTAACCTATCAAATGTGAAAATAACATCGATTTGATTTTTGGTCTACTAACTAATTCTGTACTCAGGATCATGAAGTCATACTGTCCACCATAATTAGCGGGACGTGGTCTCTCTTCACCATTTTGTTTTTTCCAAATGTCTATTGCCAAGCTATGTCCCTCAGACGAGTCTAGCCGACCACGTATTCTTAATAGGCACTAAAAGATTAACTTGTATACAAAATTCTAGCTTGATGTTAGTCAGACACTTTTTTGCACGCTATCTCCTGGACTATAACGATATATTGATCTATATTATTAAAATAGTTTTGTAAACGAACAAGTTCAATAAGTTCAGTGAGAGTGATACATACTAAACTGTGTGTAAGAGAGAGTTGGAAGATACCCCCCGAGAAGAGGCAGGTAAGGGGGAGGAGACGGTGCTGAGCGGAACATCAAGGGAACTGTGACGTCATTCCCGAGGCAAGAGGTAAGCGATCCTAGAGGTCAAATGTGGTACTTTGATTTGAAATCTGTCATTTTATTCCTTAAAGTGCCACTAGGTGCAAATATATTTTTTTTAAATAATTCTAATCATAGTAACTAGACTTAAAATAATCCTAATTCTAATACTCTAAACTCTATACTAGGTAGCGGCCGCTTTTCGAGGGTAGACGAGCGAAGCGAGTATGGGCAGAGGCCCCTAGTTAAATAAAATATAAAATTAAATTAAAATTAAATTAATTATTAATGATTGATTCAAATTTATAAACATTTTGTCGTTAGGTTTTAGTTGAACATCTAAGGTAAAGATTATTATTATTTATAGACGGGACAAGGCAAAGGGACAGTTGACAAGGGTCTGTGTCTACCTAAGGACCTTTCTCTACCATAAAGGATGCACAATATCAGCTGATATTTACAACTAAAATATTACTAAGAGTAATGTGCTCGTATATTCTAACCTTTTAATATTCATCTTCTATTTCAATGTCGGAACGAACGTGATCTAGTTTTAATTAATTTCAGTTAAAAATACTTTGTCTATTATCAAGTGCGTTGCTGAGAATCGCATCAAGGGGTTTCCACAGGGATACAAAGTTTTCAATTTTAATAACGCCTATTTTGTTTGTAATATTTTCCGATCTCGCTTAACCATATTAATTAGTTTTAGCGCAGCTAAGCCGTGAGTGGTTCATGAGTTTACAGTTTTCCCTCGAATCTCTCTCAATCTGAACATGTTTGATTTTAAACTCTTCA
This sequence comes from Gerris lacustris, assembly GCA_951217055.1. Classification (NCBI taxonomy): domain Eukaryota; kingdom Metazoa; phylum Arthropoda; class Insecta; order Hemiptera; family Gerridae; genus Gerris; species Gerris lacustris. Next base: position 8,118,310 of record OX578281.1, on the reverse strand, counting down.
ACAAATCCTTCTCTCCGCAATTATTTGGTTTAACAACAACAAACATTTTGTTAAACTTTAAGTATTAGATTAGGTTATTATAGTAAATTTATCTTGCAAATTGTAAGATTAAATCTGGTGGAATTATCATTTAATTATATGATACGAGCCGTTAAACCTGTGGCAACGGGCTTAATTTTATATTTAGAAAATAAAGTAAAATCAATTTAGATAAGTTTTAATACCTAATATAAGACCAAAAAAAAAAAAAAAAAAAAAAAAAAATACGTGTGGTGTCGTGGGACACCCGGTAGGAACGAAGTTCCTTACATTTTTCATTAAATATAAATTTTATAATCACACTGCTAAGTATGTATTGTACATTGCTAACTACTTATACATGGCGGAGTTAGAAAAGAGACAAAATTAAAAGTGACGAACAGTTTGTACCTGAAAGTTAAGGCAAAATCAAAAGAAAATCATTATTTGTATAATTAAAGCAAGCGTCTTACTATATATATATATATATATATATATATATATATATATATATATATATATATATATATATATATATATTAAATATGAGAAAAAAGTTGATCATGATGAGTTTATACTGAAAGAGTATGTTTGTTAAAGGAGTTTGGATTGAAATAGGACTGTTTTCTACCTACCCGGCCAATTAATTTAAAATATTATAAAATATATCTCTTCCCTACTCTACAGCTTCTGTTTGAATCAGGGTGAAATTTTACATGATTGTATTTTATTTATTTACAAAACAAAGTGATATTTTTGACATATATAACAAAAATAATCAAAACAAGTCGAGTAACAGGCTTCCTTAATAACACTTTTTCCCGTCATTTAAAGCTTACGTTTACCCCAGCGTTGCGTGTGAACGCTTGGGCGGATAACGTTTTTCGACGAACTCAGCCTGGGCATTGGTAAAATGAACATGTGTACCAAGTTTCATTTAACTCGCTGAGCTTTTACTCAAGTTATCGTCATCTGTAGATTTCGTGACGGATTTTGCGTGACGGTGATTTTGGTCGTTTTTTTCGGATTCACTCCCGGGCTCCAGAACGTGCCTCAAGGAACTTCGTTCCAAAAACAATTTATTTTTATTGGAATATGCCAGAATATGTGCAACACTGTTTATAATTATTTATATGTTGCTATGTTTATTATTACTATGTCATCTGGTCTTATATTTTTGTGAAAATAAAATCATTTAATTTTTTTGTGTGATCCCAATGTGAACGTTTTTAGGGTCCGTAGGCAAAACCAAGGACCCTTATATTTTCCTGTGTGTGTCTGTCCGTCCGTCCTCTTGCGTGCTCTCACGTCTACACCTTTCGTCCGATCACTTTGAAATTTGGCATGTATGTGTCTTGTACCTACCCACATATTTTAAAAATATAGCGACTTAAAACAAATATTTTTCAAAAAAATTAGGGTAAAAAAACTTTAAGGGTTAAAAATGTTTTGTTTTTTTCGACACCGTAAGGGGTATCATATGAAAGGGTACGTCGAGCTGATTACAAAAATATATAATTCTTTGGATATAACTTTGATAGGGCGAGCGTAGGCAAGTTTGAAGTGGGTGTGAAACGTGTCCCCCCCCCCCTCACCCCCTCTATCTCGCTTATGTGAAGTGCAAAAAATCTGAAAAAATTCCTGAACATTCATCGACCAAAAGTAAAAATACCACTTTTTTGAAATTTCGAAAAAAATATTATTTTATTTTTTATTGACAAAATACGTTTTTTTTATAATTATGGTCTTTTTGATGTATTTATATGGTTGTAGTCCGGTTCAGTGACAAAAAAAACTTTATCAGAGTGTGTTTTGAGAATATCAGACCCTTAGAATGGTTCAAAGGAAGCTTTTTAGCATTTTAAAAAAACACTGTTTATACACTTTACAGTTAAACACTATAGCGAGGGGCCTACGGACCCTCGCTGTGTGCTGACTAGCACACACTTGACCTGTTTATTTTATAATGTTATAAATATCCTTTTAATTGGTGAACTAGACGTTTTCTGGTTTGGCTTATCCCCGAAATATGTTTAAATATATTCATATATATATAATAGTGCTTTGGTGTAAATAGAAGAGTCAGTGTTAGTGTGTAAATGTTGTTGTAGGTTTGAATCACTAGAGGTAGAGATTAGATAGATATAAATCATAGAAAGCAAGGAACTTCTGATTTTACTATCAGGGTTTCTAGCCACTAACTAAACCCTCCTTGTCAAATTCAATTATATAGACAGCATGATAGATATGCATCGAGAAGCATAGTAAACCTACGATAATTCACGTAGACAGTACACGTAGATTTACTACCCTGATCTTCCTGTTGATAAACATAGCTCAACTTATAACCCAAACCAGGAAAAACATCCAACCATTACAACTGACTAGTAACAAACCATATTATATTATGTTCGAATACATTATTATATTTTGTTCAATATGTTTTAATATATTTTCAGTTATAACTATTAGAGATAAGGAGGGGGTATATTGCGTTTATAATCCACGGGCAATCACTCAGTATTTAATGAAATTAAGCGGGGTGATTAAGATAGAGCTAACTGTAACTGTGACTATAGTAGAGCTCCAAGTGTCACTATAGTAAAGCTGTAACTGTGACTATAGTAGAGCTGTAACTGATACTATAGTAGAGCTCCAACTGTCACTATAGTAGAGCTGTAACTGTGACTTTAGTAGAGCTCCAACTGTCACTATAGTAGAGCTGTAACTGTGACTGTAGTAGAGCTGTAACTGTGGCTATAGTAGAGCTCCAACTGTCACTATAGTAGAGCTGTAACTGATACTATAGTAGAGCTCCAACTGTGACTATAGTAGAGCTGTAACTGTGACTATAGTAGAGCTGTAACTGTGATTACAGTAGAGCTTTAACTGTTACTATAGTAGAGCTGTAACTGTGACATTAGTTGAGCTGTAACTGTGACTGTAGTAGATGAGTAACTGGGACTATAGTAGAGATGCAACTGTGACTATAGTAGAGATGTAACTGTGACTATAGTAGAGCTGTAACTGTGACTATAGTAGAGCTGTAACTGTGACTATAGAAAGAGCTGTAATGTAACTGTGACTATAGTAGAGCTGTAACTGTCACTATAGTAGAACTGTAACTGTGACTATAGTAGAGCTGTAACTGTGACTGTAGTAGAGATGTAACTGTGACTATAGTAGATCTGTAACTGTGACTGTAGTAGAGCTGTAACTGTGACGATAGTAGAGCTGTAACTATGACTGGACAATATTAGAGTTGAAACAATGACTAGACAATAGTAGAGCTGTAACTGTGACAAGACAATACCAGATCTGCTGTAACTGTGACTAGACTGTAGTAAAGCTGTAACTGTGAATAGACTATACTAGAGCTTTCACTGTGACTAGACTATACTAGAGATCTTACAGTGAATAGACTATAGTAGAGCTCTAATAACCTAGTAACTCTACGTTTACCCCGTGCTTGACTGATTGGGGCTTGAGGCTACTACTGTTTCAGCAGGTAAAATACAAAGGTTTAGCATGACAGGTAGGTAAATCTGTCCACCTCCTGCAGGTAAAATTGTGCCCAGGTCTGGCCATCTCTAACTTGCTTTCTTCTCTAACTATCTTTCTAATCACACCAATAAACCAACATCAATAAAGACGAGGGAGCGAGATGAAATTCCTTCTTTACACCGTTTCCTTCCTTCCTTTACAAATTTAATGAAGTTAGACCATTATAAGGAAAACCTGGCACACTCCTTACATCCTTTTTCCTCTAACAACCCAGTTTAATTTAATTTTTCACTTGACTCTTTGACTTTCCTGTTCCTATTACTCTCCTTCTCCCTATTTCCTTCCTTCGTTTTAGTCATCTAATAGTACAAAGTCAAAACTTAAAACCAAACACAATTAGATTCGGTCCAATTTAACTTGCAGTCTTGATCTACTTTTTTCTCGATTGTAAACTAGGCCTGAGGGAAATCAAAAGAAGAGAATATTTTAATTGACAATCTTCCTTTGGTGGTGAAACTTCATTAAAGAAAATACAAGCAAAAAAAGGGGGGGGGGGGGGGAAGGGGTAGAAAACTCAACTTTTTCTTGTCATCAGATAAAAGAGTTCTGATAATTTAAAATGTTTTATTTTTATTAAAAGTTTAAAATATAAAACTTTAACATTAGTTTTTATTTTATTTACTACTAATGTCAAGATGTTAAGCAGTGTAATAGAAACATGGTTTTAAGTATTTTCAGACCTCATTACCTATACAAAATTGGTAAGTCTATCTCCTCGATGTGTTCAGTCTGTAATGTGCTTGAAACCCCTAGAACATCTAATAATGGAATGCAAAAAAATCAGTGTACCAAGAGCAACAATTTTTTCTTATCTACATAAACAAAGAGTGGAACAACCTTTCAACTATCTATCTCTACTATCATCTAACTCGGAACCCATATAAATATAATCTTATCTTTATCTTCTTAAAGCAAGCTCAAATACAAATATAAAACTCTTAATCAACAACTCAGTTTACCACAATCAGTCATCCGGATCGGTTGTTTTTGTTTCGAATTTAATTTTACTTTTGCAATTAGAGACTTTGATCTTGTCAAGCATCTCGATAGAACAATAATCGTCCATGCTCAAATAATTTCGAAAATCGTTTCCGTTCAATTCCTGAAGTAAATTCATATGAGTGAACTTTTTTTCTTTCCAGCAGCCACTTCTTCGTCTATAAACTTCTTTTTTCAAGCTTTTATTTAACTTGTAATATTTATATGTATATATGGTCGTATGTATGTATGTATGTATGTATGTATGTATGTATGTATGTATGTATGTATGTATGTATGTATGTATGTATGTATGTATGTAGTATGTATGTATGTATGTATGTATGTATGTATGTATGTATGTATGTATGTATGTATGTATGTATGTATGTATGAATGTATGTATGTATGTTTGGGTCAAATCTTGTAACTCAATTTTAAAGCAGTTATCCTCTTCCTATTTAATTGAAATTTTGCATACACGCTTACTTTGGATGACAATGCATGGTTAGCTAAGTGTGAAAGTCATTCAAAATCCAATATGGCGGACAGCCGAAGATGGTGGACTAGTTATTTATTAAGCATGCCCATGATATGGGTATCAAATGAAAGGGTTTGCTGAGAAGAATACGAAAAATAAAATGCCTTCACTCTAATTCCAATATGGCTGATGACCCATGATAAAAGCTTGTTTTTAAAAATGTTCTTTTACAATTAATTTATTCGTTTTGCCGTCGCCAGTCATACTAGTTATTTGTTGGAGTTCTAGGTCTTCCGGTGGTGACCGCGTCTTAGTGGATGATACTTCCTCACCACCGGAAGACCTAAAACTCCATTATGAAACTTACCGCGGAAGCCTACGCAAATAGTTATTTGTTGCTTATAAAAATATGGAACCAACTTGCCACACACATGACACTAGTTTAACCAAGACACTAGTACAACTACACTGTACGAGAACACGTTGTCGACTGAAGATTATTTGGTAAGTTGGTCGGGACTGGGTTTCTTGGTTAGGTTTGGACGTCTGTAGAGATAGCCCCGACGGGGATTGTCGGGGAGTTTGGTTGTGTCGGGTGGGCGTGTTAGGTCGTGTGCAGGGCCTTTTTAGTATAACAGTGTGGATCTGACAGACCCGACACGTGCACTGCAGGGTTAAGTATTTTAAAAAGCTGGCTCTGGGACAGAGAACAATGATCTTTACTCAGTGCAATAGAGAAGAGCTTGGTAAGCAAATGTAGGATCATATAAACCAGAACTTAGAACATTTACAGACCAGAAGTCATAAAGTCGTGTGTAACCACATATTCAACGTTTACTCTTCTCCACTTCAACAAACCACAACCCTAAAAATATAATTTATAGTAACGACCTGAACACTGTAACTCTGCGTTAAAACACTCAACATTTTATTCGTACTCAGAAAATTATAAGTAGGATTCCAGTGCGAAGATACGTATATTAAAATTTACGCATAACTGACCTCTTCTCGCGTATATTTCACAAGAGATAAATGCCTCGGTTCAGAGGGGGGGGGGGGGGGGGGAAGGGGGGGGGGGAGGAAGGAAGAATTACGGTTTTGTTAAAAAAAATATATATAAAACCGAGTGAATAGTCTGGAAGTGATTCAAAACCGGAAAGTGAGAAGTTAACTTTATCCTCTAACTTTCTTCATAGTGAAGTTTTTTTGTTTATAATTAGAACTTTAATTTTTTTTAAAATTAAAATTACTATATGTAACAGTTTTAACATTAGAGAGTGGGAAATAATTTAAAAATAAAAATAAAAACTTTTACATGTACATTTTTTTTATAATGACTTTTATTACTCTGTGTTCTTAAAAGTAGGCCACTATTTTATCAAATACATTCAAAGGGCATAATAAAAAAAAGCTTGATAAATATATAAATATTTTATTCTTGAATTTTTTTACGATGTTATATCAAATAAGAACCAATTAATATTAACATATAAATATATTATAATTTTTAATTTAAGATATTTCTATGTAAGGTCTTCAGGTGTATAAAAACCAACTACATTTTTTTTTGGCAATATTTCGTCCTTATTTTAGGACATTTTCAAGCCTGAAAAAGTTTTTTAATTTTAAATTAGACAAAAACTTTCACATTAATATTACACATTTATCTAACATAACAATATAAATATTAGAAACAATTGATCAGGTGTAAAAAAATTAATAAATACAGTAATTTTTTACAAAAGTTAATGGTTTATACTATATTTATTAATTTTTTTACACCTGATCAATTGTTTCTAATATTTATGTTAGATAAATGTGTAATATTAATGTGAAAGTTTTTGTCTAATCTAAAATTAAAAAACTTTCAGGCTTGAAAATGTCCTAAAATAAGGACGAAATATTGCCCAAAAAAACGTAGTTGGTTTTTATACCCCTGGAGACCTTACATATAAATATCTTAAATTGAAAATTAAAGGGGACTGCATCAAAAAATGGATTATAATTTTTAAAATGAAACCAAGAGAAAATATCTGTCCAACAAACTTGAACATAACTATGTATCGAAAAAATCATATTTTATTTTATATATTTATTATTAACTTTTTGTGAAAGTGTTCAAATGGTGATTGTATTCATTTCGTTTCAGATCGTTTGGTTAATCAGATTTATTTCCTTAATACTACGGGAAATGGGGAACCCGGGATACCGATTTTTATTTAAGTAGACTGCCAAATAGAGTTTTTTCTTCAAAATTGTCTGACATTTTTTTTAAGAATAGTAACTTATGTAATATTATCGGCGCAGACACGTAGAGCATAAACTACAGGACCGATTTTGAAAAATCATACCTCTTGGCTAAATCGAGGAATTAATTTTAGCTCAAAATTTGGGGGTGCTGCCCCCCAAAAATCCCGGAAATAAAATTAAAACAAAATTATTTCTCGAAAACGGTTCCGATGATTTTAAAATGTAGTCTATTTAAATACGAATCTAACAATATAAGCCGTTTTCCAGGGAAAAATCTAGTTCCTGAGAAAATAGCTTTAAACGTGGATGGAGTGGCCGGGTTCGATTCCCAGCCGAGGAAAAGTTATTTTTATAATAAATTTTGATAATATGTTCAATAATAGGTACTTCTTTAGATTGTTACTCCCATATGATTTTTTAGAATGTAAATGACTTTTACTAATTAACTATTAACACAAAGGAATGTTTAGGCTAAAGTACTTTGGGACAAAGGAATATCACACTTCTGTTTTTATAAGGGGAGTAACAGTCTAAAGATGAACATTCCGTGCACCTTCTTAAATTGTTACTCCTCTCTGTTTTATTTATAAGGGGAGTAACTATCTAAAGAAGTGCCCAATAATAATTAAATGTACCTAAAAAAAAACTCTTAAATTAATGAATGGGAAAAAACTGGGCTAAGTTATTATGAACTCGTTTACGATAAATTTGAGTTGTCTCGGACCGATTTTATAAAATAATTGTTTTCGTTGATTTGTTAAAAAAGGGGAGGGGGACTCGAAAAACGCAAATTTCACGCAGACATTTTGCAAAGATGAATTGGTACAGTAACAAAATCAAATATATATTTGTACTTAGTGAGCCCTTCACTTTCATTTAACACCCCCACATGACGCATTTGCGTTAAAATATTTTATAAATTTTTAAAATAGACTGCCAATTGGTGTGGCACATAGCTTCCTGTCCACGTAATTTATTGATTTTATTATTGTCTAATTTGTGTAATTGTTCCCCCCCCCTTTTTTTTAGTCTGTCAAAATTGTTTTGATTTTTTATATGAATTAAAGTATCAACTTAGCAAAAGTTAAAGAGCGCGAGTTTTTTGAATTTCGAATTTTCTTGCTGAGTACTTTCGGAGAACAGGTGTATTACAGAATGACAGACAGGGGTAGGAATGTATAAGGGTCCTTGTTACAGACAGACAGACAAGCACAGGAATGTATGAGGGTCCTCGTTACAGACAGACAGACAGGCGCAGGAATGTATAAGGCTCCTCGTTACAGACAGACAGACAAGCACAGGAATGTATGAGGCTCCTCGTTACAGGCAGACAGACAGGTTCAGGAAAGTATAGGGTCCTCGTTACAGATAGACAGACAAGCACAGGAATGTATGAGTGTCCTCGTTTTTACCCAGGACCACACAAAGACAGGTTATAGAATAACTATATATATTAGTTTAGTGTTTAAAGTGAGTTAATTAAAATTTCGTCTTCACTGCTCTGACTTCTCTCTGATTAGTATATTTCAAAGAACGAAATTATAACTATCGTATACTAATTAAAATTTGAAATATAATAATTAAGTTTGAAAAGAAAACTTTGAAAATTATTAAACAGTTTCTTCCTTTTCATAATTAGATCAAGTAATATACTGTTGTTGTATCTGCAAAAGAACTATTTTTTTTTTTTTTTTTTTTTATTTTTATCTTCTTAGCTATTTTATTAAAGTCAAAGATAAAAAAATTAATTTCTTTACAATTCATTCTTTATTTTGAAATAATATATGAAATAATAAAAGCAACGTATAACGTACCGTTTATTGTTGTTTTCTAATTAATTTAAATATAGCTTTATTCTATCTTAAAAATTATAATATAATACGGAAAAGGAAGGGTATAAATTAAATTGAAATTTACTTATAATGATTGTCTTAAATTCTTATATATGAAAACTTGATATTATGAATTTTAATTAATTAAGGCAATGTTTTACTTTAAATTAATTATTATTCTAGTTTTAATAATTTTCATGCTCATGAATTTCATATTTAAATTAGATATTTATAAATAGATAATACATAATAAAATTCTTTAAATTTTATTATGTATTATAATTTGAATTTTGACTAGTTTCTAAAATTATATTATATTATGCTCCTCAATAGGGAAAAAATAAATGTCCCAGAATAGATTTATTATTTTTTATTTAGTTCTAAATTCCTTTTGATATTACAATGTTTTAGTTTTGTGACATTTTCCTTATCAGTAAAAGGAATTTAAAACTAAATAAGTAAAGTAGTGATATAAGAAATAGAAGTAAGTGACATAAGAAATAGCAGTAAGTGACAAAAGAAATAAAAGTAAGTGACATAGTACTCTATAGTTGCGACATAAGATCTAATTAGAAATATAAGACACGTTTTATATTTCATACTTAATCACATTTATATTTCAAATAACATGGTTGATATTTTCAACCAAATATGTTCACCTAATTTGGAAAATCTAGGGGTTCTAAATGTAATCAGATAAGATTAAGTTTAAATTGCGTTGGGAATAATATTAAATCTTAATATTCCGGTTATAATTTCGTTGTTAATTGAAATTTCACCGTTGCAGGAATTTTCAAATCAAAGGGGTTCGCTTTGGAGAATTGGTGATTGCCTGAATACTATAAAATGTGTTGGCACTTCTTTAGATTTTTACTCTCCTTATAAAAAAAACTAAGGAGAGTAACAATCTAAAGAAGCTGTACTGAATGTTCTTCTTTAGACTGTTACTCTGCTTATAAAAAAAAACTAAGGAGAGTATCGATCTAAAGAAACTGTACGGAATGTTCTTCTTTAGACTGTTACTCTCCACTCTCCTTATAAAAAAACTAAGGAGAGTAACAATCTAAAGAAGCTGTACGGAATGTTCTTCTTTAGACTGTTACTCTCCACTCTCCTTATAAAAAAACTAAGGAGAGTAACAATCTAAAGAAGCTGTACGGAATGTTCTTCTTTAGACTGTTAGTTTCCTTATAAAAAAAACTAAGGAGAGTAACAATCTAAAGAAGGTGTACGGAATGTTCTTCTTTAGACTGTTACACTCCTTATAAAAAACAAAGAAGAGTAACAATCTAAAGAAGGTGTACGGAATGTTCTTCTTTAGACTGTTACTCTCCACTCTCCTTATAAAAAAACTAAGGACAGTAACAATCTAAAGAAGCTGTACGGAATGTTCTTCTTTAGACTGTTAGTTTCCTTATAAAAAAAACTAAGGAGAGTAACAATCTAAAGAAGGTGTACGGAATGTTCTTCTTTAGACTGTTACTCTCCTTATAAAAAACAAAGGAGAGTAACAATCTAAAGAAGGTGTACGGAATGTTCTTCTTTAGACGGTTATAATAATAATAATAATAACCATTTATTATAACCTCAAACCAATATACATTCTTCTTATTTTTTTTTTTTTTGTTTACATAAAATATATAAATGAAAAATATGTTTTTGGATACAAATCGGCATTAAGCCGTGGTAGTAGTGTATGTTACAGTAATAGTTATTTTCTTCTTTTCTTTTTTACTTTGTTTTTAAAATATTTTTTTCTTTTTCTTTTCTTTTTTTTACTTATTTATTTATTTATTTATTTTTTTTTACATAGTAATATATATTTTTAATTTTTGTACAGCCAAACGTTGGTGTAAACGTTCTTCATTCTTCTCCACTCTATTCTATCCGCAGGCACTCTTTGCCATGCTGCACCACCACAAACTTTCCTCATCTCTTCGTCCCATCTTTGTGGTTGTCTTCCTCGTGATCTTCTAAGTTCCCTTGGGTACCATTCAAGAATTATTTTCGTCCATCTATCGTCTTTGCTTCTCGCGATGTGTCCAGCCCAGTTCCATTTTCGTTCCATTATTACCTTGCCTATATCTTCCAATCCTGATTCTTTCCTAATCCAGGTATTTCTCTTCATATCTCTCCAAGTTATTCCAAGCATAACTCTTTCCATCCTCCTCTGTGAGCACCTCATCTTTCTGACTATTTTTTCAGTTATGACCCAGGTTTCCACACCGTAAGTCATTACAGGAAGAACACACGTCATCCAAAGCTTTTTCTTGGCTTCGTTTTGAACATTTGATTTAAATAGCTGCTTGAACTTATTGAAAGCCTTCCACCCGAGTGCAATTCTGCGACTTACTTCCCTTTCCTGGTTCCGATCTTGGTTACTTAAAAGCACACCTAAGTATATAAAGTCGTTCACTATCTCCAATTCTCTTCCCTCCGTATCTATAATTGAATTTTCTCTAATTCTTGTTTCGGGATTTATGATCAGTGCTTTACATTTATTAGCATTGATTTTAGACTGTTACTTTCCTTATAAAAAAACTAAGGAGAGTAACAATCTAAAGAAGATGTACGGAATGTTCTTCTTTAGACTGTTACTTTCCTTATAAAAAACTAAGGAGAGTAACAATCTAAAGAAGGTGCACGGAATGTTCTTCTTTAGACTGTTACTCTCCTTATAAAAAACAAAGAAGAGTAACAATCTAAAGAAGGTGTACGGAATGTTCTTCTTTAGACTGTTACTTTCCTTATAAAAAAAACTAAGGAGAGTAACAATCTAAAGAAGGTGTACGGAATGTTCTTTAGACTGTTGTATAAATAAATACAAAAATAATATTAACAATACAACTATATACTATCTTACAATTAAATAAATTAAATATCACGTGCACTACTCGCCATTCACATCAGTAATTAATTCTTAACGAGGCATACAACTGAATAAATATCTGGCATCCTCTTCCACTCATGTCTGTCAATCCTCGGCCAACATGCTCACCCACAACATTTGCTCATCTCTTCATCCCAACTTACTCTCGGTCTCCCCTTATTTCTTTTCCTGTCCATCGGATACCAACCTAATAATTAACCATATAATTTGTGTTACTGAGCCTATATCTCAAATTATTGTTAAAGTTCGCATTTCAAATTCCTTTAAGTTCATAGTTCTTATATAAACTTGGTAGAATATATAATAGTACATTACGCGTCGAGTGCGGAAAGTAGTATTTTGCATGCGAGTGTGGAGTTTGCACCCGAGCGATAGCCAGGATAGTAAAACCACACGAGCAAAACAAAATGAAGTTTCCGCACGAGTTGCGTACCGTACTTTATCTACGATTGTGGATTTTAATAATAAATACAGAAAAAAGTAAACTTCCTGTATACAAGTTCGTATTTCTCTTTTGATAAAGATAACATTAATTCATTAGTTGTATTTTGTGCCGAATTATTTCGGGAGGCGTATTATTATTCTCCTCATATTCGTCATAATCATTTAAATCACTCTATGATTTTCACAAAAAAAATCTATATAAAAGTTACTTTTATTAAACAAACAGCAAATTAGTCTTGTTAAATGTAAACAAACTCGCTAATCGTGCGTAAAGCTGAAGAATTCCTCTTCTTTACCGTGCTAGTGTGGTAAAGAAGAGGAATTCTTCAGAACTATGAGACGCGCATGCGCAATGAATACAAGTACGTTAAGAATCACTTTTAACGCATCTAAACAGAGATATAATGTTTATATTTCGTATCCATCGTAGATAAAATATTTTAATTAGTTGAATTTATGAAAGAAAGTTATATATCTTATTGTTATAACGCGTACTGCTTAACCACAAATATAAGTTCATCTAGAGAAGGTTCGTGTTAACTTAAACTTTATTATTCAATGAAAGCTTCGAATGATGACTATATGAGTTAACACACATCGGGTATAGTTACCGGATTAAAATGTTCACTAATTACTGCAGATGAAGATGAACAAGGAAGTAATAATAGCGTATTGCGTAGAAAATTAGTAACAAGCTTACATTTAGAAATGTAGTTTCTTGTTAGGATAAAGAAATTTAAATGTAATAAGAAGATGCGCAAATTCGTAGTGGGTTGAAAAGGAACGCTGAGGAGGTTTCTAATTCAGTAAGGGTCGGTTCTAATGAAGAAGAAAGCAGTGCCTGGTTATTAGGCGGAGAGGCGGCAGGGGGCGGCAGGGGGCGGCGAGGCGGGGAACGGTGAAAGTAGGCGAGTAACTTAATAACTCCCCTATAGTTAAGTTTCCAACTTATTAGCTTTTCGGGAGACGGCTCCTCTCTCGGTGGATGGAAAATTCTCTTGGGAAATATATTACAGGCAACAGTCGGTAAGGTATTCACTAGAATTAATGCACTTTCTCCTGGGGAAAATTGTGTGTCGAAAAGTAACGAAGTATTATAATTCTATGAATAATATTAATCAATTGTTGTCGAATAATATTGCTTGAAAGATTACTGAGGAGGCTTTTGTCGTTATTTTCATTGGGAAAACGTTTTGGTATTCAAGGTGTGTAAGAGGGCTGAAGAAAGGGCGGCACTCGTCTAGAGACGGCAAGGTAAGGTAACGTCACGTCTAGGAAGACGTCGGCGGAGAAGGCCTGACGTATAATCAACCCAGAAGCCTGTTAAGACGAATACGCTACAACCCAATAATGTCTTCTCTCGTTTTGTAACACAAAGTAAACTCAGACAAATTAGAACCTCCTGGTCTACCTCAGCTACACGAAAACACAAGCTCAACAAACTGCAAGAAGTATTCCCACACATAACACCACACTTACCAATGAAGTGTACGAAGTCCAACAATACAAACTTCACTTTAAATAAATCTAAACATATATTTATTTTTTTTAAAAATACCAATTATTGTTCAACTACTTTCTCTTTATAAGCCCTATCCAATTTGATAATAAATTTTCTTTTTTTTTAAATAAGTTTTTTCAGTGTAGCTTAATTGGTTAGAGCTTCCGCACACTGGATATGAGGAGGACTGTGGTTCGAGTCCCGGCGCTGAAGTCAATTTTTCTCTGTCAGTCTCTTCTTATAAATAGTAATTATAATTTGATTTAAATTAAAATTTAAACGTTCCGTAGTATGAATACTACCAATAACTTGTAAAAATTGAATTTCTAATTGATTGTACTAAGTGCAGGTACTAATTGAGTACTTTATAATTACAAGCGTATTTCTCGGTCTAGTTCTATTGTCGTTTGTTGACTTCTAAGACTTGTAGAAACATTTGAAAGCTTAATTCGGGATTAGGTATCGATATCGTCTGAGGATGATTATAGATTATGGATTATTCTTCAGTGTAGCTTAATTGGTTAGAGCTCCCGCACACTGGATATGAGGGGGAGGTCCGTGGTTCGAGTCCCGGCGCTGAAGTCTATTTTATAGTAATTATAATTTGATTTAAATTAATAAGTTTAAAATAAAGCGAGCGAAGCGACCTTCTAATATATAACGATATATGAACCCGTTCCGTTTTGTTAGCTTAACTGTTTGTGTTCACGCGAGTGACGATAACTCGAGTAGTCATTGTCTGATTCAGCTAAAATTTAGTATACATATTCCTTATACTAATGCCCAGGCTGAGTTCCGTGGATAGCGTTATTTGACGAAGAAGAATTCGTGCGCAACGCTCGCGTAAACATAAGCTTTAAAATTTAAAATCAGATTTTTAGGACGGGGAATGATTCTACATTAATATATTTGATTAAACATATTTTTATTTTTGCTTTATTAAAACCTACTAAAGTAGCATCGCTATAAACTATAAAGTGATAAAGATGGCTAAATCCTTTAAATTGGATGTAAACGTCCATTAAGAAAAGAAAACAACGTTTTCACCAATAAGTTACGTTCTAATGTTTCGGTTTTAATAAAACTATGTTCATCATAAAAACTACAAATTAAACAGGCATGTAAAAATGTATACTTAAAGGCGGATTACACACTACCATCACGTCACGTGATGTCACGTCGCGTGATGGTTGTGTGTTTTCACCTTAATACACACAGTTAGAACAACTTAATACAGCAGCAGTTTAACAGTGTAGCAGTACTTAAGCAGAAGTTTTAGTCTAGTGAAGTAAAACATTTTTAATAATAGTTGAAAAGGGGCTACGGGGCTTTAGTTATCAGTTATAGGATAATATAGGAAGATTACCAATACCAATCAGGTTACCAATCTTACTTTGAATAACAAACTTCGAATTTACAATGAAATCTTAACACCAGCTTGGACCTACGAAGTCTAGAAGTGTAGGGTAGTACCAAGCCATCCAACATATGTCGAATCCAAACACAGTCTAGACGTATGGGGTAGTACCAAGCCATCTAACATTCGTCGA
Organism: Gerris lacustris; assembly: GCA_951217055.1. Classification (NCBI taxonomy): domain Eukaryota; kingdom Metazoa; phylum Arthropoda; class Insecta; order Hemiptera; family Gerridae; genus Gerris; species Gerris lacustris. The sequence continues at coordinate 8,102,802 of OX578281.1, read as the reverse complement.
ATCCAAACACGGTCTAGACGTATGGGGTAGGACCAAGCCATCTAACATTCGACGAATCCGAACACTACAATCCAAGATCCTTAGAAAAATCATAGACGCCCGGTTCTACGTCTGAAACCTCACTTTACACAAGGATCTTAATATTCCATTTTTCCGAGATCTATATGTATCCCGGTATCATCCACGAATCATTATACATTTCACGAATTATTATCCAATCATCCCAATCTTCCAGGAGAACTTCTTGCATCCCAAATTATTCCAGATAACCCACCTCGCCACCTGAAGAGACAGTGGCCCAGAGATTTATTCATTACATAATAGGTTTGTTCCAACCACCAGTTCCGAATCAGTTTCGGATTAGTCCGTGATTGACGTAATGCGCATGCGCGATCACTGACCGTTGGGAATTGATTTGTGATTTGGTTTTTGTTGGAACGCTCCTTTCTCGAACCAAACTGTTTGCCGTGGTAGGTTTTAAGACTGTTATTACAACAACTTTTTGAGTTGATCGTTTATGTGATTTCGCGTTCCTGTGCTATCGAAAATACCTGAACTTATTAATATTAAAGATATAGATGATGGATAAGTCAATAGTTGATGAAGATAAGTGCCAGTCGCTTAAATCAGGGCCTGATTTAGGCCGGCTAGGGGCTCGCACAACAAGGGGGCGCCACACCACAAAAGTTTCATTTTCTAATGCTAATTAAGCTCGAAAGTTGGAAGTAAAACCTACATACTCATAGAGGATATGACGAAAATACATGCACACATTTTAGAAATGTTTATTTAATACATGAATTCACGATTTCATTTCGATTTACGCAATTCACAATTTTCGGGCTTACTGAGGTGAGCCAGTTTTAGTATACTCACGGCACACTCGTATTCGTATTTTTATTGATATAATCCTAAATGCTCTTTTGTTTTAAAAAAACAAATATTAATCTTAGTCCTGTTAACGAAAGAAATATTGCGGAAATAATTCGGATTCTTTCGATATTTGTTTGAAAATGGAATAAGTATCAAAAGTCCATCTTGGAAAATACGTCCAATTTTTTTTTTTTTTTTTCAGAAATATCTAGAAAATGCCAATTATATGCACAAAAATCCATCGTCGCATTCGTACAAACACATTTTAAAAAGAACAGTTGATTCGCAAGAAAGGAGAATAATTATAATAGGCGAGCGAAATCAAAACAAAAACAATGAAGCGGAGCGGAAGGTTACGTTTCTGTTCACCCAAACTCAATCCCAAACTACTAGTCCCTGCCGCCGATCGCTGTCTGCTCTGACTGTTTCCAAACTAATCCGTGATTCAATCAGAGCGTGGTTGGAACAGCCGATTAACAGTCGGAGTCAGTCAGAGTTTGAGTTTGGGCTCGTTGGAACTCTTTTTTCCAAATGCGCATGCGTCGTACAGTTCCAAACCAGTTTGCAGAGTGGTTGGAACAAACCTAATGTTTATCTTCAATCATATATTTTTTCTTTATATACTTTTTATAAGTATATTAATCCATTGTAAGCGAACCCAGCCCAAAGAAATGGTAACTGGATTATTACCTTTCTCATGTAATACACTGCAACAAAACATACATCTTCAACACTAATAACATGTAAAATTATGTAGTTGTGTTAATAAATAAAGATAAAGAAGTACATATATGTGCAAATGCATGCATGTCAAAATATCAATTTAATACACATAGTTAATACAACTTAATATACACACTTAATATAAGCAGTAATATACGTTTTAGTCTAGTGAAGTGAAGCATTTATAATAATAGTTGAAAAGGGGCTAAGGGGCTTAAGTTATCAGTTACAGGGTAATGTTGGAAGATTACCAAAGGCACAGGTGTGCCTCTTCTCCACTTTCCTCTATTCCACTTATCTTTTTCAACTATGGCATTCATGATGATAACTATTTTACTACGTTTTTATTAGCTTGCTTTCTTGTTTGTTTGTTTGTCCAGTACAAATCTTGTAATAGATTTTTAAATAACTTCCCGAATAGCTAGGCATTTAAAACTTTTAGAATAGCTCAGAACACGATGACAATGCATTATATTAATATTTTTAACCATCTTTCATCAGAATTTAAATCGTTTTCAGCAAATTTTGCTGTATGGAAAGTTAGTTCGGAAAAAATCCGCAAGTTATTTTATTTGTTTTGACATATCCCATATTTTTGATATTCATTTTGACGGGTTTCAAATTTGTGATTTTTATTAAGAGATAAACATTGAATGGCAGCGAAACAGAAAAAGTAAACAAAGAAATTAATTAATTGAGGTGTGACAACCAGGTTTGTTTACACTTGTGTCCTAGGTATCGGTTTAATTTTTCTATATCTGTACTTCTTCACTTGTACTTATTTTTCTTATCTTACCGTCCCCTACACGGGGGCATATCGATGGCCACGGTTTAGATTCGGTGTTGGAGAGATCCGTTGTACAAAGATTTGTCCTTGTATAGGTTTAAGATCAGCTCTCTAGATAGTTGTCATTTATGTGAAGTAAATAAATTCGGAACTATTTTTTTTTTTCACTAACATTATATATAACAATAACAATTATAGTATCAACATTACATATGATTCAAATGAAAATTTAAAAACGTAGTATTTAAAAAGTTCTTTTTATCTTGTAATTATTCTTAATATTCAATCAAAGAATCAAGAAAGAAGATAATTGATTAATCAAAGAAGGATAGATTAATATTCCATATTTATTGTAATACGCTCGCTTCAATGATGCCTAGTATGTTGTATTTATGTTTACATATATATCCACAGATCCACCGAGATAGTTTAAGCCTCAGGTACAAAACAGGATCTACCTGGTTTCTTTTAACGTTCTTCGAGAGCGATTTACTGTGTAACCTACCTTTGCGGTTAAAAGATACAAGGTTATGAATGTTTAATGATCATTTACACCGTTTAGAATTTTTCCTCTGCCTGGTGGAAAACTAGAAGACGGGAGGACATGTTGTAAAAGCGTTGTTAGAGAAGAACGAGGAAGGAAACAGACAGGAGTGATAGAGTGAGGAATGTTAGGCCGCAGCGAACTGACAGCATATAAGACAGGAGAGAAGGCTCCATCAGTCAAGACTCTACCGCTCCTGGCGTTACTTTGAGCAACTCAGTAGACAAGCAGTAGGTTACAGTCTAAGTGGATTTACTTCACATCCAACTAACTCTTCTCCCTTCATAGCTTGCACACCCACCTCATCTGTACAACGTGTCATCTACCTTACACATTCCTTACTCCAAAACTATACTATACTCAATGTTACTTAACCGCTAGGTCTCGACCTAAGGCAGCTTGCTGCTTAGGAGCGAAAAACAAGAAATTCAGAGTAAATAAGAGCTGGAGTGAGTGGGAGGGGGGGGGGGGTTAGACTGTGTATAACAGAAATTAGTTCATGCACCTTCGTTTAATTAGTAAATTATATCTCTTTTGTGAAAGATTTTAGTGAACAAACCCTTGATCATTATTAAAGAAATCCTCCAATGCTCCCAATGTGGCAAAGTTAGATAAGATTAAAGATTGCATAGGAAGTTTCAATTAGGCTACTATTAGCATAGACAAGAAAAAATTGAATATTAGTAGCATAGATAAACGAATTATCTAGCATAGGCAAGAGAATTGCCCAATATTAGTAGTATACTCGTAGACAAGGCAATTTCTCAATATTAGTAGCATAAACATAAATATTTCCTAATATTAGTAGAATTAGTATTAGTAGAACAGACAAGAGAATTTCCCAATATTAGTAGCATAGATGTCATAATTTCCCAATATTAGTAGCATTGACAAGACAATTTCCCAATATTAGTAGCATAGTCAACATAATTTCCCAAATTAGTAGCACAGACAAAACAATTTCCCAATATTAGTAGCATTAGTATAGACAAGTAAGTAGACAAAGTATCGTACGTTATTTTTTTTTTTTTTCTTCTTTTTTTGAAGGAAAAACAAACACACAAAAATTTTAGTAATTCAATTTTACAAAATTTTTAAAGTTCAGGCAGTAGTAAATATGTTTCACAAATTGGAAACAAAATAACTGAATTATCAATTGTTCTTAATGGAAAATGTAGAGAGGATATTGTGAGTCACCAGAGGGAAAACCGCGAGGAAATTAATTCAAATTTTGTAACTCTCATCACGTACTTACACGTGCACTACTCGTACGTTCCACGTGCGTAACATTAATACGAGTAGATTAGTCTCATTGTATCTGGGTGTTTCTCTAGATACCGTGGGGTAGCGGTAACGTTAATGATATTGTAACTCGAGCAATCTACTGTTTACTCAACCCTATGTAGCAGAATCTACTAAACAATTGTTCTAATTCAGTAAAACTTAATGCTGTCGACTCGAGTCAACGCGATGACCATCCAGACTTCATAACGATGACTTACACAAGAATCAGCACGAGTAAATGCTTCTTAGAAATATAGCAAGAGAATAATTTCTTATTCGAAGGCTAATCAAACTTGGTGGTACTGCTTTATATATATTTTCCCTTACTTTTTTCCTGCGTTTCCTAAGTTGTTTCTAAGTTTCTTGGCAAATAAAAGTAAAATAGCTCACTTTCAACATGTCAACATCATTTATCAGTTGACAATCAGTTTGTTTTTAATCAAATTAAAAGAACACTTTTTAGTAAATAATAGCTAATAAAGATAAAGCACAAAGAGTTAAAATAATCAGTTTATAGCTTAATCATTAATCAGACTGGTTTTGACTCTTCAGTTTTTCTGATTATTATGAATAAATAAATTAAATTAATAAACTAAATATTATAAATTTACATTTTTTTTTTTTTTTTTTTTTTTTTTTTTTTTTTTTTTTTTTTTTTACATAGTAAGCTCATTTAAGGTATTTATAATCATAGATGTTAGTAATAAATTTAATGTAATATATTATTATTTTAATTAATGGATCTTAATAAATATTAATAATCTAAAAATACCATGTATTATGCATTTTAGACACCAAAATTTAGACAGTAAAATGCATAATACATGGTATTTTTTAGATTATTAATATTAATTAGGATCCATTAATTAAATTAATAATATATATTACATTAATAATATATATTACATTAAAGTTACTTCAATGGAGATACTAATTAATTGAACTTTTACTATAAAAATTTCAAGATAAAATGAACTTTTTATATACTACGTTTTTAAATTTTCTGTTGAATCGTATGTAATGTTGATAACATAATTGTTATTGTTATATTATAATATACAATGTTAGTGAAAAAAAAAAAGTTTCGGATTTATTTACTTCACATAAATGCCAAAAACAACTATCTAGAGAGGCTGATCTTAAACCTATAAAAGGACAAATCTTTGTACAACGGATCTCCCCAACACCAAATCTAAACCGTGCCATCGATATATTTGATATACCTAATATAAATAATATAATCGATATTTCCTGTTTTACTGACATTCAATGTTTATCAATCACAAATTTGAGACCCGTCAAAATGAAGATTGCGTAAATATGGGATATGGCAAAACAAATAAAATAACTTGCGGATTTTTTCTGAACTAACTTGCCGTACAGCAAAATTTGCTGAAAACCAATTAAATTCTGCTGAAATATGGCTAAAAGTACTAAAATAATGCATTGTCATAGTGTTCTGAGCTATGCTAATAGTTTCAAATGTCTAGCTATTCGGGAAGTTAGTTAGAAATCGATTGCCAGATTTGTACCGGACAAACAAACAAACAAACAAACAAGAAAGCAAGCTAATAAAAACGACAACACAAATTTTTTGTGGTTTTAGTCCCGTTAAACAGCTTAGGTCATTACAGGACGGGGGTTATCTTGCCACTTTACTCATCTAATCGATGAGATCAGTGTGAAACATATCTCACCCCTCTGGGATTCGAACTCACAGCCGGGGTTTAGACCTTGGTTTCAGAGTCGAGTGCGCTAACCCCTCGGCTACAACGGCCCCGAGCTACATCATTGTTTCCTCTTATTTATTGAAAAGGCCTTATTGGGAATTTAATAGATAGTAAAAATGGTTAATGCTCTTTTAAAGAATTAAACTTATAGTTTGTTAAATACTCGTTGAAATAAGCCGTGATGACTCTACCTAAGTTCTCTTTTACCCTTACCCCTATGAAAACCATTGTCATATTATGCACGGAAGGAAGCTAAAACAGGGGAACCGCGTTCCGGACAAACACCGCATGCAGTTTGATAACTTCGTCACAGTTAGACAAAGAAAGTCTAATCGATTTGAAATTATCGTTTCAAGCAAGCTTCCGACTGCTTTAAACATTAAATGCAGTTTACATGTTTTATGCGTTTCAGGAAACCACGTTCTCGCTGCTGTTGCGTCAATAATGCGTGCTACACATAATATGTGTAGGGGTTGAAATACCTACATGAAAAGAAGAATAAATATTAATGGTGTTACTTGTTGTTTTTCAAAAATTACTGATTTCCTGGTTATTTCAACCCCTCTTTTGCATAGAAACCATTCGACTTACAAAAAAATGGTAAAGAAATAATTTGTAGGTTATTTTCTCCTCTTTATTTTACTACTCTTCCACTTTTTGCGTTAATAGCTTGCTTTGTAAGTTATAAGGCGAAATCCACTAAAAATAGACTGCCAATTAGTGTGGCACATAGCTTCCTCGCATCCTATCATGTACTTTATTGTTATATTAACATTAAAATTATTGTTATATTACTTTCTTATTATATTGTTTATTGTGTAAAAACTATTAAATAGTTTTTAGCGACCTTTAACACTTCATACAGGTGTGACTGTTGGTTTTACTAAAAAATTGTATTAGAATATAATGTTTGTCTCATTGAATAGATGAAGTTAGATTTGTTTCCCGACCTAAAATTTCAATTTTAAATTTGAAGTTCACGTTTACGCGAGCGTTACTCGTGAACGCTTGGAGGGATAACGTTGTCCAACGAACTCGTCCTGGGTATTGGTAAAATAAACATGTCTACCACATTTCATCAAAATCGGTCGACATTTACTCAGGTTATCGTCGTACGTTTCATAATTCGCGGACACACAGACCGACAGACAGACACGAGACCAAAAATGTTCCCTGATGTATGAAACGGATTTCTGTCTTGGAATTTTTGAAATCGGAGGCATAAAAGTATTTCGTTCTCAAAAGTGAACACAATGCTTCCGTTACCTTCGGTAAGCTCGGAAGCAAAATAAAAGTAAAAAAGTAGTTTTATGATGATTTCTCATATTTGCGTGTAAAATGTTTGTTGGACAACTTTAGATTCGTGTTCAGCACACCCAAAATCATAAAATTAACTGCCAGCGCAGTCTGGCCACCAACCGTTCACCCTTCAGCCTGTACCCTCCACCCGCCACCTCTTACCAATATTTCAACTCCCATTTGCGTGAAAACCATACGACGTACAAATAAATGTTACAGACATAAATTGTAGATTATTTTCTGTTTTATTTTATTACTAGACCACTTTTTGCGTGAGTAGATTGCTTTGCAAGTTATAAGCAGAAAACCAATAAAAAACATTTTTTTTTTTGTAGTTTTTCGATGATTTCTCATATTTGCCGAGGGAAATTTTGTTGGACAACTTAAGATTCGTGTTCAGCACCCCAAAAAACATAAAGAAAGTCACTAACAACAATTACACCAGAACTTTCCACTTAAAACTACCATTTGACTGGACTAATAAACAAAATACTATAATTTAAAATGTTCCATTTTTACTTTTTCATATAAAGGGAAAGTATTGTAATGGCGCGATAATTCGATGTTGATGGATTTACACGTTTTGAGGTCCCCTTAGTCCATTTTTTTTAAATGTCTGTCTGTTGTCTGTGCAGACTTGTGGTGCCTAAACTACTGGGCCGTTTTGACGATATTTGGAATGCATTTAGAAAAATCATATCCCGAGGCAATATCGAGAAATAATTTTAGCTTCACATTTGGGGGCACTACTTCCCAAAATCTCTGAAAAAAACGTGAAAACATTTTTTTTTAAAAAACGGTTCCGAAGATTTTGATTAAAAAAATTCTAAAATTTAGTCCATTTAAATACAAATCTAACTACGTACGTATATAAGCCGTTTTCCATGAAGAAAATTCTAGTTTCCGAGATTGATGGAAATAAATCTGATTTTGTCCAAAATCGAGAACAAATAGTAAACTTTTTAATTCATTTTAAATAATATATTAACTAGTTATTGCGTAGGTTTATCTTTGAAGCGAGCTTAATGCAATAAATATTTAATATTAAGCAAATTAATAGTTAATTATGATGAGTTTATAGTTTAAAAGGATGATTGTAGTTGACGGTAGTATTGGGTGGGACTCTCTGTTCTCTTAGAAGGTTCGATAAGAGGGCTCCAGAAGGTGAGTTCACAGTTAAAATCAGAATAAATTTCAACGGAAATATCAGTTTTGGGTGTTTTAAAGTGGATTTGAGTGGTTTTTAGTTGTCTGTCTGCCAGTTAGCGCACAGTCACAGCTAACGGATCATTATACGCATATCGGTCTTTATAGATACCTATATAAGTAGGTATGGGGTCACTTGGGCCCCATACCAATCCGTCATACCCCCACTCCTCGAGGCCACGCCCACCTCCCACTCCTCCCCCCTTCCCCCACTACCCCCCTCCATGTCTACCACCCCCCTCCACCCCTGTTTTCTGGGATCTTGGACCGATATTATTTGAGAATATGTTTATGTCAAAAGAAGTAACTTTTTTTCAAATTACAATGTCCTAGAATAAGTAGTTTGGGAGAACTAGCAACTAGCAACCATAAAATTTGGTAGAAAATTGGCCTCTATTTTAAACAAAAATTATAAACAGGGTGGGGCAAAACAAACAGTGCAGTTTGGAAGGGTGACTACATCCCTTGTGGTAGGGATAGGAACCTGGGAGGGGTCTCATTGTGTCCACCCACTCACCCCATTTTCAGTCGTTACCATGGTTTGGACATCGAGGCTTCGCCGTCCACACGTTTTTCGAAAACGGCCGTTCTTGCGCGCCTCGTCTCTCTGAGGGGTGACCTGGGGTGGCCCGCGAGATAATCGGATTTCAGCATTTGCGATTTTTTCCTGTGGGCTGCCTCAAGGAAAATGTGTTCAAACATCGTCCTCACACTTTGGAAGAACTGAAGACCCGAATTATAGAGGAAATCGCCGCGATTTACGTCGATATGTGCCAGAAGACGGCTGAAAGCTTCAGGAATCTCCTCCATCAGTGCATCATGGAGGCCATCATCTTGCTGATGTGATTTTTAAAACTTGAGTAAACAAATGGGGTGTTCTATTGAACCAAATAAAGCAAACTGCATTTTTCTAAGTTGCGCCGTTTTTCTTAATAGCCCTTCAAAACTGCACTGTTTGTTTTTCCCCACCCTGTATAATAATTATTATATAACTGTTATGTTCATTTGCCTACGATATACATAATTTTAGCGTAATTTTCTCACAACATAACATTACTCAATATACATTTATTTTCCAATGTTCTTATGCTTTTTCATTTTTACTATTTTCATATTTTTTATTTTAGCCTCCTATATTTTGATTATTATCAACATCACCTATAGTAATTTATAAAATCACTCGTACCTATACATTTCTAGGGGGGGGGTCGTATAAATTCTTAATTTATTGTATAGGTAAAAAAATAGGTCAAACGATGTATTTAAGGATAAACCTTTTGAATCTATGAAATGTTCATTATATGAATCAAAATATCCCCATCATATGTTTTAATATATTGACAGTGTGAATATAACAGTTGAAATATTTTGCAGATTAAAAGGAAAAAAGATCTGATGACACTCGCATATATAAAGAGATTTTATGTTTTCTATTTGTATATTATGTACTATTGATTCCCAACTTCAAATTTACACATATCCTAGAGTTTTATAAAATAAAATAATTCTTATTCCTCTATCCAACTCTGATTTTGAATAAAAATGTCTTTACTTATTTTAAAACTTGTACAAAATCGTGTATTCTCCTTTATTTATCTAGAAAAAGTTTCTAGAAATCTGTTCGATACTTCACTTTCCTGTAAACATAATCAATTCAAAGAAAAGACAATATCCCATATCCTATCCCCCATTATAAATTCGTTCTAAAGTACAATTGAAACAGGCATGTAAAATTTCAACTTGATACAAGCAAAAGTTTTTGAGTAGGGAAGAGATATATGTTATAATATTTTAAATTAGTAGGCCGGGTAGGTAGAAAACAGTCCTATTTCCTACCAACTACAAACATACTCTTTAACTATAAACTCATTATGATATAATTTTTTTCTCAATATTCAATACACATTTATTGTAAGACGCTTGCTTTAATGACACAAATACCTAATGCTTTTCTTTTAATTGTTTCTTAACTCCGCTAGGTACAAACAGTTAGTTACTTTTAATTTTGTCTCTTTTCTAACTCCGCCATGTATAAGTAGTTAGCAACGTATACATACTTAGCAATGTGATTTTATAATTTATATTTAATGAAAAATGTAAGGAACTTCGTTCCTACCGGTTGTCCCGCGACACCAAAAATATTTGTTTTATTAATATTAGTTGCACAGTGGTGAAGGGGAACATAGGGGGATGTATCCTCTTTGACAAATCATTTGGGAATAAAATATAATGGCTTCAAATCTCTAACCTCCCCCTTCCTACCTGTCATCAACTTTTAGACTCCTCCCTTGATAATTATCGACCTGGGTCTTGTAAAAATAACATTTTTTATTCTTTGAAAATATTTGATTTATAGAAAAATTATTTCGATCTGCAGGATTTATTTTTGTTAATTACGAAAATAATGTTTAATCTAAAGAAATAAATAAATATATTGGCAAATATTTGGTTTAATGTTATCAAATTTTAATTTATAAACTTTTTGTTTATTTTCAGACAACACTTGAATAAACTGGATTAGATCAAAATATAATTTCATTCACATAAAATATAATTTTATACACAACACAACCCACTATTGACTTTTATTTATATAGATACAACTCACATATATAAAAAATGAGCGTCTTCATTATGTAAAAAAAGTAATTTAGTTTTAGCTGCTAGAATTTCAATAGATGTGAGAGAGAGTTTATTCAAAACAATTTGAAAAGTTATGTTAGTAATTCAATTCAGGGAGCTGTGCATTCATAAATATAGCTACACAGACCCTGTCTCTATATAGAAGATGACTGTATTGTCTCTGTTAAATCGTATAAGTTTCTTATGTTACAATAGCCAAGTGTGAGTAACGCTATGTATAGCATTCCTGTTAAAAGGTTTAATTTAATTTGTTATTCTACCGTAAAATTGTGTTCTATAAGTTTCAACGTTATCTGTTTTCATTACAATTTTGAAAAGGGTCTTATAGGATGGGTGGGATGAGAAAGGGTCAGAAGAGGCTAGGACTGGTTTAAATATATTTTTATGTATATATTCGTTCATTGCGGTAGTTTCTTAAGGACGAATAAAGGGTTATTATTCCAATATCAGTACCTCTGTATTAGATTCTACTCTTGGAATAACGTTGTCCAATTGAAAACGTTGGTCTTGTCCAACAATGGAGGAGATCCAGGCCGTGGTTCTGTTTTTACCCCATTGTCTTATATCAATTCATTTTCATGTTCTAGGGTCCTTGTCTCCCCCCCCCCCCCCCCCAGGCCAGGAGAAACTGTCAGTGATGTAACTCCCCTATCAATTCCTCTTGCTCTGGCTTGTATCTTCCACTGGCTTGTATCTTGCACAGTACAAAGACATGAAAGGATATATTGCTGCAACTTTCCTTGTACTCTCCACAACACACTTGGATAAACAATGTCCGATTTCAGAGTTTTCCTTTAGTTTCCAGCTTTCCTTCCCCCACCCCTCTCTTCTCTCATCCTTTTCCTATGTTTCTCCCAGTCCATTGTTTTAAAACCCTTCCTCTTGAGAGGAGCTATTTATTAGCCTTGTCAACGGATAGGCTCACTGTAAGATTGCTATGACTTAGTAATCAAGTATTGTTTCTTCTTTGTTATACAGATGGATCTTATTCAACAAGACTAACACAGAATATTTACCTTTATGGTTTTGATTGATATTGAGGTACTCTTTTAGTTTGGTACCCCCCAATAGGGGGGTACCAAACTAAAATAGGCGCCATGTGGCAGCACTTTAGTTTGGTACCCCCGTTTATTTTTATTTAAATACATGATGAAATGGTATTTTCTTAATAGGAGAATGTTCAAAAGCAGTGGGGCTTATGTGTAGGGTTGAGAAAGGGGAAAGAAAGAGAAGAAAAAGATAGGGGGTGGGGGGTACCAAACTAAAAGAGGCGCCCCTGTACGCCTCTTTTAGTTTGATACCCCCCCCCTAAGAAAAATGAATAATCTAGTAGGATTATTTAATTAAATTAATTTAGGACAGGAATTAAAATGGAAAAGTGAGAAACACCTCTCTAATGTCATAGACAAAGGGAGTATTAAGTATCATTTTTTGGGGATTTTTTTAATTGATTGACCTGTTATATGTCAAAATAGCCATTGTCAATTAAATTTTATTTCGTTGACAGAAAAAATATTAGATTTGTCCAACGCGAAATTAAAATAAGTTGAGTTTTAGAGGAATAGAGAGGTCTAAATTTCCGAAGTGTAATTCTGTTCAATGGACAATTAGCTGAAAGGGAGTTTTTCCAGGATGCAAAGGTAAGGTACTTAAAATGTGAATTGTAATTTTTTTGAAAGTTTGTTTTAGCTATTTTATTTCTTAAAATTTGAACATTAAAATGAATGAAAATAACCTAGTATCGCTCATTCATATCTTCCGGTAAATATATCGTAACTGATCCACTTTGACTAAATAACAATTAAGAAAAAGGAATGTTAGTCTAATGTACATTGGGACAAAGGAATATCACACTTTTGTTTGATATTGATTTGTCCCAATGTACTTTAGACTAAATATCCCATTATCGTTGTAGTTATTTGGACAAAGTGGGTCAGTCTTTTCTTTCCCATTTCGGGGAAAGAAAAGATGATCAGAAACAATGTTTTGTAAAAGTATGTAAAATCCACTCATTATATATTATTAATTACTGACCCATTTCATTGGAAATTTTAGATGACCTGGGTGTTCTGTCCAACTAGGCAAGTCAGTACTATTTCCCACCCAGGTCTTCTCAAATTTGCAATGAAGTAGGGGGGTACCAAACTAAAAAAGTGCCGATATGGACTCGTTTATATTATACTAGCATTTGCATTAAATAAAAAAAAAAACCTTTTATTTTCATATTCTAAAATGTATGCGTCACGTCTAAATGTATCAATTTAGTTCATACAAAATTACGAAAATTTGTAAAATATATCTGACTTAATGTAACTCATAAAAAACTAACTAGCTTATTTTTGTAGGGCTTAAAGTGAGGCAGAAATGTATTTTATAGATTCGACCTCTCTAGCGCCCTCTTGTACTGAAAAGTTTGTTTTTGATAGTGTATCACAATTATTGATCTGTTATCACGATTAACAGGGATTAATTAATTAATTAACATATAGTTGTTAAACTATAATTTTTTGCATTTATTATAAAAATATGGGTGAAGAAGCTAAAAGATTACTTCTTAATGAACTGGAAAAGAAGAAAAGTACTTTCTTTCTTCGTGCACTACATATGTTTGATTTAATTCCTAATTTACAAACGCAAGAGTCTGCACGCTCGAATTTTTTGACATTTTCATGTCTTTGCTTGGGCACATAAACTCGAAAAGCGTTACCAAAAAACGTCACCAAAATGAGTTACATGAAAATTTCTCACTGTCTTGCTGACTCGTATGGAAGCAATTTTTTTTATAAAATTTTGATAGTTCGTCGAAAGTAGCCCGCAGAGAGCCACAGACTAATTTCAACCGTCTGAACTCTTTGAATTTTGCTCAATTGATACTTCAATTCATGTACAAAATCAAAACAATTTTGACAGACTTAAAAGCGGTGGGAAAATTAAAATAAATTTGACAAAAATAGGTTGTTCAATCATTAAATTATACGAAATAGGACACGAGGAAGCTATGTGCCACACTAATAATGATTGGTAAACTATTTCATTTAGCTAATGATAGCAATATTTAATAAACATATTGTTATATAATACACATTTTTCCGTGGTAGGCTGTGAAATAGTAACTTTAGAACCTAAAAAACATAGCTAAAATCCATTTTTTCATTACGTGGACTTAAAAAATCTTTGCATTACTCCTAGCTGTAAAGAAAAAATCTTTTAGGTCCTAGGAACTAAAAGATTTTTTTTTCCGGCGGGTAGTTGTCAAAACTTCCGTTAGTACCGCTGCAGTCTTTGTAGAAATGCTTCTAGTACGATAAAAATCCGCTAGATGTCAATGCGTTTTATTTATATTTTCTTATAGTGTAACCTCTTTTTAAGGTTTCTTTTTTTAAGTCTTAAGTATGTACTAATATTTGTTATTATATATTGATTAGTGATTAATATTTAATGTTTTTTCATTGTCTGCTACCTCGGAAAAAATAGCATATGCTACGCGACTGTGAAGTGTTTTTTCTTTACCTTGGCAATATTTACTGTCTCGCTTTGCTCGACAGTAAATGTAATTGCCGCGGTAAAGAAAAAACTCACTTCACAGCCTAGTAACATAATATACTATTATTTTGCAAAGTTTTAAATTAATTCTTATTTAAAATATATATATTTTTTTACTCCAGTTTTTCCATAATGTTTCAACTGCAAAGGAAGATTGTCGATTAAAATTAAAATCCTATTTTCGTTAAGGCGTAGTTTATAATCGAAAAGTAGATTGTGTACAAGTTTAATAGGACCAAAAACCAACTTTGTTTGGTTTTTAGTTTTTACTTTGTACAATTGGGTGTCTAAAGAGATGGAAGGAGGGGCGAGAAGAGCAAGAGAATAGAGAAGGAAAGAGATAAATGAAATTAAACTGGGTTGCTAGGGGAAGAAGGAAAGGATGTAAGGAGTGTGCCAGGTTTTTCTCATAATGGTCTAACTTCATTAAATTTGTAAAGGAAAGAAGGAAACGGCGTGAAGGAGGAATTTCATCTCGCTGCCTCGTCTTTATTGAAGTTGCTTTATCGGTGCGATTAGAAGTAGAGTTGGAAGTTGAAGAAGAAAGGAAGTTAGAGATGGCCAGACCTGGGCACAGTGTTGCCAACAGGAGGTAGGCAGATTTACCTACCTGTAATACAAGACCTTTCCCTTTTACCTGCTGAAACCCGGTAGCCGCAATCAGCTAAGCACGGGGTAAACACAGAGTTACAGCTCCCTACCTTAGTCACCCCGTCTAATTTCATTAAACCCCCTTTTCTGCAGAGGGAAAGAACTACCCCTGGAAAACACAATATGCCCCCTCCCCTCCCTCTTTCTGATATTTATATCGGAAAAACTCGGGTTGGAAAAGACTAAAAGCTAATGAAAAGAAAAGTGCTACCTTACCGCCGGCCTGACCCCGAGTCTAAATCCCTGCATTAACTTTCCCGACCCCGAGAAAAATTGGGTAAACTAAACTAAAGAACCCCACGGGAGCCCCTTTCTATCGTATAATGAAAATTGATATAACAATTTTATGGGGCCCCTTATCTGGCAGTGTTTGAACCGCAATAACACCCCCGCCTATACTAAGCAATAAAAACTTTCTAGACCCCCTGCTTCGAAGCAATTTATTCTTTGTTGCTTCAATTAAACCGTGTTACCTAAAAAAAAAAAATTCTAACCCCAAAAAAATGTTGTTGAAACCACTTAGATTATTATATTATTGATCTGAGCTTGCAAGTAGTAAGAGAAGAACTTTCTAGGCACTACTTTTGTTTCTAAGAATTTTATAGATTCATTACTAAACCTTTCTTGTCTACCTAAATGTTCCCTGATGTCTGCAACAGATTTCTCTCTTGGAATTTTTGAAATCGGAGAATAAAAAATATGTTCGTTCTTCAGAACGATTGCGTTGCTTCCTTACCTTTCATAAGCTCGGAAGAAAAATTAAATGTATTAATAAATTATTTAAATAAAATCAAGTACCATCTGATGGTTAGGTTATGAGCAGATCGGCCAATATTCGTAATTTTTAGATCATTTACAATTTTTTCTATCGACCTTACCGAAGGTAACAGAAGCTGTGTGTTCGTTTTGAAGAACGAAATTAGTTGATGTATCCTATTTCAAAAATTCCAATACAGAAATCCATTTCAAAAATCAGGGAGCATTTTTGGTTCCGTGTTTTTCTGTTGGTCTGCCACTAAATTTTTGTGATATTTATGAAATTTCGATTTTAGGTCATAATTATCCCATAAAAGTTCCATCCTTCTGTACCCCTTTGTTGGTACTTTTTTACTAAATTAGGACAGACGTGGCAAGATTTTAATTGGTTACCCACCGTTTTTTTACATATTGTGTTTGACATTTTTTTCAAATTAGTTGACAATCTTATCCGGGGAATATTTAAATATTCCTTTGGGACAAAGGAATAGGTATCACACTTTTGTAAATAAAAATGACAATATACGTTATTCCAACTATCTAGTAAGGCAAGGTAACCTTTAATCCAATACATTTTGAACAAAAGAATAGTTCACTTGGCTTAATAATTACAGCTTTAATCTATATATATAAAAGTCAACGTATGTGTGTGTGTGTGTGTGTGTGTGTGTGTGTTTGTTCTTTATACAAATCTACAGTTTTAGTCCGATCTCGATGAAAATTTGCACACTTGACCTTCAAAGCAAGGAAAAAAACAAGGTCTACATGAATTTTCGAAATTTCAATTTTGGTACACAGGGGTACGGGGTACAAGTAATAAATACCGGGTCAAAGTAATGAATACCCTTCGTGATGCATATCGTTGAAAAGCTCTTAAGAGTACACTAATTGTTGTTATTTACACTTTTGTCATATTTTCATTTAGGAGGGGGGTAAAATGGAAAAATATAGATATATCTTATTTGTTCTTTATACAAATCTATAGTTTTAGTCCAATCTCGATGAAAATTTGCGCATTTGACCTTCAAAGCAAGGGGAAAATCAAGGTCGACATGAATTTTTGATATTTAAATTTTGGTACACAGGGGTACGGGGTAGAGAAAATGAATACGGGGTCATAGTAATGAATACCCTTCGTGATGCATATCGTTGAAAAGCTCTTTAAGAGTACATTAATTGTTGTTAAGTACATTTTTGTCATATTTTCATTTAGGAGGGGGGTAAAATGGATATTTATATCTATATCTATAAAAGTCAACGTATGTGTGAGTGTGTTTATGTTCTTTATACAATGCAACAGTTTTAATTCGATCTCGATGAAAATTTGCGCACTTGACCGTCAAAGCAAGGGGAAGATCTTTGTTTACATGAATGTTCGAAATTTAATTTTTGTTACACAGAGGTACGGGGTACAAATGTCAAAGTATTGAAAACCTTTCATGATGCATACTGTTATAAAGCTCTTTAAGAGTACAGTAATTGTTATTACGTGCATTTAGGGGGGTAAATGGAAAAATAAATCTAAAAGTCAACGTATGTGTGTATGTTCTTTATAAAATCCACAGTTTTCGTCCGATCTCGATCAAAAAATGCACACTTGGACCTTCAAAGGAAGAAGTAATCACTGTCTACATGAATTTTCGAAATTTAAATTTTGGTACACAGGGAACAAGGTACAATAATGAATACGGGGTCAAAGGACTGAATACCCTTTATGATGCATATCGTTGAAAAGCTCTTTAAGATTACATTAATTGTTGTTATATACAGTTTTGTCATATGTATTTTAATTTGGGAGGGGGTAAAATGGAAAAATATAGCTATATCTTATATAAAAAGAAGAGTGTCTGTATGAGGGTATGTCTTTTATAAAAATCTACAGTTTTATCCCAATTTGATGAATATTTACTCACATTCCCTTCAAAGCAAGGGGGAGGTCCCTGTCTACATGAATTTACGTAATTTAACTTTTGGTACAAAGAGGTACGGTGTAAAAATGTCAAAGTAATGGATTCCCTTCATATGATGCATATCGTTGAAAAGCACTTTAAGAAAAAAGTAATTGTTGTTATGTACAATTTTATTTAGGAGGGGGTAAAATGGACATTTAAAGCTATCTATATATAAAAATCAACGTATGTGTGTGTATGTTCTTTATACAAATCTACAGTTTTTGTTCGATGTCGATAAAAATTTGCCCACTTGACCTTCAAAGCAAGGGGAAAATGATAGCCTACATGAATTTTTGAAATTTAAATTTGGTACACAGGGGTATGGTACAATAATGAATACGGGGTCAATGTAATGAATACCATTGATGATGCAAAAGCTCTTTAAGAGCTTTTGCTCTTTTTTATGTATTGTTTTGTCATATTTACTTTAAGGGGGGGGGGATTTAGGATATTTTAAAATTTGTTTATCAAAGAGGAGGGGGTATAGAAATAGGTAGGAGAGATAGAATCTAGATATTCTTTCATAGTAAAATAATTTATATGTTTCATTATGGTTGTTTATAAACTTATCTAATTATAATAATACTCCGTAGCGAAGCACGGGTACCCAGCTAGTAATACATAAAAAGTAAATAAATTATTTGGGTGGGTAACAAAGTAAAAAAGTACCCATTTGTTTCTCTTCCACATGCTTCCAAAAGTACTTTTCTGATTTTTATAAATTTTAAATTGTTTTGATTTTTATAAGATTAATTTCAACCGTCTGGACTCTTTAAACTTGGCTAAATGTATACTATATTTCATGTTACAAATCAAAACAATTTTGACATTTAAAAAAAAGTGGGGGAAATATACGTAAATTTGACAATAATCTTTAATATTATAATAGGCTAAATCTCGCCAAAGTTGAACCTAAACTGTGCCATCGATATATCCTCGGTCTAGGGAATGGTGAGAGAAGAAAAATGAGCCCAAGATCGAAGGGAGTTGTTAGGTTTTTGCTTTTCCTTTCTAGCGCCATGGGTGCTTGGTTTCCTGTTCTAGGTTTTAAAAGCGAGAAAGCTATGTGCCACACTGATTGGCGAACTATTTTGGAACGAAGATCCTTATGGCACGTTCTGGAGCCCGGGAGTGAATCCGAAAAAAACTACCAAAATCACCGTCACAAAATAACCGTCACAAAATCACCGTCACGAAATCTACAGATGACGATAACTTGAGTAAAAGATCACCGAGTTAGATGAAATTTGGTACACATGTTCATTTTTCCAATGCCCAGGCTGTGTTCGTCGGAAAACGTTATCAGCCCAAGCGTTCACGCGCAACGCTCGCGTAAACGTAAGCTTCAAAAGACGGGAAAAAGTGTTATTAAGGAAGCCTGTTACTTGACTTGTTTTGATTATTTTTGCTCTCTATGTCAAAAATGTCACTATGTTTTGTAAATAAATAAAATATAATCATGTAAAATTTCACCTGATACAAGCAGAAGCTGTAGAGTATGGAAGAGATATATTTTATAATATTTTAAATTAATTGGCCGGGTAGGGTAGAAAACAGTCCTATTTCAATCCAAACTCCATTAACAAACATACTCTTTCACTATAAACTCATCATGATCAACTTTTTTCTTATATTCAATATATATTTATAGTATGGCGCTTGCTTTAATTATACAAATAATGATTTTCTTTTAATTTTGCCTTAACTCTGCTAGGTACAAACAGTTCGTTACTTTTAATGTTGTCTCTTTACTAACTCCGCCATGTATTTTTAGCAATGTATACGTACTTAGCAGTGTGATTTTATCATTTATATTTAATGGAAAATGTAAGGAACTTCGTTCCTACGGGGTGTTGTCCCGCGACACCACACGTATTCTTTTATTCCCTTATATACAGTTTAGTTACACCTTGGTTTGTTAATATTTATGATATTTTCATATTTGGTCATTCATAGTTTTAGCGGTTTAAAAATAAGTATCTAATAGAATATTTTGTTACTGTATTTCTAATGATTAGAGTCAATAGTTTAATGTATGTCTTATGGTAAATAGAGAGTTAAGAATCGCAATCACTTTGACAATAGTAATGAGGGCTTTGAAATTAATATATTACGGTTCTACCTTGGATTCGATCTTAATAAATCGAGTTAAAATGCATCGAAACGAGAATCGATTCCAATCAACATTAGTACTGATAAAGTAGGATTTATTGAACATTGCCCATAAATTCTAATGGGAGGAAATTAATTGTGTTTAAATGGTTAGATATTGGAGGAGTCCAGTAAATCAGGATAAACTGGTTTGATCTTCGTTGTTTAAGTCATTGATCGTTTTGCTTTGATTTGTTGCAAGCAACGTTGCCTCGTTTATAATCGTTTCAAATCATTAGTAATGTTAACGAGACGCATTACTTTAACCTTAATATGGTAATTAGTTATAAATGAACTATGATCAAGTCGATTACTTTGACAAAATTTAATCTCTTAGGATTTCAATGGAAATTAATAAATATAATTTTCAGCTTATATGATTATGTCAAAGAGAAAACCAGTATCATCATCTAATCTCTTGTAATAGTACATTACGCGTCGAGTGCGGAAAGTAGTATTTTGCATGCGAGTGTGGAGTTTGCACCCGAGCGACAGCCAGGATAGTAAAACCACACGAGCAAAACAAAATGAAGTTTCCGCACGAGTTGCGTACCGTACTTTATCTACGATTGTGGATTTTAATAATAAATACAGAAAAAAATGAAATAAACTTCCTGTATGTAAGTTCGTATTTTTGTTTTGATTAAGATAACATTAATTCATTAGCTGTATTTTGTGCCGAATTAATTATTTCAGGAGGCGTATAGTTCTCATAATAGTAGTCTAGTACTTTCTACTAGAACGGGTAGGACGAACCACTTGTTCGAACCTTGCAATTAGGCCCTTTTTACACTCATTTAAGCCCTTTTTACGCCCCGCGGTAGAGAGTTGCAGCCACTTCACACATCATACCTCTGTACATAGTACCATTTTTTTATATATGTTCCTTAATTTTTTCCGGTTCCAACGATATGCTATAGGTCAAAAACCTATTTATACTTTCGGTATTATTAACCGTCAAAGTATAGGCGGCCAATATCAAAATGAAATTTGGTGGGCTTATTTGTCATACAAACAGGTATATTCGTGCCAAATTTCAACTCGATCAGGACCATTGTCGATTTTTTACGATTTTTTTACAATTTTTGCTGACTCAACAAACTGGGTTCAAGATGGCGGAAAAATTGGATTTTCCGGGCGGCACCACTACAGGTAAGGACTGATTTTTCTGCAAAGTTTCAACTCTCTAGGTTAAATACTTTGGGCGCTACGATGATAACACACACACACATACATACATACATACGTCATGCTTAAAACCACTCAGGAGGTCTTAAAAACACCCAAAACGGATAATTCCGTTGAAATCTCGAAAACAAAATTTGTTGGTGAAAACAGTACTTTTCCTACTATAGGTAGTGAGGAAAAGTAAAAATCCGGTGTTTAACCCTAGAAAGCTAACCATATTTTTTAACCACTTAAGACTAACCTTGAGTCATATTGACTCCCAAATCTATTATACCCAGTTTATTAAAATATAAAGGCCTAATATGTACAATAATGTTTTAACATGTTTTAGTGCTAGTTGATGGGACACTTGGGTGCTTTGTTTCCCATAAAAAAACAATTTTTTCCTTTTAATTCCGGTTTTTCAATCTGGACTACTATTGCATATCCGGTATTGTTATCTACCGGAGTGGTTTTTTTTTTTTTTTTTATGTAACTTTTTTCTTTCCTCTCCTTTGGTTTTTCTATTCCGTAAATTGTTTCAATTAATTTATCATTTTCCTCATCATCGCTGATGGGATCAAAAAAGGCATTTTCTATTTTCAAATCAGGGTCCAAATCACAACCGTCACCATTATTGTCGAATACGCTCTTTTTCATAATCGGTATCTGAATCGGTTATTTCCTTCATCAAGCGATACATGTCGTTTAGATCATTGTATTTTTTCTCCATTATTTGACAATATTCATATTCTATTAACTTTACATAATTTAGACATATAACGACAAAAAAAAAATACAACAATTTATACTTATAAATGAATAAATTACAATTATATTACCTTTAATTTGAAATAATTATTGAATTAAAAGTTATATAATATTTAATTTATAAGATTTAAAATGCCAAAATAAACAATAACACGGCATACTATTCTAAAAAATACTATTCTGCGCCAAAATGACCTACAAAAAATTTACGTGTAAGACTAAACAGGAGTCAAAATGACTCCGTGACTGCAGAAACACAAACGATACGTCCTCTTTAGAATCTGAATGTGAAACTGATAGAAGTGTAGAAGGGTCATTCAAGGGTGGGAGATAGCATAGCTGAGATGTGGGAGTTCTGTGTTTTACAGACAAAGTGCATTCGTAGTTGAAAAAAAAATGGGAGACATTTTGACTCCAGGTTAGCTTTCTAGGGTTAATAAATATTTCATTTTAATTTTGGAAATTTTGAAGGTTTCTATTTAAGTTAAACAATACAGATGGTTTGTATTAGCGGAGAGTTGTACTGATGGTGCAGTTGGTGAATCTATAATGTAAATGGTTCATTAGTGATTCAGTTCGGAAACACCAATTAATTCACGAATGCCTGGGTTCATAGCATGTGTAACCGGAAACAACAGATCATTTTTTAATAATTGTAATTTAATACTACTTTGAATACATTTTAGTGCCACTTTAGATTGCTTTGTGATGCGATCTAAAACTAAACAACCTTTCTTATTTTTAGTTCATTCCCATTCTGATATTTAGTGCATTTTAATAATTTTATAAAAAAAAATATTTGTGAGATTTTCACGCATTAGACGTGAAACTTGAAAAGTTCTAGAAATAGTTGATTGTATGCATTGCTCTCTTTGCATTTGTTCACGATTTTATTATTTCAGGATTAAGAAATGGTTATTTGGAATTTAATTCAAAAATTAAATATTATCATAAAAATGTATATACATTATATTACTAGGCATCGCGTGGCTCTATCATTGAAGCGAGTGTATTGCAATAAAATACTGAATATTGAAATTGATTAATCATGATCATGATGAATGTCATAGTTGAAGATAAGTGGAAGAGGGCAGTGAGAGGTAGAGTGGGGTACTCGGTTCCAAGCTTTACTTCCTAAACAAACCTATACACTATAAGAATCTTAAACACCCGTAATAGCTTTTATATTATTATTATAAATGTATCACTTCATTACTCAAATACTACTGCTTGTATCACGTTGAAATTTTACATACTTGTTTCAATTGTACTTTAGACGATGTACATAAAGTTTTATTAAAATCGTTACGTTAGAACGTAAGATATTGGTAAACAGGTTGTTTTCTCTATTTTAAACGTTTAGGTCCGCTTTAATAGTTTTAGCGATCTTTATTAATTCATAGCAGAGTCGTTGTTGGTTTTACTAAAAAATGTTATTTGAAAAAAATGTTCGTCTCATCGAATAGGTGATGATAGAATTTTTCCCCGTCCTGAAATTCCAATTTTAAATTTGAAGCTCACGTTTACGCGAGCATTGCGCGCGAACTCTTGGACCGATCACGCTGTCCAACAAACTTAGCCTGAGTATTAGTAAAAGGAAGATGTATACCAAATTTCAACTAAATTGGTCAACTTTTACTCAAGTTATCGTCGGACACGTAAACGTTACACACAGACAGACAAGAGGCATATTTCGTTGAATGTAAGAAGCTCGCTTCAATTATAATGTATATAATATAATATTACGCTTGTATACCAATTCTTTTTTTTTGAAAAAATCATCTACCTCCGTGGTGTAATGGTCACTTAAGGCGCAAATACACATATTACACATGCCTGTAGCTTGAACAAAAACATGCCAGCTACTTGCACAAGGATATGTTAAATATAGCATGTCTGTAGCTGGCAAGCAAGCAGATATAATTTAATAAAAATCCTTAATATGCCAGTTACTGGCAAATACCCTCTTTTGGCATGCAAGCTACTTCCCCAATTTGACGGTATGTGTATCTCCACCTTTATGCCTATACTGAATCAGAGATCGGTCGTTCAAGACTAGTCCAAGTGAATGATTTTTTACAGGTAAATAAACTGCCGACTTACTTATGAAAAATCTTTCACTTAGACTAGTCTCGAATCACAAACTTCGTTACATGCAATTTCGTTTCATTCAAGCCAATTCACTCTACCACGCCTAAAACAAGTTTCACTTAAAAAATTATCAAAAAGTATCATAATTTTTGACGCTAAAAATATTGGAGGTAAAAAAAAGAATAGTCATAAAAAGTCTTATATATATCTAATCTACTCTTCAGTAGCTTTTATTTGATACCCATCTCGAATAAAAAAATAAACAGGTCAAGTGTGTGCTAGTAGTCAGCACACAGCGAGGGTCCGTAGGCCACACTATATAGTGTTTAACTGTAAAGTGTATAAACAGTGTTTTTTTAAAATGCTAGAAAGCTTACTTTAAACCATTCTAAGGGTCTGAAAAATATTTATTTTAAGTCGCTATATTTTTAAAATATGTGGGTAGGCACAAGACACATACATGCCAAATTTCAAAGTGATCGGACGAAAGGTGTAGCCGTGAGAGCACGCGAGAGGACGGACGGACAGACATACGCAGGAAAATATAAGGGTCCTTGGTTTTGCCTACGGACCCTAAAAATATATAAAAAAATTTGAGCTTAGCACATTTTTGCGCATTACGCATGCGCTCATAAAATATTTAACATGTCAATATTTTTCCTATCTGTGGGTCAAAAAGTTACGCCAGTATTTTAAATTTCTTATCTCTAGCGTGAACAGTTCGGTAGGATATGAACCAAAGTACGTCGGACAGACAGACACATCACCCTCGACATAAGAGTTTGGAGGATGATCTACGAAACCCTAAAAATTAACTATTCTGCCTAATTGACAGGGAGGAAAGTTAACCCTGATCAGGATGAACAGTGTGTAATGGAAAATAAGTGTTAGGGTAAGAATACAGTGGAGCCTGGTTGATAGCAGGGCAGGTCGCATGTTACCCAGCTGGTTACTTGGTAGAGACACAGTGGAGCCTGGTTGATAGCAGGGCAGGTCGCATGTTACCCAGCTGGTTACTTGGTAGAGACATAGTGGAGCCTGGTTGATAGCAGGGCAGGTCGCATGTTCCCCAGCTGGTTACTTGGTAGAGACACAGTGGAGCCTGGTTGATAGCAGGGCAGGTCGCATGTTACCCAGCTGGTTACTTGGTAGAGACACAGTGGAGCCTGGTTGAAAGCAGGGCAGGTCGCATGTTACCCAGCTGGTTACTTGGTAGAGACACAGTGGAGCCTGGTTGATAGCAGGGCAGGTCGCATGTTACCCAGCTGGTTACTTGGTAGAGACACAGTGGAGCCTGGTTGGTCGCTTACTCGTATACTCGCTTACAGACTGGAAAAATTGACCCTTGCTTCTTTACAGGCATGAACACAGTGGAGCCTGGCAGGTTACCTGCTTGGGTGCAGTAAGCACAGCAGCAAGCTTGAACAATTCCTACCTCGATTGTTACATAGCTCTATGGGAAGTATATTGGCCTTGAATGCGGGCGCTTTAACACTTTTTCTACACATCCGTACACAGTGGAGCCTGGTTGGTAGCAGGGCAGGTCGCATGTTACCTAGCTGATTACCTACCATGTAGCGGGCCATACACACATTGCAGCTTGTTTTTAGGCTCAGCGCCCACACTCGAGGCCAATCTACTTCGCATAGAGCTATGTAACAATCGAGGTAGGAATTCTTCTAGCTTGATGCACACAACCAGGTAACCTGCCAGGCTCCACTGTGTTCGTCCCCATAAAGAAGCACGGGTCAATTTTTCCGGCTTGTAAGCGAGTATGCGAGTAAGTAACCAGCTAGGCTCCACTGTGTTCGTACTCTTTACCCATGATAAAGCACAAGTAAGTAAGCTTGGTGTTAAGTACACAATTTCATTTATTACGTTTTATTTAATATTATCTTAATTTATAATGTCATCTTAACACTGCAACATCTACAACAGTTGTCATGGTGATTCATCAGTAAAACAAACAAACAGGTTGAAAAAGGTAAAATCATAATTTTTAAATGTAGATAAACTAATCCATTAGATTAGTAGTACTTAAATAAGTTAACATTGTCGCAACTTCATCGCTTAAGGCCCCCATACACGGTCAAATGGTTTGCGCAAACATTGTGACCGTGTATGGGGCTGTTCGATGTTTGCGCAAAGACGATGTTTGACGTGTATGGCCTAAATTTGCCCGACATCAGGTTTGCTCAAAATGTTTGATCGTGTATGGGGGCCTTTAGGGTACAAGTTAAATGACTTACTTTACTCCCTTGGTACGCAAATAACTATTTTTCAAAAGCATTTACTTTTCACACATTGTTTTCATACATTTTTGGATGAAATAGATCTTTTGGATAGTCCCATAAAAGAACCTCGCATGGTCTATTTAAAATTCTAAACTTGTCCACCCTGGTGAGCTTCCTCTTTCAGATGGGGGGGAGGGGGTATTGGAGATGGGGTTATTGTTGAAGAGGAAGGGCTACGTAGTTACAGCATTATTCTGGTTTATGGGGAGGATTGAAATTCCTAGTCAGCTCAACTCGTGAAAGGTTCCTGTGAGGTTAGCAGCAGCAGAGGTTTGTTCCCTTCACTTATCCCTTTGTCAACTTCACGTCTGTTTTTCCTCTTCCATTGGGGGAAACACAGATTTTCCAGGACCCTCGAAGGACCTCGTGTATTGTGGAAACTTCTCCCTCTCATAGGACCCTTATAGATCGGCTATAGAAAAAAGAAGCCCTTCGAAGTTTATCGTTCTATAGATAGCCCTTTAACCTGGGAAACAAAAGGGACATTTTGGGTAAAATATTTAAACTTATTTTACTCCTTTTTCGATAAACAAACCGTACAACTTGTACGGGTATGTTCAGTCGGGGTCTGAATGATAAGGGTATCTGTTTAAAATAGAATTTAATGTTTTTTTACTCGATACTTTTTCATTATTGTTCGTTAAAACCACATCTACGAACTAACTTGATACACTAGAGAACTAATATTCCTCGATTATCTATATTATGTCTATAGATTATAGTTATAGTTGTTGTATATGTTTATATTTATAGTTTAGCGCTAGGGGACAGAAGAAATTTCCGTCAGGCAAAAAATACTTAAAAAAATGACGCTAGTACAAGAAAGATGTAATCCAACCGGAGGTTGAAAAGTTTTCATTTTAAGTACTATATTTTTTCAATAGGTGCGTTGAATTAAATATTTTAAGAATATAGTATGTACCAGGAAGTTATTTTTTTCTTTAATTTTCAAATTTTCTTTAAGAAATTTAAAAAAATTTGTTTTCCCTCTATTTTTTTTTTTACTTTTAATACTATATTTCGCCACTAAAGGTCGACCAAGAAGTTATGGCGGCGCTAGTGTTGTTGTTTTTGAGTCATAATAGTCAGTTTATAATAAAACGAACCCTTAGGGCCGTGGTAACGGGCATAATGTTATATTTCGAAAAAAAAAAAAATAATTAGATATATCTATTTAGATAAATTATTATATCTAGTTGAAGGCCAACAAATCAAACAAACATTTATTTTTATTGGAATAAATGTGGTTGCCTTAGATTAGCAATAACAAATAATTTCGAGGTGCGTGTCATCGGGACACTAATCGATTACATATTGTTACACCAGGAGTAAATACAATAACATAGCCATGCTTGCATATTTTTTCTGTGACTTTGAAAACTGCCAATTAGTGTGGCACATAGCTTCCTCGCATCC
Source organism: Gerris lacustris (assembly GCA_951217055.1). NCBI lineage: Eukaryota > Metazoa > Arthropoda > Insecta > Hemiptera > Gerridae > Gerris > Gerris lacustris. The sequence goes on along the minus strand of OX578281.1, from coordinate 8,074,921 downwards.
TATCATGTACTTTATTGTTATAATGGTTATTGTGTAAAAACTATTAATAGTTTTAGCGATCTTTAACATTTCATAGCGGTGTCGCTGTTGGTTTTACTGAAAAATTGTATTTGAAAAAATGTTTGTCTCATTGAATAGATGAAGTTAGATTTTTTCCCGACCTAAAATTCCAATTTTAAATTTAAAGTTCACGTTTACGCGAGAGTTGCTCGTGAACGCTTCGACGGATAACGTTGTCCAACGAACTCGTCCTGGGGCATTGGTAAAATGAACATGTCTACCAAATTTCATCAAAATCGGTTGGCATTTACTCAAGTTATCGTCGCACGTTTCATAATTCGCGGACACACAGACCAACAGACAGACAGACAGTCAGACAGAGACGAGACCAAAAATGTTCCCTGATGTCTGAAACGGATTTCTGTCTTGGAATTTTTAAAATCGGAGGCATAAAAGTTTTTCGTTCTCAAAAGTGAACACAATGCTTCCGTTACCTTCGGTAAGCTCGGAAGCAAAATTAAACTGAATTGGTTTCAGCTGTATCATTGTTGGAAGAATATTTTAAAGATTTTCCCAATTACTATGTGTGTGGTGTGTTATATATATATATATATATATATATATATATATATATATATATATATATATATATATATATATTTGTATTAACTAAAACCAGGTAAAGAAACTGGCAATGTTAAGCGTTAAGCTGTTGAAACTTAAAAACAATTAAAACCTCTAGAACTCTTTCTGCTCTATGAAGTTCAGAAATAGACTTAATCTTCTCGTCAATCTTCCCCTGAAAGATAATCCTGGTTAAAAGTTTAGAATAGGAAAAGAACATACTCGTATAAAGATATTTCTCAAGGGAATTATTTTATTGTAGTTTAATTTTTATTTGATTTAGTTAAGATAGTGTAAATGTTTTTATTTTGACAAATTTATAAAATAAAGCCAGTCTAGTTTGTAATATCATCTCAAAAAGTGTCTCTGTAATAGAAAGTGACGTCTTGTCAAAAGATAGCGTTTTAACCTTAGAATAATACAAATATATAGAAAGAGGATCACTGATAACATTGAAGCCAACTTTGGTTGTGTCCCTTAATCCGCGTTCTAAAAATTCATTTTTTTAATTTGTGACGTCATAACTCTAAAATTATTTGCCTTCGGTTTTTTAATTTAATTTTTTATTAAATTATAATTATTGATAGTCAGTTTGTTTATTGTAATATTTTTTATGTGTTTTATCTTATTTTAGCTTGAAATATACTAAAAAATAATGTTTATTATATCATGCCGTGCGAGGTGAAAAAAATGACGTCAGAGTGAAACGTAAACAATAGCCAATGGCAGGGTTTTGTCTTCTTGATGTTTGTGAGCGGGCTTTGAATAGTTACTAAAGCATGGCCAACCTTCTCCTGTTTAAATTTAAAAAAATGAGTGTTGTTATGTTGGCAGCCTGGTCTTAAGGACACAACCTCTCTGCAAAAGTTGGCTTCAGTCTCTTATCAGTAATTGCTTAGGATTCCGATTCTATGCTCCTTCTATATATAGTATTATTCTAAGGTTTTAACCAGACAATCATCCTTTGAAAATGAAGACGTGACACTTAAATAAGTGTTAAATACGTTTATCTCCAGTAGGGAAAAAAAGTTATGATTTTGAATTAGTTTAGAGGGACTAAAACAGGACTTTTCATCCCTGAACTCAAAAAGTAGGGAGAAAAAGTAAAAATAGGGTGAAAAAGTAAAGTAGGGCAAAAAAGTAAAGATTGCAACTTAATTATTTTATAAATAGTATAAAATCTATGGCTAATGTAATGAAGTTGTTGAAATCAGGTTGGCGGCACTGCGCTTTTTTGACCATGTTTATCTTTGTTTACAACATTATAACCTGCATCTAAATAACCTTCTATTTGAGTTTAATTCCAATTCTTATTTGTTTTTAATATTGAATCTCTTATATCTGCTATTAAAAGTTCTAATAATTATTGTTATTTATTAAAATAATAAATAAAAACTGTGCTATGGACGAAAATGTGTATTTTCTTCCTACTGGAGATAAAATATTGTATGTACCTCGAGAGTAAAGTGACATTATTCCCTTCGCGATAATTATCTCCCTCGGCTGCGCCTCGGGAGCTAATTAGAGTTATTCCCGAGGGTCTAATTCCCTCGGCTTCGCCTCGGGATTTAGGGACCATGGTTCCTTCGGCTTCGCCTCAAGAACAAACTTTTTTCGCTCAGGGAATAATGGCTTACTTTACTCCCTAGGTGCATAAATAACTATAGTTCGCAGATTCATGCAACATATGGATTTCAGCGGAAAGAAACCATAATGACATTTTTCGAGAGATGTGTAACCTCGCCTACTACATCGATGGCTAAGAAGTGATACCTCGTAACTACCGAAATGGCGATTTTGAGGATTCCATTATATTGACCTTGGGAGGCTTGTCTGCAAGTACATGCGAGATCTCGTAAATAAAAAAAAAAAAAAAAAAAAAAAAAAAAAAAAATCGTTCACATAGAAAATGGCAGTCGTGACATCTCTTATCAGATTCACAAACTATTTTTTATGTGATCGCTTGTAACTACACCTCGTATGTGTTTCTGGTGTATGTGTTTTGGTGAAGGTTAGTTATGACACCTCATAACTGAGCTGCTAATTCGTAAGTGAGACCTTGTATGTGTTCACTTTATTAAAGAAGTGACATAGTGAGAACTCGTAACTACATTATTTAATGAACTGTTATAATTTGACGGTTACCAATGTTTCATAAGGGTTGCATGGGTACTCTTATAGAAAAGGGCCCCTCTTTTTGTTTTTTATACAGAAGAGTTTATATCCCTTAGTCTAACTATCATTTAAAACAAAGGGATATTCCAACATCCCTTAGTCTAACTATCAATTAAGACAAAGGGATATTCCAACATGCTTTGTCGGGATTGTTCAATATGCTTTGGGACAAAGGAATATCAAACTTTTGCATAAAAAAAAGTGTGTATTCGGTTGTCAGAAGGTATATTAGATTAAAAAAAAAGTGGGGGCCCTTTTCTATAAAAGTGCCGGTTACATGCTATACAAATTTATAAAACTCGTAAAAAACTTAGTCAGTTAAAGTAAATTTATTTTTTTAAATAGTTTTTTGTTTCTCCTGTAAACATTTAGAAGATACAAGGTATCTCTTCTTAGCCATCGATATCATGCGACGAAATTTCAAAAAATATGGTTTAAAAATGTCCCTGCTCAAACTCAAGCCATACTGTCAATTTAGCGAAGACAATTTGATAAAATACCTTCAAAGGTGAAAAAAATTATAGATGATGAAACAAAAAAAACCTTCCGTAGCAACCGTTTTGAAAAATAATAAAACAGACGATAAATTGGATCGACTTGAAATACAAATTAAAAAAATAAAAATAAAAATAACTTAATATTCTAGGAGATAGCGTGCAAAAAAAGTGTCTGACCAACATCAAGCTAGGATTTTGTGTATAATTTAATCATTTGGTGCCTTTTAAGAATATGAGGTCGACTAAGTTCGTCTAAGGGACATAGCTTGGCAATAGGCATTTTAAAAAAAAAACAACCGGTGTTTGTCCCGCAAATTATTGTGGACAATGTGATTTTCATGATCCTGTATATAAATACTTGGTTTTAGTAACAATTGTCATTACATAACAGGACTTCTAATTCGTAGCACAAATGCAACATGTTGGGCTGACGTGATGTTTTCGTAATGTCGTTATCTCTATAACTGGATTTGGATCTTACTGCTTTGTTTTTAATCTTTTCAAATATATTGTCTTATTTTAATCTTCTGTTTTATTCAGAATGGTACGTTGAAATTGGAGAGAAAGGAAATTCGGTCGTTGCAGAGAGATGTGGACTGTTTGGAAGGCCGGATCCCTTTTCTGTTAAATATGCAAAGTGAAGGAAAAAGGAGGAAGTAAGCCGAATTTGAGCACGTCCGAGATTAGGGGCGGAGGCTTGAGTAGTAGGAGTTTACAACATCTGGCACTGGGTGGGGCTGCCAATCCGACGAGCCTTTAACAGGTTTAACAGGCTATTCGGATACGAGGCTATCCTCCAGCTAGCCTGTTTTACTGTCTAATAGTCAATTTAGACTTTGGAAGGTAGAAAAAGAAGGAAATGGAGCTGTTACAAAGTACCTAAAAGGAATACAGGTGGCTACCGTACTCACTTAAAAGTATCTTTTAAGAAAACAGTTGCGAAAAATCCCCTTGAGAAGTTCTCCCGAGAATAGAGTTTTAAAGCTTGTTGAACGAGTTCTCAGGTCCAGTTCTAGGTTGAGGCGTGGTGCGTGGGTCTCTCCGAGGCACGTTTCTACCTTTTTCCTGGCCTTCGGGAAAGAACCTATGTCCTACGTGATGCCTTCCTACTACCGAAATCTCCCGGCCAGAGGCACGTGACGCTATAGCCCACTTTTGGTCTTACGACCAAACGTGACAACAAATGTCTGAGCGAAACAATTCCCTGAATCTGTATTGTCCTAACTGACATCGATCGAAATGTTTGTTGCCAAATAAAGATTTATTTATACGGCCATTTAATTTTGTTGCTGTGAATTATTTTATTCGTCACTTCTGCTTATAAATACAATATTTGAAAGCTCAGGTATCTAATAATGGAGGATCATTTACTTTTATGCCAAGACTAGATGTCCACGTGATAATACTAGCAATCATATATAGGACAGAAAGTAGCTTAATGGATACACGTGGTGTCTAAATTAGGCATATTATTAGGCATAGTAGTAGTAGTAGTAGTAGTCTAGTACTTTCTACTAGAACGGGTAGGACGAACCACTTGTTCGAACCTTGCAATTAGGCCATCACTTAGGCCCTTTTTACGCCCTGCGGTAGAGATTCCAGCCACTTCACACATCATACATATGTACAGAGTAGCGCCGAAGCGAATATGATGTGATCAATAGTGAGCCATATAAATCAGAGAGTCACGGCGAGGAATCGAACCCCATCTCGTTCCACTCATGATTCAGTGATAGCCGAGCAGACGTGGTTTAACCCACATGGCCACGCTGGCTCTCATATTATTAGGCATATTGAATAAATAAATCTGATCTCCAAAACTCTTTAAATAATGAAATTTTCTGTTAAAAAAGAGTGTCTCTATTAAGATATCTACAAAATTATTGAATTAATGACACATTTTTGGGAAGGTCAAATACATCCAAACAAAAAAAAAAAAACGAAGGAAGATGCATGGAAACAACAGAGAAATTAAATTTCAAGAAAGAATATTGATCTTCAATCTAAACATGACTTCAAAAACCTATTATAGACGCACAGGTGAATTGCAGTGAGGGAAAATAACTAAGAAAAAAACTACCTGAGGTGTCGCAGGACTCCCGTTGGGAACGAAGTTCCTTACGCTTTTCATGAAATATAAATTATATAATCACATTGCTAAATATACGATGCTAACTATTTATTATTTTACCAAAAATTGTACTTAGCAGAATTAAGGCAAAATTAAAATCATTTATTTTATCATTGATGCGAGCGTCTTGCAGTACATATGTATTGAATATTGAGAAAGTAGTTAATCATGATGAGTTGATAGTTTGATAAAACTAAGAGGATGCTCATAGAATATATAGTGAGGGAACACGCCTGTTCCTTAATCCTCTTTCCCCGGCCAGACTCTATTTAAAATATCATCACTTCACTACATAAACTCCTGCTTGTATCAGATTGAAATTTTACATGCCCTTTTCAATTGTACTTTAAACGATGTGTATGAAGTTTTATTAAAATCGTTACGTTAGAACGTAATATTTCGCTAAAAACGTTGTTTTCTCTACTTTAAACGTTTCAGTCCGCTTTAATAAATTTAGCGATCTTAAAAACTTCATAGCAGTGTCGGAGTTGGTTTTACTAAAAAATTAATTAACAAAGTGGTTTTTCTCATTTAATAAATTAAGTTAGAATTGTTTCTCGTCCTAAAATTCCAATTTTAAATTTGAAGCTTACGTTTACGCAAGCGTTGCGCATGAACGCTTGGGCGGATAACGTTGCCCAACAAACTTAGCCTGGGCATTGGTATAATGAACATATCTACCAAATTTCAACTAACTCGGTCATCTTTTACTCAAGTTATTGTCATCGGTAGATTTCGTGACGGTGATTTTGTGACGGTCGTTTTTTTTCGGATTCACTCCCGGGCTACAGACTCTAAGGACCTTTGTTCCAAAAACAAAGGCACTTTCACACTCGTCAGATTTCCATTACTTCTTGGTCGACCTTTAGCTTCTTCGGTAAAGTACTGCTTGATGAATATTTTATTTTAAATAACAAACATTAATCGTCTGCAAGTGGTTATGTTCCCTGTGATAAAATGTTTATGTTCAGTCGTGTATAAAAAGGAAATGTTAAAAAAACGCTTGGTTAAGGACTTAACAATTCAGCATATAAGCCCAGTATGTTTTCCTGGTTTCAGCACTGAGCCCAAACTGAGTTTCTGGACACGTACAAAGCTTAACCTCCCTTTCAGCTAAAAAACTAGGGTGAAATAAAATAATGTCTCTCCTCCAGTACCCTGTCGCTACAATTCAGACCCTACAATTGTAGCCCCCTCATAGTATGTGACAAACATATACATGACTTCTAAAGTAGAATTTTTTTTAACTTCTTTAAAACAATTATAATTATAAAATAATCCATGTATTCCATTTTCTATGCTTGGTCTGGTACGAAATGAGAGAAATCTTTGTAATCGAATTATCCTATGAAATAATTTTTCTCCTTTTTTTTAAAAAAAAAAATATATTACTCCGTAACTCTTTGTTAGAATTATATTTTGTAGTAAGTCAGTATAACAAATGCGTTGCTTTGAAAAGATTACATTTTTCGTTAACAAAAGTTTATAGACGGTTGTAATCAATATACTTATTGCATAATACATTTACTTGCTTAACAAAATTAATAATTATAAAAGAATTATTGATTTTCACCAGTTTAAAATTGGTTACTGTCATTTATACAGTCGAGTAGTGTTCAGACGGTACGACTCTCCTCAAAATAATTTGTTATTGCTAAGCTAAGGCAATCACATTTATTCTAATAGAAATCCTATATATAATCCTATAATCCTATTTTCCTTCTACACACATGACATCCCTCAACACCCTTCCTCAGTCCTTGCCACCTTTGCAGATGACAAGGCAATCCTATCTGTCCACCAAAACCCTCAAATTGTCTCAAATAACACCCAAAATCATCTTCTCCTTCTCGAACCTTGGCTAAGAAAATGGATGATCCGGATTAACGAAGATAAAAGTGTTCATGTCACTTTTACTCTTCGTCATAGTACCTGTCCCCCAGTCATTCTTAACCAAGTACTCATTCCACAATCCAACACTGTCCGTTACCTTGGCCTTAACCTTGATAGACGACTCACCTGGCAACATCACACAAAAACTAAACGAACGGACATTTCAAGACGATAAAAGTTGCTGCTGCGTCTTCTGGATCGTAGGTCTAAACTTACTTTAAATAATAAACTTCGTAGTTACAATGTAATCTTAAAACCAGCTTGGACCTACGGTCTAGAAGTATGGGGTAGCACCAAGCCTTCCAACTCCCGTCGAATTCAAACTGTCCAATCCAAGATCCTCAGAAAAATCACAGATGCTCCTTACTACGTGTCCAACCTCACTCTCCATAACGACCTCAATGTTCCTTTTGTTAGAGACCTATCCATATCCCGATACCAAAAATTTCACGAATCCTTATCCAATCACACCAATCCTTTAGTTGAAATCCTTTCCTCCCAATCCATCCCAGATGACCCACCTCTCCGCCTGAGGAGGCAGTGGCCCAGAGACTTACTACGAATGTGATTATTTATAGCAAATTTATAGTTCTTATTATTTAACTTACTATTATTATACATCTATATTTTTTTAATTTTATCTGTTTATTTGAATTCTATTTTCTGATTTATTTGCTATTATTATTTATTTAATTTAATTTAATTATATTCCTTTATTATTATTCTTAATTCTTAAATTATCATTATTGTCATTATAATTTTAATCTTCATGCCAAAAGGAGTAGTCAATGGACTATTACCTTTGTCAAGTAAATCAATGACCGAAAAACTTATATACGTATTATTAACACTTATAACATTTATAAAATGTAGTTGTGTTACTCAATAAAGTGAAAAAAAAAAAAAAAAGAAAAAAGAAATAATTGCTGCCCAGATAACCGAAGGTAACGGAAGCTCTATCCGTTTCAGACATCAGAGAATATTTTTGGTTCTGTGTCTGTCTATCGCTCAATTTTTGCGAACCAACATATCTTAAAAACTACACGTCCGATTTTATTGAAATTTAGATGGTAGGTCATAATTAACCCATTGTTGGTCCCGTATAGAAGTTAAAACCTTATGCACCCAGTTGTTTCTCTTCCATATGCGCACAAACATAAATTTATTTAAACCTATAGCTTCAAAAGTTTAAAAAAAAAACGGGGGAAAAATTAAATAAATTGGATAATAATAATTTTTAGAAGCACAAAATCATTAAATTTTACGAAATAGGACGCGAGGACGCTATGTGCCACACTAATTGTCAGAGTATTTTTGTTTTGACTTTTTGGTCTTCAAATAGATATAATAACTTATCTAAATTAAATAACTTAATTTTACTGTTTTTTCTAAATATAAAATTAAGCCATTGGCAACGAGCTTAATTTTAGTAAGTCTGTATTCACCAAGAGAGGGGGTCTGTATTCACCTAGAGAGGGGGTCTGTATTCACCAAGAGAGGGGGTCTGTATTCACCTAGAGAGGGGGTCTGTATTCACCAAGAGAGGGGGTCTGTATTCACCCTCTTAATATTATTTTACAAAATATATTTTTTACTAACTAACAGCAACCCAAAAAGTGTTACCTTACTTGCTGTTTCTGAAAATGTTTTATACTCTCTATTTACTATTTCCTTAATTTTATTGGCATTATCTTTGATTCAAGGGTTTGGGCTTTTTTAACCTAAATATCAGGGAAGTTGCTAAATGGAAGATTATCCACGTTTTGTAGCAATTTATCATTTTTCTTATGATTTATTTATCGTTGGAGAAATCATTAGGTGTTTTACACAAGGAGGAAGGAGGGGGGGGGGAAGCAGGGTATAAGGTATGGAAAGATCAATTTGGCTAATGCTTGGCTAATATTCCAAGTAGCACACGTGGGGCCAAACAACCTGACACTTCTCTCACCCCCCCCCCCCCCCGACGCCTACTCTAGCCAAAACAACTTGTCCAAGCTAAACCAGATTATGCTAAAACATTTCCAAATAATTATTCTATCCGTCGATTTAAACTTCAATTTTATTTCCCTTATACATTTTCTGAAACTTTTATAAAATTTTATTAAATATCTATTTACTTGTTCAAAGTAAACAAGTACTGAAGATTATTATTGCTCCACGTGTTCTTAATTTATTTATTAAAGAAGAAAGAAACAAGTCTTAATTTATTCTGTTAAATAATTCAATCCAAAAAAGTTTTAAACCAACGCCTAACAGGTTCAGTACCTACAAAGAAGCTTGTTTGAATAAACCCTCAACAACAAAACCCTCAGTCTACTTGACAATCTCACACTCATACAAGGCTGGTAAATAATTCTGACAAATCTAACCATTTAAATAAATAATAATTACAAGATAAAACTTTTTATATACTACGTTTTTAAATTTTCTGTTGAATCATATGTAATGTTGATAATATAATTGTCATTGTTATATAATATAATGTTAGTGAAAAAAAAAAAAAAAAAAAAAAAAAATACGTAGTTCCGAATTTATTTACTCCACTTAATAATGACAACCATCTAGAGAGTTGATCTTAAATCTATAAACAAGTATGGCGCGCTTCACGTAAGTACGTGGCGCGATAATCGCCGGTTTCTGTACATTAAAGTTAAAATTATTAAGTTTAATATAATTGCACTAATTTTAATAGTAATATCCTTTTTCTACTCTTCAAGACCTTTAAATTGATGTATAACATGTTATGGTAACTAAAACAATGTTTTGTCACCCACCATATTGGCCGCCATCTTGAAAATTTTAATAATTGCATTTTCTTTTTCTACATTTCAAGACCTTTAAATTGATATATAACAAGTCATGGTGACTAAAAACTTTTTTTTATTCACCCGCCATCTTGAAATTTTTAAGTGTAAAATTTAAATAATTGCATATTCTTTTTCTACATTTCAAGACCTTTAAATTGATATATATATAACATGTCATAGTTACTAAGAACTTTTTTTAGTCGCCCGCCATATTGGCCGCCATCTTGAAAATTTTACGTGAGAAAATTTTAATAGTTGCATATTCTTTTTCTTCATTTTAAGACCTTTAAATTGATATATATAACATGTCATGGTGACTAAAAACTTTTTTTAGTTGCCCGCCATCTTGAAAATATTAAGTGTGAAAAATCCAAAATGTGTCCAGTTGTTTCAAATGCCAAGATGCACCTGTGTGCCGAATTTCATGTTCCGAGCTATAGTAGTTTATGAATTGAAACATGCCAACGCAGACAGAGCCGTTATATAAGGTTTCTTTTTTTACTTTGTACAGAAACCTAAAAGGACAAACCTTTGTACAACGGATCTCACCAACACCGAATCTAAACCTTGCCATTGATATGCCCCTGTGTAGGGACAGTAAGAGAAGAAAAATGTGTACAAGTAAAGAAGTACAAATGCAGAAAAATTAAACCTATACCTAGGACACAAGTGTAAACAAACCTGGGTGTCACACGTCAATTAATTTATTTCTTTTTTTACTTTTCGCTGTCATTCAATGTGTACCTCTTAATAAAAAATCACAAATTTGAAACCCGTCAAAATGAAGATTGTAAATATATATGTCAAAACAAATAAAATAACATGCGGATTTTTTCCGAACTAACTTTCCATACAGCAAAGGTTGCTGAAAACTAAATTAATTCTGCTGAAAGATGGCTAAAAGTATTAAAATAATGCATTGCCATCGTGTTCTAAGCAATTCTAAAAGTTTCAAATGTTTAGCTACTCGGAAAGTTAGTATAAAATCGATTGCAAGATTTGAACAGGACAAACAAACAAACAAGAAAGCAAGCTAATAAAAACGTAGTAAAAATACATTAGGAATAAAAATAGTCCCTCCTCTAAAAGTAACTTAGTATGAAGCTGGCATAATCAGTAGGGGTAAAAAAATAATTGAAAATCGGTCGGTCTGAGACAACTCAGACTAACTTTCTCATAGAATTTTTTTTTTTTCGATTTTCAACAAAATCCGATTTACTTTCATCTAATTCTCGGATACTAGATCCCGGGAAAACGGCTTATATCTTTAGATTCGTATTTAAGTGGACTAATTTTTTTAATCAAAATCGTCGATACAGTTTTCGAGATTTTTTTTTTACATTTTTCAGAGTTTGGGGGAGCTATCCCCAAGCCCCCACATTTGGAGCAAAAATTAATTTCTCGATTGAAGAGACGACAGACAGTGATTTTTTAGAATAACACTTTTTTAGACTCACGGGACCTCAAAAATTGTAAATCAATTACAATCGAATAAATAATAGTTATTTACGCATCAAGGGAGTAAAGTTAGGCATAATTCCCTGAGCAATGAACTTGATTCCTAAGGTGGAAGCCGAAGGAATCATGAATTTAAATTATTTAATTTTCAAGGTGAAGACGAGGGAATTTGGTATTGCTCTGGGAATTATACCTTTTTGCTCTCGTGGTGCGTACAAGATTTTACTTTCAGAAGGGAGAAAAGAAAACACAAATTTATAACACAAGATATTCCTTATTTATCTATTTTTCGTAAATTTATATTTAAATAAAAAACAGCAAATTTAAAAAAAGAATTAATTAATTTAACTAAAAACAACACAATTAATAGAACATTTACTCAAAACACGGAGCGTTTTGAAACAAAACAAAGAAATATTTAAAAACAGTTTATTGCGAGTCATGTATTTAATAAATAGTGTTGCCAACTAAAATCTTCGTAAAATCCCTTTAAACGCAGTTCTTTTACTTGAATTAAGATGGCTGCACTGAATTTACAGGGAGTTATAAAACACAAAATAACTCCCTGCTATAACTCCCTGCGGCTCGGCCAGGCAGTTAAATCCTAAAAACCAGGCTGTTAACCCTTAAATGCTAATGGTAATTGGATGGCTGGTATTGCCTTCGTCGATTCGACTGACATATGCAGAAAATACATTTTTTGGGTTGAAACTACACTTTTATAAAGAGAAAGCTATTAAGAACTCATTATTAAATCTTTTAGAGGTCGACCAAGAAGTCATGAACACGGGAGAAACGGTAAGCTTAACTTCGTTTAAAATCGGAACTTCCGAGTAGTGCCGAAGTCAGTACAGTCGGGTGCTAAGACAATACCCATTTCTAGTTTGTTAAATCTCACGAAAAACAACAACAAGAAGGTTTCCAATCTGTTAGGTTTCCTGTTTTGTTTGTTTTTATACAATACGAATTATAGTCACACCTGTCCTAAAGCCAAATAACTCAGAAATAAAGAGGAAGAAATAATAGATTATGAAAGAAGAAAATCTATTCAAATTGAAAGAATATTATTATGAATAATAATGTAAAGATATTATCGTACATTATGTGTGATTTCTTATCAGGTACAGTGTTGCCTGTTGCATAAAATATTAAAAAAAATATAGAAGTTATGAAAAATAAAATTATTAATAACAAAAGAACAACACTGTGTTTTTTGACCGTAGTCTATTATATCAAAAACTGACTGTACATGACGACACTAGCGCACTCCTCACATTTCCACGACTTCTTGGTCGACCTCTAGTGAGATATACAAACATTTGATTACAAATAACTTAGTAGGAACATCAGAAGAATCTGAATTTGAGTGAACATTTGCACCAGGTCCCATGCCCCAGGCCAAAAGCCCTAGGCCCTTTGCTAAGTGCTCCAGGTCCCAGATTATCTGCCATTGGTCTCTGGCCCAAGGCCAATTACCCTAGGCCCATTCCCCCTTACCCTAGGACTATTGCCCCTTATCCCAGGCCCATTTTCCCAGGCCATAGGCTCATTCGACGACCAATTACTTCCCTAGTTTATTACTAAACGTTAGTCGAATCGACGAAGTAGCTTTGACGGGAATTTGCCAGAAAACGAGAGTATGCTCAAAAGGACTACTATCGCTACACAAGCAGGTGCGTTACTAACCAAAAAAAGGGGGAAAATTAAATAAATCGTAAAAGAAAAACATTAAGGAAGCCGATGGGACCAGAAAGCTATGTGCCGCTCTAATTTCAGGCCATTTTGTATTCTTTTATTGACAGTGAGCCCTTTTTATCTCAATTAAAATTAACATGTTTCAGAGTCCGAAATGTTTTCAAATGTTATGTGAAAAATTACACTCACACATTCCCATGAATTGACGTATTAATCCTGCTCTAAAATTGAAACCTTTAAAGGTTCAAAAAATAATTTTTACTTTTATGTTAAATATTAATTTGAAAGAGATTTACTCTTTTTTTTCACACCATGATATATTTATAATTAACAAAAAAGCCAGAAATACAGCAAAATGCATTTCGCGTTTCTTTTAATGAATCAGAAGTGAATAAAAAGACCTCTTTATATTCATGTTAAAAAACACAATTTTAATATTTACTTTCCTTTTATTAATTTTTTAATAGAAACCGTGTGGAAGGTTTTAATCCTGTAAAAGCTTTCCTTTTTTTTTTTTTTTTTTTTTTATTAAAAAAAAACTGAAAGCGCTTTTTGTGAAACTCAATTAATGAAAGAAAAATTATCTTTAATTTTTTATTGATAAAAATAATTTTTTAATTGACTTAAATCACAATATATATAATATAAAAAAAAATTATAATTATAAAATGAAAAAAAAAAGAAAATGTAATGGTAAAATGTATTTATCTATTAGTCCAGGATATAGCGTGCAAAAAAGTGTAGTGACTAATATCAAGTAGGAATGTTGAGTATAAGTAAATGTTTTGGTGCCTTTTAAGAATATGTGGTCGGCTAAGTTCGTCTGCGGGACATAGCTTGGCAATAGGCAATTAAAGTTTGTTTATACTACATTTCACATTTATATTTTTTAATTTTTTACTTTCACATTATAAAGAGAAAGTATTGTGATAGTGAGAAAGTTTGATTTTTTATGTATTTATACGTTATGTAATCCCCTGATTCCAAAAAAGTGGTTTTTAAAAAATGTCTGTCTGTCGTCTGTCCAGACGTGTGAAGGGCCGATTTTGACGAAATTTTGCATACAAGTTCGGAAAACATCATACCCCGAGACGAAATAAAGAATTTAACTTTAGCTCTGAATTTGAAAGCTTGGGGGTAGCCCCTCCCCCCAAATTCTGAAAAAAATTATCGAAAACTGTATCGACGATTTTGATTAAAAAATTCTAAAATGTAATCCATTTAAATACGAATCTGACGATATAAACCGTTTTCCAGGGAAAAATCTAGTTCGGTGAAAATAAATCGGAGTTAGTTGAAAATCGACAACAAAATGATAGTGGGATCTAGACTGAGATTATTTGAAACTTTGTCTGAGTTGGCTCGGTCCAATTTCTTTTTTAGGGTCCGTAGGCAAAACCAAGGACCCTTATATTTTCCTGCATGTGTCTGTCCGTCCGTCCGTTCGCCTGCTCTCACGGCTACACCTTTTGTCCGATTACTTTGAAATTTGGCATGTAATGTGTCTTGTACCTACCCACATATTTTAAAAATATAGCGACTTAAAAAAATATTTTTCAAAAAATAATAGGGTAAAAAAACTTAAGGGTTAACATTTTTTTTCGACACCGTGAGGGGTATCATATGAAAGGGTACATCGAGCTGATTACGAAAAGATATAATTCTTTGGTTATAACTTTGATAGGGCGAGCGTAGGCAAGTTTGAAGTGGGTGTGAAACGTGTACCCCCCCTCTATCTCGCTTATGTGAAGTGCAAAAAATCTGAAAAAAAAATCCTGAACATTCTTCGACCAAAAGTAAAGATACCAATTTTTGGAAATTTCGAAAGAAATATTGTTTTATTTTTTATTGACAAAATACTTTTTTTTATAACTATGGTGTTTTCCATGTATTTATATGGTTGTAGTCCGGTTCAGTGGCAAAAAAATACTTTATCAGAAGTTTGTATATGTGTTTTGAGAGTATCAGACCCATAGGATAGTTCAAAGTAAGCTTTTTAGCATTTTAAAAAACACCATCAATAGGGTACTACTTTAACTATACGCAGGGTTGCCTACGGACCCTCGCTGTGTGCTGACTAGCACACACTTGACCTGTTTATTAAATTTATAATCTCTACAGTTAAGTGTGGTTTGTTCTCTATTTATAAATAGGAATTTTTTATGTGCATACAATATTTTATCTACAGTAGGGAGAAAATACACATTTTCATCCATTGCACAGTTTTATTTATTATTTTAATAAATAACTATAATTGTAAGCACTTACAATAGCAGATGTAAGAGATTCAATATTTACAACAAATAAGAATTGAATTAAATCAAATAGAAGGTTATTTAGATGCAGGTTATAAGCAATGATAAACAAGTTCGAAAATGCAGAGTTGCCAACCTGATTTCAACAACTTCATTACATTAGCCATTCATTCTCTACCATTTATAAAATAATTAAGATGGCAATCCTTCTATTTCTCTCTACTTTAGAGTTCAGGGAAGAAAATACTTACTTTAGTGCCTATAAACTAATTCAAAATCATAACTTTTTCTCCCTACTGGAGATAAAAACTTTATCATTTAGTAATGCGATGGAGCAAGGTTTGCATGTTCATGTCAAAAAAATCATGGTTGGCAGGTAATGGCGTTAAGCAAAGATGATATTATCATTAAACTTGCCTATCAATTTGTTGAGAAGATACGAATTAACCATAGATTTAATCAAGTAAAAATGAAGTCAGGAATGGACTTTTATTACGATTTTATAATAAGGCACCCTGATGTTAGCTTATGGGCTGAATCAAAAAATCTAAGAAAAGATCAGCAGGTTTCAACTGAACCGATTCTTAGATATACTCACTGAACTGATGAAGCCAACAGGACCTCAGCGTAATTTCTTGACAGCTGAAATCCAAAAAAGAGCAGCAGGTTTCAACTGAACCGATTCTTAGACATACTCACTGAACTGATGAAGCCAACAGGACCTCAGAGTCATTTAATTTGCTGGATGCAGAAGAACATCACATCCATATAGATTACTCACTTGAACTTTAATACAAGAGGATAGTCAACGTCTGCATTGAATTACACACTTTGTCAGTCGACTCTGCGGAAGCGATTTTAGTGAAATTTGGTCAAAATATTGGATAAAGCAATACCTCGAGATATTGCCCTCATACTTCTATAAATTTCAATTTAATATCAATTCGTCTTTTCAATTTAAAAGTCAATTTATATTTTTTTATTTCAGTAAAACAGAGACTAATTAATAAGAAAAATATGTTTCAAAAATCGAGCTGGATAAAGAAAATAGATTGCTTTTTAATGTAATAAAGTTAGACGTAATTAGATCTAGCATTTATGCTGATTGGAAGAAATCTTTTGGAACAGATAATTCTATTTCAAAATGAGGTATTAAAGAAGCAGGCGAGAAGGGTAGAAAATTTCGATTTCTTCCTCAGGCACAGAGACTAATGTAATTATCTTTAAGACGAGCTCTTTATTGTTTTTTAAATGGATTAAAGATTTTTTAATGAGAAATATGAAGATCGAAGAAGAAAAGATCTATCATACTTTCAGACTTAGATATAAATTAGAAATATTTTCAACAACTGTCATTCTCAATAGATATTAATTTTGATCGGTTTAAAATGTATAATAACGATAAGGACAGTTCTGTGCCACACGAGGCCTGCCCGACCCAGGAGACGCACGCATGATATGGCAGGGCAGTTATTTTGAACCACAGAAGTATACGAGTCTTCGCGAATTGAGACGCAGAGGAAGGTAGAGCATTGTGCCAGTAATGCTCTACCTACGAGGCCTGCTCAACTGCCCCGCACGAGCAAAACGTGTCCTACACTTTCTGCGTGAAATCCTTAAGTGTGGGGCAGGCCCGGTGTGGTGCAGTACATCACTGTCCATTCGCAATCCATTCCACCTAAATTCACGCGAAGACTCGTATATTTCTGCAGTTCAAAAAATCTGCCCTGCTATATCCTGCGTCGCCAGTGTCGAGCAGGCTTCGTGTGGCACAAAACCGTCCTTTCCTGCTCGGCGGGTCAATTAACGCAGTTTCGTATATTTCTCGTATAAGTTCACTGTGCTGCCCTGCCCTGTGTCGCCTTCGTCTCAATGTTCGTCCAATCTAAGGATGTGAAAACTAATAGCTTAATGCATGTTTAAAGAGATCTACGAAAAATCCCTCAGATGAATTTGAACATGTCGAACGAATACTTTAAACATTAGCTTTTAGTGCTTGGTACAAAATCCTGATTGACAGAGCGGAGTGGCGATTATATCGGCTAACATGACTTAACACATTTGTGTCCATAGCTCCCACAGCTGTGGCGAATCTTACATTCGAACCGCTATACATTCTCCTGTCTTAGTTGACAGCAGTCATTTTACCTCTAAGCCAACACTACCATTCAAGACTATCTAGTTTAGAAGAAGTTTATTCTTTTTGTATAATTATTTAATTATCTTATTATTATTCTGGTAATTATTTCCTTTGGTATGAATGAGTGATGTAATGAATGAGATTAGTATGTGTGTAATTGTTGAATGTATGACTGTTGGAAAGGTAGTGAGTGAGGTGCTTCCACCGAGGTGGTGGGGATGGCGGCCAGGGACCCCTACCTCCAGTGCGCACGCGCGCCTGGGGGGAAGGGGGCTGCCTCCCTAGTACCTGGCGGGGGCGCCGGTAGGGTGGGGACGAGAGGATAAAAGCAGGCCTCCCAGCCCACTAGGCACCATTAGCTCCAGCTCTCTCCTAGAGCTCGTACCTGGTCTTGTCCTCTCTCTCTCTCCCCCTCACTATCTAACCTTACTCCTTATTCTTATAATTATCCTTACATCCATGTTAACCTGAAATCCTCTAAACCTCTAAACTAATTCAAAATCATAACTTTTTCAACCTACTGGAGATAAAAACTTAATCATTTAGTAATGGGATGGAGCAAGGTTTGCATGTTCATGTCAAAAAAATCATGGTTGGCAGGTAATGGCGTTAAGCAAAGATGATATCATTAAACTTGCCTACCAATTTGCTGAGAAGATACGAATTAACCATAAATTTAATCAAGTAAAAATGAAGTCAGGAATGGACTTTTATTACGATTTTATGATAAGGCACCCTGATGTTAGCTTGCGGACAGCTGAATCAAAAAATCTAAGAAAAGATCAGCAGGTTTCAACTGAACCGATTCTTAGATATACTCACTGAACTGATGAAGCCAACAGGACCTCAGCGTAATTTCTTGACAGCTGAAATCCAAAAAAGAGCAGCAGGTTTCAACTGAACCGATTCTTAGACATACTCACTGAACTGATGAAGCCAACAGGACCTCAGAGTCATTTAATTTGCTGGATGCAGAAGAACATCACATCCATATAGATTACTCACTTGAACTTTAATACAAGAGGATAGTCAACGTCTGCATTGAATTACACACTTTGTCAGTCGACTCTGCGGAAGCGATTTTAGTGAAATTTGGTCAAAATATTGGATAAAGCAATACCTCGAGATATTGCCCTCATACTTCTATAAATTTCAATTTAATATCAATTCGTCTTTTCAATTTAAAAGTCAATTTATATTTTTTTATTTCAGTAAAACAGAGACTAATTAATAAGAAAAATATGTTTCAAAAATCGAGCTGGATAAAGAAAATAGATTGCTTTTTAATGTAATAAAGTTAGACGTAATTAGATCTAGCATTTATGCTGATTGGAAGAAATCTTTTGGAACAGATAATTCTATTTCAAAATGAGGTATTAAAGAAGCAGGCGAGAAGGGTAGAAAATTTCGATTTCTTCCTCAGGCACAGAGACTAATGTAATTATCTTTAAGACGAGCTCTTTATTGTTTTTTAAATGGATTAAAGATTTTTTAATGAGAAATATGAAGATCGAAGAAGAAAAGATCTATCATACTTTCAGACTTAGATATAAATTAGAAAT
Organism: Gerris lacustris; assembly: GCA_951217055.1. Classification (NCBI taxonomy): domain Eukaryota; kingdom Metazoa; phylum Arthropoda; class Insecta; order Hemiptera; family Gerridae; genus Gerris; species Gerris lacustris. Next base: position 8,055,684 of record OX578281.1, on the reverse strand, counting down.
ATTTTCAACAACTGTCATTCTCAATAGATATTAATTTTGATCGGTTTAAAATGTATAATAACGATAAGGACAGTTCTGTGCCACACGAGGCCTGCCCGACCCAGGAGACGCACGCATGATATGGCAGGGCAGTTATTTTGAACCACAGAAGTATACGAGTCTTCGCGAATTGAGACGCAGAGGAAGGTAGAGCATTGTGCCAGTAATGCTCTACCTACGAGGCCTGCTCAACTGCCCCGCACGAGCAAAACGTGTCCTACACTTTCTGCGTGAAATCCTTAAGTGTGGGGCAGGCCCGGTGTGGTGCAGTACATCACTGTCCATTCGCAATCCATTCCACCTAAATTCACGCGAAGACTCGTATATTTCTGCAGTTCAAAAAATCTGCCCTGCTATATCCTGCGTCGCCAGTGTCGAGCAGGCTTCGTGTGGCACAAAACCGTCCTTTCCTGCTCGGCGGGTCAATTAACGCAGTTTCGTATATTTCTCGTATAAGTTCACTGTGCTGCCCTGCCCTGTGTCGCCTTCGTCTCAATGTTCGTCCAATCTAAGGATGTGAAAACTAATAGCTTAATGCATGTTTAAAGAGATCTACGAAAAATCCCTCAGATGAATTTGAACATGTCGAACGAATACTTTAAACATTAGCTTTTAGTGCTTGGTACAAAATCCTGATTGACAGAGCGGAGTGGCGATTATATCGGCTAACATGACTTAACACATTTGTGTCCATAGCTCCCACAGCTGTGGCGAATCTTACATTCGAACCGCTATACATTCTCCTGTCTTAGTTGACAGCAGTCATTTTACCTCTAAGCCAACACTACCATTCAAGACTATCTAGTTTAGAAGAAGTTTATTCTTTTTGTATAATTATTTAATTATCTTATTATTATTCTGGTAATTATTTCCTTTGGTATGAATGAGTGATGTAATGAATGAGATTAGTATGTGTGTAATTGTTGAATGTATGACTGTTGGAAAGGTAGTGAGTGAGGTGCTTCCACCGAGGTGGTGGGGATGGCGGCCAGGGACCCCTACCTCCAGTGCGCACGCGCGCCTGGGGGGAAGGGGGCTGCCTCCCTAGTACCTGGCGGGGGCGCCGGTAGGGTGGGGACGAGAGGATAAAAGCAGGCCTCCCAGCCCACTAGGCACCATTAGCTCCAGCTCTCTCCTAGAGCTCGTACCTGGTCTTGTCCTCTCTCTCTCTCCCCCTCACTATCTAACCTTACTCCTTATTCTTATAATTATCCTTACATCCATGTTAACCTGTTTATAATTATTATTCCTCTAATAGACTTATTATTATGATGGAGTAGTTTCTTATTTCGGACCTCCCTAACCTCCTTTCCTTTCTTCCTATCCCTAGCGGCCCTATGTTTCCGCCGGTGGGACACCACTTCCGGCCATGACCTCTTGGTTTTCACTGGAGGGTTACCACTTCCAGTCCTTCGACATCGGTATCCGCCGGTGGGTTACCACTTCCGGCCGAACCCCGTCTTGACTCTCCGCTGCCTCTTGCCTTGACTTGAGTTTACCGCCGGTGGGCTACCACTTCCGGCCGATCCGCTTTTCCACTTCCGCTGGAGGGTGACCACTTCCAGCCCCTTTTGGTTACGTCAATGGGGGAACCACTCATTGACACACCCCCTTGCCCAATACCGCCGGAGGGTTACCACTTCCGGCCCCCGACCTAGCCTTGACTATACCGCCGGTGGGTTACCACCTCCGGCCGAAACGTACGTCCATCCGCTAGTGGGTTACCACTGCTAGCCTCTTGGTATCGCTAGTTGGGTTACCACTTCCTAGCATTCCTTTTTGCCCCCTTCCGTTACCGGGTACCACGGATAACCATTTACCCAATTCCGCTAAGGGGTTACCACTCTTAGTCTAAACCACGTCTTGAGTTTGCGCCGGTCAGGTTACCACTGCCGGACACGTCCTTTTGTATTCCGCTGGTGGGTAACCACTTCCAGCCCTGTCCTCTGACATTCCGGCATCCGGGCACCACGGATGACCCCAAGACCACTTCCACTGAGGGGTGACCACTCTCAGTCTCTTCCCCGTTATGCCACATCCACTGAGGGGGCACCACTCTCAGTCTACTCCCCTTTGACCACTACCGCTAAGGGGAAACCACTCTTAGCCTCCTACCCCCTTTTATATTCCGCTGAGGGGTTACCACTCTCGGCCCCTCTCCCTCTATACCCACTCCCGCTGTCGGGGCACCACCGACAGCCATTAGGTTTATTTATTACCCATACCTATTTCTATCTCTCCCTTTATTAGTATTCAAAGCCAGGGAGCATGGAGTTTCTTCCTTCTCGTAAAAGAGGAAGTGGCGACCGTGACGTCAACGTCAGCCCCGTAATTTGCCCCCGGGCTGATCGCGTCCTAACAGGCGGCGCGATCCCCCGGTAGCGCGCACGCGATTCCCTGTTTAGGCCCGTGCGCCAGGTGTCATAGTTAGTAATTTAATAATATCCTGAGAGCCATTATACACAATTCTGGCTTTGTTAGTCACTTAATAATCTTTTGAGAAGCGCTATATTATACTCTTCTGTCATAGTTAATCGTTTAATATTCTTTTTATAAAAATATCAAAACAATTATAAAAGGTGCAAACTATCACCACTCAATAACTCATAAATATATTTTGTTACCTATGCCAATAAATAACATGTTAAAAAATAAATCTTTTGAGAACCGCTATACACTCTTCTGTCTTAGTTATAGTCATTGAATAAAATCATGAAAACCACTATGACTTCTTCGTAATATTAGTTGGTCAAAGTTCATAGTTTAATTTAGGTTTCAATTTGAATATTGAAGGACGTGAAATAGACAGGAGTTTCACCATTTATTCTAATCTTATCAAGTTAGTAGTTTTTAAAGCAATTAATTAATTATTCGTTGCCATACAAATTAATAATAATTACTCTTGGTGGAACTCTTGGTAGGTATCATGCCAGTAATTTAAACTTAATATGTAATTTAAAATTTGCCAAGACATGAAGCATTTGGAACACCTATATTTATTGTAAAAGAATAAAACCGTAATATCATAAAACTAAAATAAATTTTAAAATTAATACATTATAACTTTAATATTGCATTTTTTAAATTTCTCTTTTGCCTTTGTCTGAAAAGTTATTTTTAAATTTTCTTTCACATATATTTCACCTCTTTCTCATTCTGTCCTGTTTTTCTTCTCCTTTTAAAATAAAAGATAAAGAAAAAAAAAAGAATGGAAAACAGCTAAGATAATATTACTGTTTGAAGAAGAAGAATAAGAAGAAAAAAAAATTGGGGTAAAAATATTGTAAATTTATTCAGAGTGAAACTGTCTTGACGAAGAGGAAAAAAAAAAAAAAAAAAAATAAGAGGAGGGCAAGGAAGAAAGTAATACATTTGAAAAACGTGCAAAGAATACAACAATAAGGTTTAACTAACTCATAGGCCTTTAGGTGAGGACTACCTGATAACTTTACCTTAAGTTACCTGTTTATTTAAAATACGTATATACATATTATATAACAGAGCAGCAGGTAATAATCTTCACATCTAAGGATGTGCATAATAGCTTTATGCATATGCAAAATTTCACAACTATCAAAAATTATACTTTTTCTATGCATGTTTCTATAAACTTTGAAGAAATCTATACGAAATATGCCTCAGATGACTTTGTTTACTTGTCGTTATCGAACGAATACCTTATGCATTAGCTTTTGATATGAAATCCTGCTTGACATGGTGTGGTGGCGATTATATCGCCTACATGGGTTCGTTTGTGTCTATAGCTCCAACGGCATTGGCGAATCTTCGCGAACGAATGTGAGAAAGTCAGAACCGCTATACACTTTTCTGTCTTAGTTAGTAATTTAATTAGCTCATCTCTTTGCTTCTATGAATAAAAGGGTTTTTCCTACAACACATCTGACGAGAGGTACCTACTGCTCTAGTACAAATCAAGGTGGGCATACACGAGCAGATATCCGCTTGAAATATCTGGTGAGATGAATCGTTATCGATTGAACGATATGGGTCGGAAACAGAAATCTCGCAGACCTGTCTGCCCGATCCTCCTATTGAACCGATTTCTTGGAAGAGATATCTGTGAATTCGTATCAGTCATTCCGAGGTCCATAGTCTCCCCTGTGTGGGTAATAAAAAATATTTGTTGTTTGTGAGATTAATAGTATTGTATATTTTATAGCATCCGAGCAACAGCTAACCGAAGGTAAAAAAGGAAGCTATGTGATCTTTCCGAGGAACGAAAACTCTTAGCTCATTTTTGGTTCCATATAAGTTACAAACTTCTGCACCCATTTGTTTTTTCTTCAACATGCGCACAAACATATATTTATTTACACTATATCTCCAAAAGTACTCATCTGATTTTTATGAAATGTGGATGGTTTGTCGAAAGTAGACCACAGATAGCCCCAGATTAATTTGAACCGTCGAAGCTCTTTAACTTTTACCTAACTGATACTTTAATTCATTTAAAAAACCAAAACAATTTTGATAGTTTTAAAAAACAGGGGAAAATATAATGTCAATAATAAATAGTATAAAACCATTAAAGTATACAAATTAGAACGCAAGGACGCTATGGGCCACACTAATTGAAAGAGTATTTGTTTCTCCTCGTTGAGTTTTCTCTTCCATGCATTTGTAAATTACCTAAATAATCTGATTGATTGTTAATGTGGGAAAGAAGGAGTGGCTAAATTGAGAGGTTGCAGAGAAAATTATTTAAATTTACAAACAGGGGCCTTCCCTTTGGAAGGTACATCATCCAGATTACATGAGTTACATTCTAAAAAAATCAAGCGATTGAAGAAATTACGGATGAAGTAAAGAAGACCATTCCAGAAGCGACAGATATGTTCTCGTCAAAGGAAAGTACAGAACCTACGTTTTAGAAAAGAACAGATGAAGTGAGTAGACGCCTCAGAGCGGAGTGGAGGATGTGTTGAAAACATTATGATTCCACATTATTAAGTCTTGGACCTACAAAACTGCAGCCGATCTTTTGACGTGTCAAAAGATTTGAATCTTTCAGATATACATCGCCGACAGACTTCAATTTGCCAGATTTATACCACTAACGAAAAGATCTCAAGGCGTGAAGTCAGTCAGATACTTTTTTTAAACGTTAAGGGGTAACGGCAGAGAGCATCTGCCACACAAAGATGGACTCTGATATAGATGTGGTAGGCCGACCAGATCCCTCGGAAATATCTGCTCGTGCATGGCTAGCTAATAGGATGACTTTTCTTCGAAGATTATTATTTTTTGCAACACGTTTAGGCAACTCTATCCGTGGACATACTGTATTAGAAAAAAAGTCCAGTCATGGACCATGACTTAATGAGCGAATTTTCAAAAAAATCTGCGTATTATTGGCTAATGATAAGATAGGAAAATTTTAGTTTCGAATTTTGATGGGTGAAAAAAAGGAGGTACGGGGTACAAAAGTCAACATAGTATTTTACCCTTCAAGATGCATGTCGTTGAAAAGCTCTTTAAGAGTACAGTAATTGTTGTTATGTACACTTTTGTCATATTTTTATAATAGAGGGGGGTAAAATGGAAAAACACGTATTTATGCTATTTTTGACCCCAAATTGTCAAAATGTGACCCCTAAATGAACTCCAAAAATTCTGGGCAACGAACTCATTCTTTCTTTTGATATTATTGACATTATAATTTGTTTGGATTTTCTAAGTGCATCCTAGCGTGAGATATCGTCTGGAGGGACACATACATACATAAAAAAAGAAGAAGAAGAATTGATTAAGAATGGTCTAAAACGAATTTCCATGGAGAAAATTTTCAAAAATTTTGAAGCCATTGCAATAGCTTAATTTCCTTCGAAAACCCGCTAAAAAAGGAACTAAAAAAATTGTTTGAATTAATACTATTTATTAGTTAATATTGTAAGAGTTTATAGTGCCTCAAATTATATCTCTGGGAAATAGGGTAAAAATAAAGTTGAATACAACACTAGTTTTAAACTTCTCAAATAAAGATAATTAAATTAATCCCAATACTTTTCATATATACCTTCGGAGATGGTGGGGAAAAGTAAAAAAAGGGCCAACGTGCTAAAGAAGTAATAATGCTACAAAGACAAGGTCTGAGGGATTTGTTATTATAAACTTGTGATTAACCAACAAAAGCGACATGAATCTAAACTCGTTGTGAGAAACACAACATGAGAATTAATACATAAGTAATGATACTAATAGAGATTAGTGAGACTTGATAAAAGACAGAGGTAATAGACAGAACCCTGCATTAATAATAAACATAACCAACCTGTGTCCTCCTTACAGTTAGTGTAACCATACGTCCGGACTGTCCGGATTTGAAACATCTGTCCGGTTTTACGTCCGGATTTGAGAAATGTCCGGATTTTAAGAAATCAGAAAGCTAAATGGGGTTCCCTACTAAAAGAAGAAACTCCAAAAACTTATGAGAAACGGAAATAAATTTTTGAAGCATTTTCTAGAAGAAACGTCTCTTTTTTAATATATTTAAAATAGTGGAATTCGCCATGTGTCTGTAAGGTACTTATAGGCTCCCACTGAACGTATTTTTTTCAATGATGGGGTCTATTTGGACGCCTGAAAGAGGATGATTATCTCTGTCAGTTGTAAAAGAGCTTCTTAATATTAAAATCAAATTCTATTATCTCATGCTCAGAATTCCACGACAAAATCAATAATGACAAGCTTATTCTAAGGAAAATTAGTTCATCTGAAAAGCATGATTGACCCAGCAGATACTAGCTAAAGTTGAATATGATATTAATAAATAAGTATTAATAAGTAAATATTAATAAATAAATATTATCAAATATTTTATTATTAAATTTATATATAACGTAATTATATATTTGTAACTTATTTATTTTCCCAATTTCACAACAACAAAAAATTCTCTAAACCCCCCCCCCCCCCCTGGAGTTCCCTCTGTCCGGATCTGGCCTTCATAAATTATGGTAACCCTACTTACAGTCCATATCCAAAGTGATCCGTTCTAAAGGAAACTAGCCCCCCCTCTCTCTCCGGACAACCAGAACCCACTAAAGAAAACTACTACATGCTTAGCACAAGTTCAGCATTTTTGTGCTGAACCACCCAAGCTGACAAAGTGCTGAGTAGCAGATCCCACGATCCCAGCTACTAACACAAATGCCAAGAAAACACAAGAACACACCACTACCACTTCACTTCAGACAGTCTACTTCCTGTTTAGAAAGCAGAGGAAAACTAGGTTAAATGACCTATAAAAAAGGCACATGTCAAAAATAAATCTTAAATTACCATGCTTCCCAAATCCAAGCTGAGGATCGTCTTACAATAGTTTCATTTTTATTACCTTTATAGCTGTGATTGGAGAATGACTTTAAATGCAAAGTTAAGAGTCGAAACGTCTCTCATTAAATGAATGAAAACAAACTAATGAATGATATACATTTTTAATTACACCTACTTATATCAAGAACAATTCAATTAAATGAGTGAAAATTAACCAGTTTTGATTGTATTTTAATTACACCTAATTATATCTAACAAGAACAATTTATTTATAAAACAATATAATATGTAGTGTGAAAATTATTATTTATTTATTTTTTACTTTTGTTGAAAAATAATTATTAATCTCTGTTATTTTTGTCTTTATTCGCGTCGATAACCTTTCCAAGAAATTTACTTATTATCAAAATACATCAAAGTTTTATTAATTTATTTAAAAATAAAAAAAGGAATTATTGATAAATGAACATCAATTTTTTTTTAACTGCAGCAATAAAACGTTGAATGTTTACGTTTGAGTGAAGTGTTTCTTGTAATACCAAAAAAAAGACCGTGGGACAAATCCCATAAAAGTTAATTTTTGGTTTGAGTACGTTCTGTGGGCGTTGGACAAAATCCTCATAAAGGAGAAAAAAAGGGTAGATTTTTATCCTTTCAGTCGATTTCAGTCCACAAAGCAACATTTTTGTGACCCTTAGGGGAAAAAAATATACCTTTTCTAGAACAAGAAAAAGAAGCAAGAAGATCGAAGAGCTCTAAATTTGTTTTTTTGGGTCCCTTATTACCCTCCTTTATTTTTCTTTATTTTTTTTCTTTTTAACCTCTTTGGAAAAGGGTTTCGATGTGCCTATTAGGTGATCAAAGGTTTTCCCTATAAGCCCTTAGAAAGAGTTAGTAGAGAGGGCACCAGATCCGTATGCCACGACTGAAAGAAAAATAAAACCACTGAAACCTTCAGAGCACAAAGTGAAAAATATATATAAAAAAATACAACTCTAAAACCAGTAAAATCTTTTAAAATAAAATGTTACACAGCATTTTTATCAACATTGATGGACAAATTTACTCAAGCGTTCTAGGGTATTAAACAAATACGTATTGATGTATTCGGTTTTTTTATTACCTAATGTGTATAAATGAAGTGTCACTTATAAGTCATGAAATTACGTTTAATGAAAAGAAAGTAAAAATAAAATAGACTGCCAATTAGTGTGGCACATAGCTTCCTCGCATCCTATCATGTACTTTATTGTTATATTAACATTAAAATGATTGTTATATTACTTTATTGTTATATTGTTTATTTTGTAAAAACTATTAATAGTTTTAGCTTAGCGATCTTAAACACTTCATAGTGGTGTCGCTGTTGGTTTTACTAAAAGATTGTATTTGAAAAAAATGTTTGTCTCATTGAATAGATGAAGTTAGAATTTTTTCCCGACCTAAAATACCAATTTTTAATTTGTAGTTCAGGTTTTCGCGAGCGTTGCTGATAACGTTGTCCAACGAACTCGTCCTGGGCATTGGTAAAATGAACATGTCTACCAAAGTTCATCAAAATTGGTCGACATTTACTCAAGTTATCGTCACACGTTTCATAATTTGCGGACACAAAGACTGACAGACAGACAGACACAAGACCAAACATTTTCCCTGATGTCTGTTATATATTAGAAACCCAAATAATAATGAGTTGTTTAAAAAGGAACATGTTAATAAAACTTCGAACTTCAAGCACGCTACAAAACTATAACCTTTATTCTCTGTTATCTATCAGGTTATCCAACTTAATAATGGTACAATGTCTAAAACGGATTTCTGTCTTGGTTTTTTTGAAATCGGAGGCATAAAAGTTTTTCGTCCACAAAAGTTAACAGAATGCTTCCGTTACTTTCGGTAAGTTCGGAAGCAATAAGTTGTAGTGCATAGATAAAATATAGCAAACTTAAAACTATCAGCTATTCAAATATAAAATAATTCATGTCACGCGAAAAAAAGAAAATATTTTTTGAAATTTTGACTGGAGCATTAAATGAAAGGTATTTAAGAGTATATTACAAAATTGTTTAATTTTCCACGCCATTTTGTCAAAACGGATAACAATTTTGCGTCTCCGAACCCTGAAACTATATTTCTGCTTTTACTAAAACTACGCAAAATGTGCTGTCTGTAAGAATAGCATTATGATCTAATTGGGAATCTACAATGGCAAATAATACATGTCACGCGAAAAAAAAAAGAAAATATTTGTTGATAGTTTGAGTGGGGTATCAAATTATAGGGGGGAGGTATTAAAGAGTAGATTACAAAAATATATAACACACGTCTGAAATATTTCATATTCCGCTCCATTTTGTCAAAAAGCATCAACATTTTGCATCCCCCCCCCCGTACTAACTAATTTCATGTTCTCAATACCGACGAAACTCTCTGCGTACGTGAGACTATCGTACAACCATTTTATTTATCCTTGTTAAATTGAACGAGCTTAATTAATTCTGCATTTGAGAGACATGGCCTTTAAAAAGTTACCCAATGATATTTTTCCCTAACAAATACTGGCGTAAAAATTACCCGATTTCAACCAAATATGGTACACAGGTGCAGCTCATTATCACTGACAACTCAATAGTTTTGGCATATCCTACAATTAATATTTTCATTATGGTGGATGATTACAGAACGCGTCGAGTGCGGAAAGTAGCATTTTGCATGCGAGTGTGGACTTTGCAGCCGAGCGACAGCGAGGGTTGTAAAACCACACAAGCAATGCAAAATAACGTTTTCGCACGAGTTGCGTACCGTACTTTATCTACGATTGTTAGATTTAAATAATAAATATAGAAAAAATAAACTTGCTGTATGTAAGTTCGTATCTCTCTCTTGATAAAGATGGCATTAATTCTTGAGTTGTATTTTTTGCCGAATTAATTATTTCTGGAGGAGTATTATTCTCCACATTTTCGTCAAGGACACTTGATTCACTCATTTTTTTTTTTTTCACTAAAAACTCGATATAAACATTTACTTTAATAAAAGAACAGCAAATTAGTTTTGTTACATGTAAACAAACTCGGTAATCGTGCGTAAAGCTGAAGCATTCCTCTTCTTTACCGCACTAGCGTGGTAAAGAAAAGGAATTCTTCAGAACTATGAGACGCGCATGCGCAATGAATACAAGTACGTAAATAATTACTTTCTACGCATCTAAACAGATATCAATCGTAGATAAAATATATTTCTCTGTATGACATGTTGAACTTCATTTTAAAGGTCTTAAAGAGTAGGAAGAGAATATGTAAATATTATAAAGTTACATCTAATATTTTGAAGATAGTTGCCAATATAGTGGATGGCTAAAGATAAAGTATTTAGTCAGTATGACATGTTATACATGGTTTTAAAGGCTTTGAAACGTAAGAAAATAATATCTAATTATTATTACAAAAAAGAATTTTTTTTCCGTGGTAGGCTTTGAATTAGTAACTTTAGAGCCTAAAAAACATAGCTTAAATCCATTTTTTCATTACGTGGACTAATTTTTTTCATTACTCCAAAACTGTATTGAATTTTATTTTAATTCCTAGTAGTAGTTATCAAAAGTGCTGATTTTAGCGCTGCAATCAAGTTGACATGCTTCTTAGTTAGATTAAAATCCACTAGATGTCAGTGCGTTTTATATTTTTTTATAGTGCAAACTCATTAAGGTTTCTTTAACTCAAAATCTTAAGTATGTACTAATATTTGTAATAATTAATTTTATTGATTAATATTTCATGTTTTTTTCATTGTCTGTTACCTCGGAAAAAATAGCATATGCTACACGACTGTGAAGTACCTTGGCAATATTAACTATCTCGCTTCGCTTGACAGTAAATATAACTGCCGCGGTAAAGAAAAAACTCACTTCACAGCCTGGTAACATAATATACCTACTATTAACTATGATTTTAAAGTCCTTTTAGGTTATATTAATAATATGTGAGGTTTTCCTATATAATCATTTTTCCTAAATATTTAATCACTAAATAATATGTCTATGTTAAAGATTTTTTTATGAATCTTGCTATCTAGGGATTTATTAATATCGGAATGAAATATATATATATATATATATATATATATATATATATATATATATATATATATATATATATATATATATATATATATATATATATATATATATACATAATAAATGTTAGTAAAGGTTGTAATCATGAGTAGGGTTTGGTTGCTAGCCCTCATATATTGGATCGAGGCAGTGTCATGAAAATGTCATTAGACGCTGGGCCACAGAGTTATGAGAGTGTGGCGTAACACTCCCTTCTCTGCTTCTACTTGGAATCCATCAAATACGTATCAAGCCACTTCTCCTTCCTTGCCCAAGGTGCTGCACAATCTAATACCCAAGGCTTGAGATGAGTGTGTGTCTACAGCGCCATGTGCTGCCTCTGAAGAAACCACTAAAAATCTTTTTCCAACATAACCATTTAAACGTTAAGTAAGAATAATAAATTTACAGCATAGTAGTTAACTCTAAATCAAGGAAGAAATGCTATCAAAGTTCAGATAGATTTTGGCATTATACAAATAAATAGACTGTCAATTCCCTGCCAATAGCCTTCTTGAATCCTAGCACGTAGTTTATTGATTTTATGTTTTTACAAGCCATTTAAAATTTAAAAATATAAAGGAAATTAAAGGCTTTTATAAACCTCAGAGCAAGGAAGGGGTAGAGGGAGCAATGCGATTAGAGAAGTCGTTCATTATGCTACCCCTATACTAAACCTCCCATGCGAGCTCAATCCGAACTAAAGTGATCATGTGGTCACTGGTCCTTGACTCATTGGTCTATTCCTTGTTTTTCCGTCCCCACAGACGCTTGTCAACAAATCCTTATCAGTAGCATTTATTTGATACCCCACTCAAAGAAGATTGCTATTGGTTATCTAGGAACACACGTTTATTAACGATGTTACTGTCTTATAATAGTATTTGATTAAATCCAAGATGGTGGCCATATGTTGAAGTGAAAGTACCTTTAATTTTCTTCTTAAGCTGCCTTAAATCTATGTACCAAATTTCAAATCTCTAGGTCCCCTAAAAGCTGAGATATTTGAGCTTTATTAAATTCAAGACGGTGGTTATAATTTAATATAGTGGCCATACGTTGACGTAAAAGTGTCTTTAATTTTCTTCTTTAGGTACCATAAGTCTATGTACCAAATTTCAAATCTCTAGGTCCACTGGAAGCTGAGATATAAAGAGGGTTATTATTCCAAGATCGTGGTTGTAATTCAATATGTTGAGTGAGTACCTTTAATATTCATTTTCAGCTACTATAAGCCTATGTACCAAATTACAGATCTCTAGGTCCACTTGAAGCTGAGATAATAGAATGTAAATAAATCCAAGATGGCGGCTACAATTCAATATTGTGGCCATATATCGAAATCAAAATGACCGCACTTTTCTATTTATGGTACACTCTATCTATATACCAAATTTCAGATCTCTATGTCAATGGGAAGTAGGAGAATCACTGATAAATAAATCCAAGATGGCGGCTATAATTCAATATGGTGGCCATATATTGAAATCAAAATGGCCGCACTTTTCTATTTATGGTACACTCTATCTATGAACCAAATTTCAAATCTCTGTGTCAGTGGGAAGTAGGAGAATTAGTGATCAGTCTGTCAGTCAATCACTGTCACTCTTAGTTCTATAGATATAGATTCTTGATTAGTTGGGTTTTTTAAGGAAAATTCAAACGCCTCACATTTGCGATATTTCGATCCCTCCTTGGATCATTCTCAAGCTAAAATCCTAGTTTATTTCAAAATTACACATTACCAAATATAACTAATGTACAAAATACATAATGACAATTTTATTTTAAAATTACATTGTTATTCTAATTCGCGAAACCTGTTAGGCTTAACCTAACATCTTCAACAATCCATTCACCATCATTACTGATTTGATTTATAAATTTTTTTGTATACATTAGATTGTTAAACAACGAATTTACAATATGTTTACATTACTAAGTTAATTTAAAATAGATTAACTTTAAATTCGGGCTTAATTCATTTTGCAATTCCTTTTTTTAAAAAGATTAAAAAAAAAAAATTAATATACATTTTTTTTTTTTTTTAATTATCCATTAATTATCATAGTATTTTTTTTCTTGTCCTAACTAATAAAGTTAAAAAAATCTTTTCTGACTGAATTAAATAAGGAGTTGCTATTAAGTTAGGACAGGAACGAGAAAAGAGGGACAACTGGGTAAAGAGCTCCACGAAAAAAAGTTATCATATTTTATCATTAAACGATTCATTCTCAACGATTTATCCATATTTTAATATTTTTTTTTTTGTTAAGGGCTTAAACCCTCATACTGTCACAGAGTAAGGAAAAGGGGGAAAAAATCGTATAAAACTGAATATTCATTAAAATTACGGAGGCGGAGTTGAGTTAGGAGTGACAAAATTACTTGCAGCAAAAGAACAATGGGTGACGAGGGCTTCTGGTTCTTTTCAATAAGTCTAGACCATAAATTAACTCTATATTAATTTACATATACACACAAACGTTTTATTACTATAAGAAGCCATATATAAGCACACACACATAAATATAGATATATTATATATAAGATATAATGAAATATTTGTATGTGTGTGGTGTGTGGTTGTCTGTACAATTTTTAGCCCTTACGCACACCAATGTGTTGCATTTTTATATTATTTTATTATAGTATAATATATATATATATATATATATATATATATATATATATATATATATATATATTATATAAGTGTGTGTGTACTTATAAAAATACAAAAAAAAGAGGAATACAAAAAAAGAGTCTGCGTTAATCTTTTACAGGCCTTGATAAAAATATATGCAGAATATTAAAAATGATTTAGAATGCTAAAAATGTAAATATTTTATTCAAGTGAAATCCCAGGTGCTTTTTTTAAATGTAAAAAAATAAGTTCATATGTGTTAAAGAGGTCCTTCTGACTTTAGGTTGGTTTTTCTATTTTCTTGTCTATTGTTAACTGAATATAGTTAGATAGATCCATTGAGAGCCGGCGTGGCCGTGTTGATAAAATTACTTACCTAGTTTGCTCGGCCATCACTGAATCAAGGGCGGTACGAGGTAGTGGGTTCGATCCCTCGCCGTGATGCTCTGATTTATATGGCTCACTAATGATCACATCATACTTGCTTCGGTAGTACAATGTACAGAGGTATGATGTGTGAAGTGGTTGCAACTCTCTACCACGGGAATAGTAAAATGGGCCTAAAAAATGGCCTAATTGCTAAGTTCGAACTAGTGTTTCGTCCTTCCCGTCTAGTACCTAGTAATAGGCCTTTACTACTACTACTACTACTACTAGATAAAACTATTTATTACCAAATAACACATGCACAACCTACGTACTGTATTTCATTAATTTACCTGCGTATTTCATTAAATCGGTCTAAGCCGTGGAGAAACTAAAGATTAAAGGTGGAGTGTCAATCCGACGACTGATGCGACTCTAGCCGTACGGCTTTAGCCTCGCGATAGTAGTCGCGCGATTAAAAGTTGAACAAGCATCTCTAGCCGCGAGGCTCGTATAACTTCGACTCCGAGCCGCTTGTATAATAGTATAACTTCAAATCCTATTTTCAGTAGCTTCGGTAACGTCATGGAGGAAACATCGATATTATTATCGTCTCTTCTTGAAGAAGTGGAAGAAGAAGATCAACTAATTGTACTGCTACAGCAGAAAAAAAAATTAATCCTTATCCGATGTACTCGTCGAGAGATACGGAACGATTTTAAAACATTCTTATATTGAAACCTTTATTGAAGGATGATTCTGTGGTTAGAAAATATTTCCGTTTAAATATTGATTAGTTCAATTACGTTTTGCCACTCAATGATAGTGAACTACTAAGACATAGTCCAGGAGATAACGTACAAAAAAGTGTCTGATTAACATCAAGCTAGAATTTTATATACAAGTCAATCTTTCAGCGCCTTTTAAGAATATGTGGTCGGCTAAGTTCGTCCGCTGACATAGCTTGGCAATAGGCGTTTGAAAAAAACAAACCGGTGGAGAGCGGCCATGTCTCACCAATTATGGTGGACAATGTGATTTTCATGATTCTGAATACAGAATTAGTTAGTAGACCGAAAATCAAGTTGATGTTAGTTTGTCCGTTGACAGGTGACCACGTTGATTTTTAGTAATATTTTAATAACTAACCTATCAAGTGTGAAAATAACATCAACTTGATTATTGGTTTACTAACTAATTCTGTACTCAGGATCATGAAAATCACATTGTCCACCATAATTGGTGAGACATGGCCGCTCTCCACCGGTTTATTTTATTCAAACGTCTATTGCTAAGCTATGTCCCGCAGACGAACTTAGGCGACCACATATTCTTAAAAGGCACTAAAAGATTGACTTGTATACAAAATTCTAGCTTGATGTTAGTTAGACACTTTTTTGCACACTATCTCCTGGACTAACAGTGTTGTGATAAAGAGAAGCAGCCGGTAAGCACTGTTGAAAAACTGGGACACACACTCAGATAAGCTATCTAATCGTAATAATAATTAATATACCTATACTTTCAAAAATAGTCCATGCATTTTTTTCTCTTAAATTTGTCATAGAAATATAAAAATGTAGAACAAAATAAAATACTCCTCCAATTAGTGTGACCCATACCTCCTTGCGTTCTATTTTGTATACTTTAAGATTTTATATTATATTATATACTTTTATTGTATAATTTATTTAATTTTCCTCCGTTTTTAGATTTCTGTATGAAGTACGAAAAAAAAACCTTATATAACGGCTCTGTCTGTCTGTCCGTTACCATGCTTCAATTCATAAACGACTATAGCTAGAGAGACGATATTTGGCACACGGGTGCATCTCGGTATTTGTGACAACTGTGAACTTTTTTGGAGTTTTCACACTGAATATTTTCATCAGAGAACATTTTTGGTTCTGTGTCTGTCTATTGGTCTGTCGCTCAATGTTTGTGAACCAACAAATCATAAGAACTATTCGTCCGATTTTAATGGAATTTGAATGGAAGGTCATAATTAGCTCATTGTTGGTCCCATATCCATACCATAACCTTTTGCGCCCATTTATTTTTCTTTCCACATGCGCACAAACATACATTTATTTACTCCTATATTTTCAAATTTAATCATCTGATTTTTATGAAATTTTGATGGTTTGTTAAAAATAGACCGCAAATAGCACCAGATTTATTTCAATCTCTTTATTAATTCATGCAAAATATAATACTTTAATTATGTATAAAATCAAAATATTAAAAAACGAAAGACACAATTAAATCAATTAGACCAAAATAGCTTGTAAAAGCATAAAATCAATAAAGTACGTGATAGGATGTGTGAAAGCTATGAGCCACATTTATTTATAAATAGACTGTGGCGATACTTTAATATAGCTACTTCTCTGTCTTATAATATATTATCTTGGCAAATAGCTTACTTTGATACTTTGATTAGTTGAAATTTACAATAAAGGCTTTATTTCTCTTGCTTGGCTTGTAGTATACAATGTAATTGGAAACAGCTGGGCTTCATTTATTATCTTATCTAATGAAGAATGTGAAACTTAGCAATTGTTAAATCACATTTTGGAATGTCTATAGTCAAGACTCATGCATTCGGAAATTTAATTTAGATTTGTGTAACCCAGTACAAGGGAAATAATATGGAGGGGTAGCGTTACCAGCCTATTTGATATTAGGCTTCGACTGGTTTAATCAATTGCGCTTAGTGCCTCGAAATCTTGAGGCTTGTAGACAATGAAATTTTATCTTACTTTACTCTCAGTACGTTCCTCTTAACAAAGAATAAGAGATTATTATTCGATTCTCTTCTGTTTTATATCGATGGATAACCTTCGTAATAATAAAAGTAGTTTTCCTATTACGAACCATATCTTAACATGGATTTGTTTTAGAAAACGATTTGAATAAATTGGTTAGAGGTGGTGGTTAAAGGTGGTTAGAGGAGGTTAGAGGTGGTAAGAGGTGGTTAGTGTAGGTTAGAGGTAAGAGGTGGTTAGTGCTGGTTAGAGGTGGTTAGAAATTGTTAGTGGTGGTTAGATTTGACAGGAAGTTAGGATTTAATAGGAGGTTGATAGGTTTTCATTTATAGGATAATATTTTGTTCAGTAAACTACATGCAAAGATAGAATGTGCGCGAAGAATGGGGCACTCTTAAATACTATATTGTCAGGAAGTTAGAATATAATAGGAGGTAGATTGGTTTTCACTTGAATACATTGTAGTACTATACTTCGCTGATAGAAGTTCTCAATTTTGTATAAAATGATATCAGAGCTCCTAGCGGAACAAATGGTAATCAAAATGGATTAATGTTTAATAATTTCACAACTTAAATGCTCCATCTACTATATTTATTGGACAAATTTATTTTGATTTTCTCTACCACATGTAAAAATATTGAAATTTAACGGATTCAATGACCAAAAACTTATCAATAACCCATGTTTTTCCATGAATGATTTTTTATTAACAGGCTAAAGAAAATTTATAAAATTTTAAAGATATATATTCTTTGACAGTCGTCTTAGATTAGGAAATTACTTGGAATTTTCCTATAAACTAATATGAATTTCGTATTTTTTTCTGAAATGCCCGCAAGTGATTTGAAAGCTGGCTTTTTACGATAAATTATAATAGTAAAAGCAAATGAAAAAAAAAAAAAAAAAAAATGATAAAACTCGTCTTGGCAGTAGAATTAAATGTTTGAAGTCCCCAACGTATAAGGTGGTGGAATAATAATAATTTTATGGGAGAGACATTGGGTAATGAATAAATTCTTATTGCGGTCATCATTTACATGTATTTTAATAAGCTAAATCAAATAAATGACTTTCAGTTTGATTGAATCATTAATTTTTAAATATGATGAATTAAATTCAGTTTTTCCCTATGAAACCTATCATAAATCGGTAAGGAATAAATAATAAATATAAACAAGTAAGGCGCGCTTCACGTAAGTACGTGAGGTGATAATCGCTGGTTTCTGTACGATAATTTAAAATTATTAAATGTAAAATTTTAATAGTTTCATATTCTTTTTCTACACTTCAAGACCTTTAAATTGATGTATAACATGTCATGGTGACTAAAAGCTTTTTTTTAGTCGCCTGCCATATTGAAAAAAATTAAGTGTGAAATTTTAATAGTTGCATATTCTTTTTCTACACTTCAAGGCCTTTAAATTAATACATAACATGTCATGGTGACAAAAAACCTTTTTAGTCACCCGCCATATACACACACAAAGAAAAGTAATAACAAATATAGGTATATTTGTAGATTAAATAATATTATATAACAAACCTACCTATTTATGAAAATTACTCATCGTACCTTATCTTTATATTTATTATCTTTTGTATATCACCTACTTCGCATTGTAACGAGCAAACAGAAAAAATGTTTCAAACTAGAGACGGGGCCTTCGCTCTAGATAAAAATATCTACTGAAGGCCCTCACCAAGAAATCAAATAATTATAATACAAAGTAATATGTAAATGAGAATATATTGGTGTAAATAAACAAATATTATTATATCTGACCAAAAACCACTTGTGTGGTAAAAAAACACCCCGCCAAGTCTGTGGTCCAAAAAAGTTGTGAAATCAACTTTCTGTTCCGCCAAGTGATGTTGGCACTTTCTCCTGACCCAACACTGCCAACTTAGATATTTATCAGCTTCTTCTCCTTGGCGGTGTTCCTGCAGTACTTCCCAAAGTTAACTGGTTGTACCCCACGCATCCTCTGCAAAGAAAGTAGTAGTTGCATGGGGTCATTCCTTGAAAGCTTAATTTGTATATTACTTATTTCTATTTTATTTGCTTTTTGATAATGGGAAAGATTTACAGCAATGATTATTGTGGCATCGAGAAGAGCCTTCAACAACACTGTTAAAAGGCTTTCCTCACACCGCCAAGGAGAAGAAGCTGATAAATATCTAAGTTGGCAGTGTTGGGTCAGGAGAAAGTGCCAACATCACTTGGCGGAACAGAAAGTTGATTTCACAACTTTTTTGGACCACAGACTTGGCGGGGTGTTTTTTTTACCACACAAGTGGTTTTTGGTCAGATTTCATGACTTTTTGTACGGTCCCTAAGGAAGGATTCTCTAAACTGTATATTCCCAGACATTAGAGTCAAATAAAAGTAAAGTTAAGAGCTGGACAAGGTATATGGAGATTGGAGAACTACGAGACCTATGACATTGAAAGAACTTAACATTCTTATAGTAGCAGCATAATATAAAGATTTTTAGCGGCATTTGGCCACCTAGATACACTAACGTTGCTATCATTTGCGCATATCCAGCTGGATCCTGACCTTATATAAGTAACGAAGTGACCCCTTAATATTGTCTTAATTATATACCTTAATTATAAAGTATATATGTTAAAAGTAACTAATGGTATAATTACAATATATATTATTATTACATATATTGTTGATTATTATTATTATTATCATTATATATATATATATATATATATATATATATATATATATATATATATATATATATATATATATATATATATGTGTGTATGTAATAATTATTTTTTATATGTAATAATATAATATAGGCTCACTACTTCGCATGACGCTTACTTGGTTTCTCGCTCCACATTCAGTAGTAGGGGGAGGATGAGTTGGGGGGGGGGGGGAATGCACTAGGGCTCTAGACAAATCCAAAAAGCCCTCATTTATTAAAATCGGTTCAGTAGTTTAGGCTGTAGGTGCGTCAACGTTAAAGTGACTGTTCGCTAGCTTGGTTTCTCGCTCCGCGTTCAGCGTAGGGATGAGTTATCTAAATTTTTTTGATCTAGGAATGCACTAGGGCCCTAGACGAATCCAAAAAGCCCTCATTCATTAAAATCGGTTCAGCAGTTTAGGCTGTAGGTGCGTCAACGTAAAATGAAGGAAGAATAAGAATAAGAATAAGAATAAGAATAAGAATAAGAATAAGAAGTCATCAAAACTACCATTTTCAAACCTATTTTTCTCTACTTCTACTTGACCGATTTCGACATTTTTTTTTTAATTTTGATCTACAGGACACGGCCTTCAAAGATATCAAAAATTATTTAGGTAGCTTGTATGTATTTTACGCTGCAGACCCTCAAAAACCCTAGTTCGTCACCTACAGTATATATACACTGGCAGCTTTTGTGAAATTTTAACTTTTTGACTTGGCGGGGCGGAACGCTGCTGCGTTCCTAAATTATTATTATTATTATATTGGAAATATTAAGTGTAAAAACTCAAAAAAGAGTACAGTTGTCACAAATGACTGATGCCAAGATGTACCTATGAACCGAATTTCATGTTCCGAGTTATAGTAGTTTATGAATTGAAACATGCCAACGGACAGACAGACAGAGCCGTTATATAAATTTTCATTTCGTAAACCTAAATGGAATGATAAAATCGACTAAAAAATTGTCTTATTCGAATCAGCTCAATATCCTTATACTTAAATTATTTCATTTAAAATGTAAAGCCCTATATTTAATCAGCTAATAATTCATTATATATATATATATATATATATATATATATATATATATATATATATATATATATATATATATATATATATATATATATATATATATATATATATATATATATATATATATATATATATATATATATATATATATATATATATATATATATATATATATATATATATATATATATATATATATACATATATACATATATATACATATATATATATATATATATATATATATATATATATATATATATATATATATATATATATATATATATAAAATATACTACGCCTTATTTCTTTTTTAAATATTACTTTGTTCCTTTGAACAAAAATATCATTAATGTTGAATATGGTTTCTGCTTTTTAAAATCCCAAGCTCGTAGCTGAACTTTGTGGGCGTTGAATAAAGTCTAAAATTAGAATTGTAATTAATTCTGTTATTAGTTTTTTCCCCCTCATTTTATTATTTTACATTATCTTTTTATTACTTTTTTTTTTAAATGTAGAAACAAGTATTTATAGGAAATATAGATAAGGTATTAAGGTGTCCATTACCTTAACGACTTTTCATATTTATAGTAATATTATTGAGGAAAAGTGTAGTTATATGTGTCTTTTTTATTGTTTATTGTTGTATTGTTTTAGACTGCCTCTTTAGTGGTGTGAATACAGTGTTGAGGACTCACAGTGTAAATAAGTAAATAAATAAATATGTGAGCTACATGCGACCATCAATCAAAATTTCTTGGGAAGGTGTTCTGAAACGGGGATGTCGGGTCTAACGGGGATGTTGGGTCTAACGGGGATGTCGGGTCCAACGGGGATGTCGGGTCTAACGCGGGGATGTCGGGTTAAACGGTGATGTCGGATCAATCGAG
Source organism: Gerris lacustris (assembly GCA_951217055.1). Lineage (NCBI taxonomy): Eukaryota > Metazoa > Arthropoda > Insecta > Hemiptera > Gerridae > Gerris > Gerris lacustris. Next base: position 8,033,812 of record OX578281.1, on the reverse strand, counting down.
GATGTCGGGTCTAACGAGGGGATGTCAGGTTAAACGGGGATGTCGGATCAAACGGGGATGTCGGGTCTAACGCGGGGATGTCGGATCAAACGGGGACATAGTGTTTTAAGTGGAAGGACGCAGCCTAGAGCGGTGGCGATTAGTACTTATGATCCTGGCCGCCATTGTATACTGAGTTGGTTTGCCTCGTTCCCTGGGATCTCTTGGTACACTGTTACCCAGAGCAGAGTTACCTCCTTACCCTCTGCCAGCAGCTCTACTGAATCCCGACACTCATTCACCAGTGAAGAGGGCCCCAGTGCACTAGGGGCATCGAGAGGGTGTAGTACTGCTTGGCTATCCAAGCATATTGATTTAACTGTTTCTTTTACCTCTGGATGTCTTGCCACCTCTAGGATGGCATAGATTTCCGCCATGATAGCCAGTGGTAAGTGTGCCTAGTGGAAAACTCCCTTGGGTGCCCGACTTTCCACCCATTCTTTGAGACATCCGTATATGCCACTAGAGTTTCCGTATAAAATTGCATATCTCCTTGTTCCCATCTGGCTCGTGATGGCATATCCACCTTATAATTTCTGTTAAGTTTTAACTGACGTTCCCTTCCTGGCACTCTAATGGCAGTAAAGGGGATCTTCGTCTCAGCTATCCGTTCGATTTCCAAGAGGAGTCCGGTTGGGAATCCTTTCCCTAGCCATTTTCCAATTTCTCTGAGTCTGAAAAATGATGAAATGGCCTCCTTTGATCCATATCTTATGTGGAGCCTACCAGAGCCTCTAAGTCTGTTCAGGTGTCGTCCTCTTTGCTCCTGCTTCTACAAGCTAACCTCTGAATCTTGTTAAGACCCTTAGCCGAACTAGCTGCTCTTATCCTTCTAAACTAATCTATTTAATTCAAAGAGTTTTAGTCGTTTGTGGTAAAATCTAGACATCGCGTGGCTCTATCTTTGAAGTGAGAGTGTTGCAATAAATATTAGATAGTTAATCATGATGATTTGATATTTTAAAATATGTTTGTAATAGAGAGCTGTGTAGTGGGGAGAAGGGTGCCTTTCTACATATCCCTTAACAACCCTGCACGTCCCGGCTATTCCATTTAAACTCATATAATGTATCACTTCGCTACACAAAAACTTCTGCATGCCTGAAATTGAAATTTTACATGCATGTTTCACTTGTGCATTAGATGATGTATATGAAGCTTTATTAAAATGGTTACTGTAGAACGATATCGGTAAAAACGTTGTTTTCTCTACTTTAAACGTTAAGGTCCACTTTAATAGTTTTAAAAATCTTTATTAAATCATAGCGGTGGGTGTCGTTTTTGGTTTTACTGAAAAAATGTTATTTGTAACAAATGTTTGTCTCATCGAATAGGTGATGATAGAATCTTTTCCCGTCCTAAAATTCCAATTTTACATTTGAAGTTCACGTTTACGTGAGCGTTACGCGCGAACTCTTAGACGGATAACGCTGTCCAACAAGCTTATCCTGAGCATTAGTAAAAGAAACATGTATACCAAATTTCAACTAAATCGGTCAACTTTTACTTATGTTATCGTCGGACACTTAAATGTTACTGTTACACACAGACAGACAGGATGAATATTTTGTTGAATGTAAAAAGCTCGCTTCAATTAGTTTCCGAAATAATGATGTAGTAAATCTGTAAATCTTTCTCATAACTAAGTATATGAGAAATAATTTAGGTTGCTATAAAATCAAAGTTAGAGAGGACAGATAATCTTCTCTGATGACTCAAACAATATGTTTAAAATTGTCACTTATTTGTGAATTACAGGGGAGAGGAGTGCTTACTCCAAATCTCAGTTTAGTTTATCGGTGGGGGGGGGGGGGGGGTGTTTTATCCTCCTGGTTGCATGAAGGCTGTATAATTTCGTTTAAAGCTCTCGCCGTTCTCTCTTTGCCTTGTTTTTAATGCTTGTTTATTAATTCACTAAAATATTGGTTGGAGGCCGAGAACTTTTCACTCCTGCTTTACGAGTTTTGTATTTAACTCCTCCCTATCTATGGTGTAGGGCTAAGTTTAATCCCCTTAAAATACAAAGGGGGCTTTACTTGGAGATTGGTATAAACACGGGCACAGACCGGGGGGGGGGGGCCTTATCCCAATTCCCACTCCCAACAGGAAATTATTATTAACAAGGATCATATTGATATTGTTCAGACGTAATTATCTAATTACTTTTTTTTAGATTTTTTTTAAGAATATTAATCTTTAATTTTTAAAATTAAATAAACAAGACATCAGGCTTTATTATTAAGCGAGTAATTACGCCACTTTTAACTTTTTTTGCTTTCTAGCTTACCGAAGGTAACGGAACTGCTTCCAAGCTTACCGAAGATAACGGAACTGCTTCCAAGCTTACCGAAGGTAACGGAACTGCTTCCTAACTTACCGAAGGTAACGGAACAGCTTCCAAGCTTACCGAAGGTAACGGAACTGCTTCCAAGCTTACCAAAGGTAATGGAACTGCTTCCAAGCTTACCGAAGGTAACGGAACTGCTTCCAAGCTTACCAAAGGTAACGGAACTGCTTCCAAGATTACCGAAGGTAACGGAACTGCTTCCAAGCTTACCGAAGGTAACGGAACTGCTTCCAAGCTTACCGATGGTAAGGGAACTGCTTCCAAGCTTACCGAAGGTAACAGAACTGCTTCCAAGCTTACCGAAGGTAACGTAACTGCTTCCAAGCTTACCGAAGGTAACGGAACTGCTTCCAAGCTTACCGAAGGTAATGGAACTGCTTCCAAGCTTACTGAAGGTAACATCTGTAAAATCAAAATGCTCCTGTTGGGCCCGTAGGAAAAACAAAAAAATAAATAAGAATAATTTGGTACCTAGAATAAATCCGACAACAATTACCGGAGTTGAAATTAAAAAGTATGTCAACGAACTTAACACTGACTTGTCTCCAGGCATCGACATGATTAAGTCCCAACATTTAAAACAAAATATAAAATACTTAGCGACACCACTTACTTACATAATTTGTAATTTATCCTTAGCTCAAGGCTTTTTCCCAGTGCCCTGAAACAAGCTATAATTGTCCCCATTTTTAAAAGTGGTGATAAATTAGATCCGAGCAATTATAGGCCGATATCTTTAATAAGTAATGTAGGAAAAATATTCGAAAAATGTATGAAAGACCGAGTTCTAAACTATTTTTTAGATAATAATTTACTGGCCAAAGAATAATTTGGATTTATTCCAGGTAGAAACACAGATCAAGCGGTTAATAAGTTAGTAAATCATGCAAGTAAGGACTTAGATGATAATATAAAAGGCATTGCCGTATTCATAGATCTATGTAAAGGCTTCGACACGGTTAGCCATGAAATCTTGTTAGAGATATTAAATAAGTTAGGTATCACTGGTATCTATTATAATTGGTTCCAAAGCTACCTGTGTGGAACGAGTCATAGAGTCAGAATAAACAACGAGCTTAGCGAAGAACTTGAAATGAAGTACGGGGTGCCTCAAGCAACCTGTATTGGTCCTTTGGCATTTTTGGCCTATATTAACGAGCTATCGTCGTTATCAGGTAAGAATAGTGATGTGTTTGATGAGTGTTGTCTCTTTGCCCATGATTGTGCACTTTATTATAGAGGAAAGAACTGGAGGGTATTATATAATCGGGATAGTAAAGGAATTTCTATAATAAAAAAATGGCTAGACGTTAACTTATTAACATTAAACATAGATAAAACTAAGCATATTGCTTTTTCTTGTGATACTAGAGGACAACCAGACAAAGACCTTAATCTTATACTACATGACTGTGACTGTGACTTGACTCGAAATAACTGTACTTGTACGGCATCCATAGACAAAGTACCATATATTAAATATCTCGGCATATTAATAGATCAGAATCTAAACTGGAAGCATCATATAAACAGCTTAGTTGCAAAAATTAGGAAACTAGTCTATTACTTCGTAGTACTGAGGAAATTTGCCAAACTAAGAACATTAAAACTAGTATACTTTGCACTGATCCAATCACTTCTCAACTACGGGATATGTGCCTACGGCTCCGCTGCTTCGACCAATCTAGAACCCCTACGTGTTATTCAGAAAAAAATAATAAAAATTTGTTTACACAAACCAAGGCGATATAAATCAGAGAAGTGTTTCGAAGATCTTCGAGTTTTTCCTCTTGATACTTTATACAAACGATCGGTATTACTCTACTTTTTTGACGAAGATAAAATTTATGTAAATCATAAATACAACACAAAGAGAAAAGCTCATAATAAGTTAGTAGTACCGAGTTGTAAAAGTGCTAAGAGACAGAACTCTTTTGCCTGTATTGCGCCCAAACTATTTAACCAGTTACCCCAGAAAATTAGAGAGGAAAAAGATAAAAAACATTTTAAAAAACGATTAAATGAAATTATGAATAATATAGTATGGCTCGATTGATTCTCAATACTTCAATTCTACTTAACTAAATATGTTCTCAAAAGATAGTAAACATAAAAAAAATATTCTCTATAAAATTTACTTTTACAGCAGATATATATGAATATACTATGAGTTATTATCTCGTACTTAAATTATTTTACATTTTTTTATAGACATTATTTATTAATTTTGAACCTAATTATAATTTATAATTTTGTTATCAATATTTTAAATGATATTTAAATTATAGTTTCGTACTACATTTAAATCTTCCAAATAACTGTTACTAAGCCAAAGGCTGGGCCCTCACTCTAGTAATCTTTTACTACCGAGCGTCCACACATTTAGTGATTCTATATGAAATTGTAACCAGATCCTGTACCAAATTTTGTGGAAATATATTATTATTCATTATATTTATTATTTATTTAGAAGCTAAGCACTATTCAATAAATCACGTGGCCACTGCCTCTCTCAACACCCCAAACCTTTAATACAACCTGTCATTACCATTCATTCCTGGAAATCCTCCTAGCTAAAGTGGTGCTAGGATGTTCAGGAATGTCAGAGGTGAAAATTGTATACAGGATTTGACTTAGGATGCTTCCTTGGGGGCCCTTAGGATGCTTCCACATTCCACATGCGCACAAACGAAAATTTATTTACCCCTATATCTTTAAAAGTACCAACAGAATAATTTCAACTGTCTGCTCTCTTTCAACTTTTCTTAATTGATACTTTAATGTTTTATTTAAGTTTTTTTTTACAGATTTAAAAAAACGGGGGGAAAACAAAATAAATTTGATAATAATAGTATGTAAAAGCATAAAATCCTTAAATTATACGAAATAGGACGCAAGGAAGCTATGTGCCACACTAATTGGCACACTATTTTTTTTAACCTCGGCCTCAGGCTATAGTGTTTCTAAATATATATATTTCAGGTTTACTTGGAATCAGTTTATCAGGTTAAGCAGAAACTAAAGACCACAGACAGACTTTTATTAAAAATCCCGTCACTAATTACTTACTCGTATATCTTCAAAACCACTGATCTGATTTTTAAGTAATTTAGGTGGTATGTAGAACGTATTACATTGATGGTACCATTTTAATTTAAACTTTCTGTGCTCTTCGTTAGGGTCTGTAGGCAAAACCAAAGACCCATATATTTTCCTGCGTGTGTCTGTCCGTTCGTCCGTCTGTCGACTGCTCTCACGGCTACACCTTTCGTCCGATCACTTTGAAATTTGGCATATTTGTGTCTTGTACCTACCCACACATTTTAAAAATATAGCAACTTAAAAAAAATATTTTTCAAAAAAATTAGGGTAAAAAAACTTAAGGGTAAAAATTTGTTTATTTTTTTTGACACCGTGTGGGGTATCATATGAAAGGGTACGTCGAGCTGATTACAAAAATATATAATTTTTAGTTATAAGCTTGGATAGGGCGAGCGTAGAAGAGTTTGAAGTGGGTGAGAAAAGTGCCCCCCCCCCCCTTCTATCTCGCTGATGTGAAGTGCAAAAAATCTGAAAAATGTTTTTAAGTAATGATACCACTTTTTGGAAATTTCGAAAAAAAATATTATTTTATTTTTTATTGGCAAAATACATTCTCTTATAATTATAGTCTTTTCGATATATTTATATGTTTGTAGTCCGGTTCAGTGGAAAAAAATACTTTATCAGAAGTTTGTTTATGTGTTTTGAGAATTTCAGACCCATAGGATAGTTCAAAGTAAGCTTTTTATCATTTTAAAATACACCATCAATGGGGTACTACTTAAACTATACAGGGTTGCCTACGGACCCTCGCTGTGTGCTGACTTGCACACACTTGACCTGTTTATTTTTTGATAAATTAATACCTTTATTCATGCGTAAACAAATCAAAACAATTTTGACATTTAAACTAAAAGGAGTGATAATAGTCTATCACATAGTGCGGAACATACTTTCTTTCTTTACAACGTACTCAAAATATGTTATGCTTTTAAAAACCAATTATGGTCTACTATATTTAATTAATTCCCACGTTTTATTTCCGAAGATTTCCCGACCGTTAACTTGGGTAAGCTTGGAAGCAAAATTAAATTAATTAGACAATAATAGTTTTTTGTAAAAGCATACCATCGTTTAAGTACGTTAATTAATTTGCAAATAACACTGTTCTGCAAAAAAATGCCTCAAAATGAAAATGTCCTTTTCTGAAGTATTTTTGTGTGCTGAGTCCGAATCTGAAGTCAAAATTTCTTCTTCGCCTAAAGTTCGGAAAAATAGTGTTTGTGGGGTTTTTCGCCCCAAAAAAAATTTCGTAAAAAAAATATATATATATATTGGGCATTTTAATATCTTTAAACTATGAAGAACACGAATCAAAAGTCAAAAAAAATCTGTTGACCTTACTTTTTTAAGAAAAAAAAAAGATGAAATGAAAAAGAGCTTTGTATTTCTATTACTTTTTCAGTGGTATAATAAATGTTTGTGATTTTTTTCTGACAATATTCTAGATAATTACAATATTATATGTGACCGATGGGGGGGGGGGGGGGGGGTAAAGCAAAAATTGGGAGGGGTAAGGGTACTAAAAAAAATTGGACAAAACCACAACTTGTATGTACTTTTTTCTAGTTTTTTAGTATCCCCCCCCCCCATCCCACCTTCGGTCTATTAATTGTAATTCTCTAGACTAATGTCAGGAAATAGTCACAAAACATTTATTGCACCACTGAAAAAGTAATAGAAATGCGAAGACTCAATATGAGGAAAAATAGATTTTTTTTTTCTTACTTTTCATTTTTTTTAAGAAAGGAAGGCCAACTGATTTTTTTTTTTACTTTTGATTCGTGTTCTTTATAGTTTAAAGATATTCAAACGCCCAATATATATTTTATTTTTACGAAATTTTTTTTGGGCGAAAAATTGGGTTAAAAAACCCCAAGAACACAATTTTTCCGAACTTTAGGCGCATTTTCCGGGAAATCTGTACGTATAGGAGAAATTTTGACTTCAGATTCGGATTCAGCAACCTCGAAAACATAAAGTTCTGATAACATTTTCTTGGGGACAGAAAGTTAGTTAAATTTTGCAGATCAGTGTAATTATCCTCATTAAGAGAAAATAAATCCCTGAAAATCAAATAAATTATAATAATCATCCATACATTTAAAATCAAGGAAAATTAATTTTAACAAAAAATAATTAAAAAATACAGTTTATTTATACTAAAAATACTTATCATACGAAGATAATCTTTGTTAATATTATTACACCTAATCCATCCATAAACTAAAATAATAAAATAATAATTTCAAGATAAAAATAACTTTTTATATACTACGTTTTTAAATTTTCTGTTGAATCGTATGTAATGTTGATAATATAATTGTTATTGTTATATAATATATAATGTTAGTAAAAAAAAATAGTTCCGAATTTATTTACTTCACATAAATGACAACCATCCAGGGAGCTGATCTTAAACCTATAAAAGGATAAATCTTTGTACAACGGATCTCCCCAACACCAAATCTAAATCATGCCATCGTGATCGATATATTTGAAATAATATAATCGATAAATAATATAATCGATATTTCCTTTTTTGCTGTCATTCAATGTTTATCTATCAAAAATTTGAGACCCGTCAAAATGAAGATTGCGTAAATATTGCATATGGCAAAACAAATAAAATAACTTGCGGATTTTTTCCGAACAAACTTTCCGCACAGTAAAATTTGCTGAAAACGAAATTAATTCCACTGAAAGATGGCTAAAAGTATTAAAATAATGCATTGTCATCGTGTTCTGAGCTATGCTAAAAGTTTCAAATGTCTAGCTTTTCGGGAAGTTAGTTAGAAATCGATTGCCAGATTTGTACCGGACAAACAAACAAACAAGAATGCAAGCTAATAAAAACGTAGTAAAATACTTATATATATGTATATTAATTAAACTAACATTTTATAATAAAATTGTAGTATTGAAATTATTGTTTGAAGAAACAAAAAAAACATTGTTTTAAAAAATGACAGTTTTCTTTACTTTAAACGAAAGACTTACTTTTTTAAAGTATGTATATATATATATATATATATATATATATATATATATATATATATATATATATATATATATATATATATATATATATATATATATATATATATATACATATATATATATAATGGTACTGACAAATATTTCTTTGATTTTCTAAAAGGGGGGGTACTGGTTTTGTGATCACTAGGGGCAAAGTATTTGGAAATTCAATGAAATTCGTTATCCTGTTCTTTATTTTATTTTATTTTATTTTTTTAGTTCTATTTTCTAATGAACCCTTAGCTTGCTTGGAGCCAGAAGGTCTCTTTTTCCCCTCTTTTACACTCGGTCTAATTTAAATAAACAAGAAGGGGGAAAAAATACCGCGAACATTTCTTTTACCAGATCCTTATAAATGGTGGATGATTATAATATATATATATATATATATATATATATATATATATATATATATATATATATATATATATATATATATATATATATATATTTATATATATATATATATATATATATATATATATATATATATATATATATATATATATATATAACAGCAATTTAATACCGTTTTTGCACACTGCAATAGGCAACACAATTTGGAGAGACACCAAGTTCCTATATGTCACGCTTGCGTGGCACATCCCTTGGTGTCTCTCACAAATTGTGAGTATATATATATATATATATATATATATATATATATATATATATATATATATATATATATATATCTACACACAATTTATGAGAGACACCTAGGGATGTGAAAAAAAGCATTTTTTTTTTTTAACAATTTAATTAAATTGTTTTTTCTGATTTTGAATTAATGGATGAGTATAATATTTTATGTGGTTTTATAGTTCTATATTCTCCTAATGTGCATAATTAGTGGAAAATTAATAATTTTCAGTAATAATATTTATTATGATAAACGTTATTGAGTATTTTCATAAAATAAGATTTAAACAATAATATTGTTCGTAACTAATAAATCTATAGTAATTTAATTATTTATATTCTATAGGGTTATTTTTAGGGATTCGTTGGTAAAACAAAAAAAGAAACCCTTATAGTTTCGTTCCTGTGTCTGTCTGTCACTCTGAACGGTTCCAATAACTTTTGAATCAAAAGAGATAAATACATGAAACTTGTCAGTAGTAATGATCGTATTGACACGCACACAGGAAAAATATAGCGTACTCAAAATTATCAGCCTTTCAAATTCAAAATGGCGGTGAATTCCTGTCAAGGGGAAAAAATATTTTATTTAAATTTTGTGTGGGGTATCAAATGAAAGGTATTGAAGAGTAGATTACAAATATATATACCACTTAGGGAAAGTGTTTAATTTTCGGCGCCATTTATAACCATTCAAAACTACATTTCTTCTGAAACTAAAAATATAAAAAAAAAATATGCAAAATGTGCGGTCAGATGGGCCAAAGAAAAAATGATATTAGAAATTTGATCTGATTAACTGGTAATCCAAAATGGCGGCTGATTTCTGTCACAAGGAAAAATAGACTGCCAATTGGTGTAGGATATAGCTTCCCCGCATCCTATCCATGTACTTTATTGGTTTTATGCTTTTTTTTACAAGCCATTATTGTCTAATTTGTTTAATTGTTTCCCCGTTTTTTAATCTGTCAAAATTGTTTCAATTTTTTACATGAATTAAAGTATCAATTTAGCAAAAGTTAAAGAGCGCAGACGGTACAAATTAATCTTGGGATATCTGCGGGTTACTTTCGATGAACTGTAAAAGTTTCATACAAATCAGATAAGTACTTTTGAAGCTATAGGTGTAAATATATGAAGTTTGTGCGCATGTGGAAGAGAAACAAATAAGCGCAGAAGGTTGAAACTTATATGGGACCAACAATGGGCTAATTATGACCTACCATCTAAATTTCATTAAAATCGGTAGTTTGTAAAATATGTTGGTTCGCAAAAATCGAACGACAGACCGACAGACAGACACGAGACCAAAAATGTTCCCTGATGTCTGAAACGGATTTCTGTTTTGGAATTTTTGAAATCGGAGACCTAAAATGTTTTCGTTCTTCGAAACGTTCACGTAGCTTCCGTTATCTTCGGTAAGCTCGGAACCAAAATATTTTTTTATAATTTTGAGTGGAGTATCAAATGAAAGGTATTGAAGAGTAGATTACAAATATATACAACATTTGTTGGTAGGGTTTAATTTTGCACGTCATTTTGTCAAAAAACATCAACCTTTTGCGTGTCCCCCCCCTCCCCCCTCTAAAACTATATTCTATAAATATGTGTACAACCTATTTTATCAATGTTTAAGACGTAGTGATGGTTTTAAGGAGTAATTATTTAGAGAAAACCTTATTTCATTCTGATGAAACGTTTCGACTTATAGTAGAGTCATCCTCAGTCTATATATTTCTAAAACATAATTATACATGAAATTAGACACACATTTACTTTTCCTATATACGTTTTTATTAGCTTGCTTTCTTGTTTGTTTGTTTGTTTGAGTTGTCTCGGACCGATTTTTGTTTTTAGTATCTATCCGTAAGAATTTTCATCGCCTGTACATACATTGCAAAATTTAGCATGTAGATTTTACTTACAGATGATAACAAATTCCTAATTATCCTATTTAATTGACTCGTCGTCTTTAATTTATAAATTACCTATTATTAGTAGTTGTCATTTATTTGTATATTAGTAGGACTATAAATTTAAGTCTAAGCTACAATTTGTTAATTTTAGAAGTAATTTCACTCTTATTAATATTATTAAATACTGTTAATATAGTATATTAACAGATCCTTTAATTTAAAGCATTAAGTAATTTATTTACTCAAATTTTTATTTTTCCTTTCTCATAGGATGAGGCCCTTGAATAGATTGGGGATTATTCCAGTTAGAAGCTTAACATCAGAAAAGGGATAGAAAATTCGTAGTGTGTGTATTTTGTTATTCGGTTTCTATATAAGAGGTTTTAAGCCGTATAACGTTGAGAAAAAGCAGCGAGTTTCGTCGGTTTTAACAACTTACCATGTTCTCTCGTAGGTAGAGGAGAGTTTGCCGGGTTGTCTATATTTTCCTTGTCGATCAGGGGGGGTAATGAGTTAAAGTCTAGTAAGTTTGAAGTGGTTTTCCCAGCCGAACTAATTGGAAGAGATTGGCAGCGGGAACAGGACGAAAAGGGATTTTCCTCTTTTCCCTTCCTATCCTGCTCTTGGCTCATCTGCCCTTATTTTTTTATTTTCTCTGGAAAAGGGCAAAATCCAAAAGGAAGCTGTGATGCTTCTAAAACCACTCCCCCCCCCCTCCGTCTTCTTCTCTACCAGCTTAAATAGAAACGAAACAAAGAGGGGAGCCGAATTGGGCAGATGCAGACGTTAAGAGGAAAGACTCGTCAAAGGACCAAGTAAAGCTTTCCAAAGGCTAAAGATTTGAAGGCTAAATGCGGTTTGGGCATTAACCTGCCCTACGATTCTTTGTACATAGTCGAGGACCTCTACACGCTACCGCAGCGCCCACTTCCAGTCGGTGTTCAACCGTGAAAACACCCGCCCTCAAACATATTCAAATCCGAAAATACCATCCAAATCTTCTTCTTGTTTTGTTATACCATTTCAAAGTTATAATATACATTCTATATTTCTAATTAATGTTGTTAAAATTTTAATGTTGGTTTAAACTTGTTTTGTTCTCTGCGGAGTTTAAGCCTCTGGTTATTTGAACCTCTTATTGGAACGAAGTTCCTTATGGCACGATACATCGTATGATATAGTTTTTACCGATATACGTTCGATACATTCTAACGTAACGATTTCAATAAAACTTCATACACATTGTCTAAAGTACAATTTAAACAGTCATGTTAAATTTCAACCTGATACAAGCAGATGAATTAGTGTAGTGAAGCGATTTATTTTATTATATTTTAAATGGAGTAGTAGGGTGTGATGATTAGGGAATAGTCCTGTTCCCTCACTCTTCTACAACCGTCTTCTTTAACTATCAACACATCAAGATTCAATATTCAATACATATTTACTGCAAGACGCTCGCTTCAATAATAATAAAAAGCTTTTCTTATAATTTAACTTAACTCTAATAAGTACAAAGAGTTACTTACTTTTAATTTTGTCTCTTTTCTAACTCCGCCATGTATAAGTAGTTAGCATCATGCACTTTGCAGAGTTATTTTATAATTTATATTTAATGAAAAGTTTAAGGAACTTCGTTCCTACCGGGTGTCCCACGACACGTATTTTACTACGTTTATATTAGCTTGCTTTCTTGTTTGTTTGTCACAATCTTGCAATTGATTTTTAACTAACTTTCCGAGTAGCTAAACATTTGTAACTTTTAGAATAGCTCTGAACACGATGACAATGCATTATTTTAATACTTTTAGCCATCTTTCAGCCGAATTCATTAGTTTTCAGCAAATTTTGCTGTATGGAAAGTTAATTCGGAAAAAATTCTTTATCTTTACGGAAATAGTATATTATGTTACTTGGCTGTGAAGTGAGTTTCTTGGCAATATTTACTGTCTCGCTTGGCTCGACAGTAAATGTAACTGCCGCGGTAAAGAAAAAACACTTCACAGTCGCGTAGCATATGCTATTTTTTCCGAGGTAGCAGACAATGAAAAAACATTAAATATTAATTACTAATCAATATATAATAATAACATATATTAGTACATACTTAATACTTAAAAAAAGAAACCTTAAAAAGAGGTTACACTATAAGAAAAGATAAATAAAACGCATTGACATCTAGCGGATTTTAATCGTACTAGAAGCATTTCTACAAAGACTGCAGCGGTACTAACGGAAGTTTTGACAACTACCCGCCGGAAAATAAAAATCTTTTAGTTCCTAGGACGTAAAAGATTTTTTCTTTACAGCTAGGAGTAATGAAAAGATTTTTTAAGTCCACGTAATGAAAAAATGGATTTTAGCTATGTTTTTTAGGCTCTAAAGTTACTATTTCACAGCCTACCACGGAAAAAAGTTATTTTATTTGTTTTGACATATCCCACAGCATTTACAATCTTCATTTTGATGGGTTTCAAATTTGTAATTTTTTATTAAGAGGAAAACATTGAATGACAGCGAAAAGTAAACAAAGAAATAAGTTAATTGACGTGTGACACCCAGGTTTGTTTACACTTGTGTCCAAGGTATAGGTTTAATGTATGCATCTGTACTTCTATACTTGTACGCATTTTTCTTCTCTTACTGTCCCTACACAGGGGTTGGTGAGATCCGTTGTACAAAGATTTATCCTTTTATAGGTTTAACATCAGCTCTCTAGATGTTTGTCATTATTATGTGAAGTATGTATTTTTTTTTTCACTAACATTATATATAACAATGACAATTATTATATCAACATTACATATGATGACAACAGAAAATTTAAAAACGTAGTATATAAAAAGTTATTTTTATCTTGTAATTATTTATTTATTAGGAAGTTATTACACGTATTATTGACACTATTGTGGCAAGTATTGGTGTCAGCCTACCACGACTTAAATCAATCGTAACCGATTAATTCACGTCAGGAACAAAATGCAATTAAAAATCCATTGAGACCAGAAACAGCATCTTCCTGCACGTGTTACGTGTTGTCCACCGGTGCCAATAATTGCCTGGATCCTGATGCTTTTAAGAGGGACAACATGACACGTACACATACGATGGGGTTACACAGTAACGGAGGCTTGTCAGAGTCCTAACAGAGAATCATATTTGGTTCTACAATATCGGTTCTATGCAAGAACATAGTGACTCTTATACTAAACTTTGCATATTTTCTGACGCATACTACTCCCGAACCGCTGAACCGAACTGCACAAAATTTGGGACGGTCATAGTGACTAACCACAGGAAGGTATAAATCTGGATTGGTCCAATTTGTACGGGGTACAAAAGTTAAAATAGCATACCCTTCATGATGCATGTCGTAGAAAGTCTTTAATAGTAAAGTTATTGTTGTTATGTTCACTTTTGTCATATTTTCATTTAAGAGGGGGGGGGGGTAAAATTGAAAAACAGGGAAACAACTTTTTAATTAAAAATTATAAATATTACTATTTCAGCTGTTTAAAAATAAAAATGTTTATTGTTTAAGATTAAAATGCGCACGCTCAGCTCAATATTGCAAGCAGACAACTGCATTGAACACCTAGTTTACTATTTTATTTTATATATTTAAAAACATATATTAACTTATAGTGGATAAAATAATCAAAACGCTACTAATCAAGTGCTGCACTCTAGGAGAGAATCCAAGAAATAGCCTACGAGTAGCTACTCTCCTCTCCACTTCCCTTCAGCTGCCATACTTACACGGATTTTTTTCCGCTACCTAACATTTTATTTAGTTTACCGGCAATTCGGGTTTATTTTTATGTTCGTTTATTATTATTTGTATATTCAGTTTTATAAAAACAATTATTGGAACGAAGTTCCTTATGGCACGTTCTGGAGCCCGGGAGTGAATCCGAAAAAAACGACCAAAATCACCGGCACGAAATCTACCGATGACGATAACTTGAGTAAAAGATCACCGAGTTAGTTGAAATTTGGTACACATGTTCATTTTACCAATGCTCAGGCTGAGTTCGTTGGAAAACGTTATCCGCCCAAGCGTTCACGCGCAACGCTCGCGTAAACGTAAGCTTCTAAAGGACTGGAAAAAATGCTATTAAGAAAGCCTGTTCCTTGACTTGTTTTGTTTATTTTTGTTATATGTCAAAATGTCAATTGGTTTTGTAAATATAGAAAATATAATTACGGTCTTATTAAAAGTAAAATTGATGATCTGTGCTGACGCTTATTTCAATATATTAGGTATATTATTATAATGCTGCGTACTTAATCCAAGAAAATATTCTAACTTCATCTATTTAATGAGACAAACAACTTTTTAAATATTTTTTTTTAGTAAAACGAACACCGACACTGTTATGAAGTTATAAATTTCGCTAAATTTATTAAAACGGACCGAAACGTTTAAAATAAAGAAAACAACGTTTTTACCGATATCTTCCGTTATAACGTATAACGATTTTAATAAAACTTCTTACACATTGTCTAAAATACAATTGAAACAGGCATGTAAAATTTCAACCGGATACAAGCAGAAGCTTTAGAGTAGGGAAGATAATATATATTTTATAATATTTTAAATTAATAGGCCGGGTAGGTAGAAAACAGTCCTATTTCAATACAACATCCTTTAACGAACATACCCTTTAACTATAAATTCATCATGATTAACTTTTTCCCAATATTCAATATATATTTATAGTAAGACGCTTGCTTTAATGATACAAATAATGATTTTCTTTTAATTTTGCCTGTTAACTCCGCCATGTATAAGTAGTTAGCAACTTACACGTACTTAGCAGTGTGCTTTTATAATTTATATTTAATGAAAACTGTAAGGAACTTCGTTCCTACCAGGTGTCCCGCGACACCACACGTATTATAACATCAATAACCGGTGATCCAGCAAGATATCCTTCAGTAGCCAAGGTGAGCCTGACTAACAATTTAACTCACTCCTATATCATTATACTTATAACTTTGACTATTTCCTTATTACTTCTATCTTTATTTTAAAATTACCTTTCCACTACTGTAGTCCACAGCGCTTTGTGGTCAAGATTTTGCTCCTATAATATTAGAAAAGAATCCACTAATGGGAATTCCCTAGTCTAAGAGACTCATAAAAAATTGAAGATTTGTCGCTACGATTATTAAAATAAAAATAACTGCTTGTAAAACTTGTGGCTTATTTATTTATTAAAAAGTATAAATAGTTAAGTACTCTCTCATTAATAATTCTCAATCTAGTTTATTTCACGTTGAACTTGGCTCGTCTTGTTCCACCTTATTTCCATCTTGGTCTTTACGGTTTTGAAACTTGTTCCACGTCTAAAATCTTTACCATAATAAAACTTGACGCTTTACAAGACTTCTCCTTCCTAATTCTATTCTGACGAGACTTAAAGTAACGGATTATGAGAGACAACTTTTCTCTTCAACAGCTCCGAGACTTTTTAAAATCATAATACTTTTCTCAAATCAAGCGTTACTCCAGTCTTTTTATATCCTTAATCTGCCGAGCTTGGAGAGAATTACGGCTAGTGTTAAATTGTAAAGTTTTTCTTCTGGGATTTTAAAGTTTATCGACTTAACAGCACTTTGTAAGTCTCAGTTGAATATTTAATATATCCACTACTTAGTATTACTTAAATTTATGACAATATTTATTTGTTTTTGTTTTTTATAGAAAAATGGGTATTCTGTTTATAACAATATCGGAGATTTATTATTATAATATTTTGCTTTCGATTTTACCGAAGGCAACGAAAACATTTCAACCAAAATGCGTTTCATTAGACATCAGGTTACTCTCTTCATCAGCATTTCTGCGAACTCCCATATTTTGTAACTATTAAATTTTTGGCGAAATTTTAAAGTACTTAAGCCCAAAAATGGTCCCATAATAATTTCATCCTTCAACGTTTTTTTTATTTCTCTTGCACGTGTGCTAAAAAAAAGTTTCTGTTTGAAAAAGTTGTTTTAAAAACTATACTTATTCTAGTGTTTTGGTGCGTAAAGAACTCTTTTGAAAAATTTGAACCCTGCACTTATATTTGGCATATTTTTTTTCAATCCAGGAAACGTTTTTTTGGGGGAAAAACTTTGACATTATTAAGCTATCTGAAAAGAGTATCAAAATTACATGTAACATGCCATTTACGTAACAACTATTTTATCATGTCTGTCATTTAATGGAGAAAAATATGCTGTTATAATATGAAGTTTGATGCAACAATAGTTATACATTCTTTTATCTACGATTGTTACGAAATATAAAAATTGTATCTCTGTTTAGATGCGTAGAATTGTTATTCTTTACGTACTTGTATTCATTGCGCATGCGCGTCTCATAATTCTGAAGAATTCTTCAGCTTTACACATGATTAGCGATTTTTTTAATTTAACAAAACTAATTTGATGCTGTTTAATAAAAGTAACTGTTTATATAGATTATTTTGTGAAAATCAATGCGTGATTTAAGTGATTATGACGAATATGAGGAGAATATATACGCCTCCCGAAATAATTAATTCCACACAAAATACAGCAAATGAATTAATGTCATCTTTATCAAAAGAGAAATACGAACTTGAAAACAGGAAGATTATTATTTTTTCTGTATTTATTATTAAAATCTAACAATCGCAAATAAAGTACGATACGCAACTCGTGCGAAAACGGCATTTTGCATTGCTCGTGTGGTTTTACTGTCCTTCGGGTGCAAACTCCACACTCGCATGCAAAATGCTACTTTCCGCACTCGACGCGTAATGTACTATTAAAAGCCTTTAAATAATGTATAACATGTCATGTTGACTAAAAACTTTGTTTTTAGCCGTCTACCGTATTGGCCACCATCTTTAAAATAATAAATGTGAAATTATGATAATTAAATATTCTTTTATTTATTTATAATTTTTTACGAGCCCCTAAACAGCAAGATAGCCAGAAGAAGGGCGCTCAGAAATGCAGACATTTTAACAGGAGTATTAGCATAAAACTATATTAAAATTAAATATTTAACAGCAATAAACAATAAATTGAATTAAATATTTAACAGCAATAAACAATAAATAAAATTTTCAGGAAAACATGATGAATATTTAAAATAAATAAGATAACAAGTAAGATATAGTACATTACGCGTCTAGTTTGGAAAGTATTATTTTGCACCCGAGGGAAAGCGCGGGTAGTAAAACCACTCGAGCAAAGCAAAATGCACTTTTCGCACGAGTTGCGTACCGCACATTATCTACGATTGTTGGATTTTAATAATAAATATGCAGAAAAAAATAATTAATAAACTTCCTGTATGTAAGTTCATATTTCTCTTATGTCTCTCTATAAAGATGTCATTAATTCATTATAGGTAGTTGTATTTTGTGCCGAATTAATTTTTTTCGGGAGGAGTATTATTCTCCTCATTTTCGTCATAATCACTTAAATCACTCATTGGTTTTTTTTTTTTTTTTACTAAAAACTCGATATAAACAGTTACTTTAATTAAACACACAGAAAATTAGTTTTGTTAAATGTAAACAAACACGCTAATCGTGCGATAAGGTGAAGAAATCTTCACCTTCTTCACATAATTCTTCTTTACTTCCGCCCTAGTGTGGAAAATAAAACTAAAAATAAAACTATTTTATTTTTTTGTTTTTATTACAGTTAAAGGTAATTTGTAAATTAAGATATTTGCACCTAAAGAAATTGTTAAAATCGAAATATTTGGTTTTCTATAACGAACCACGGGAGCAAAAAGTCATAGTACCCTCGCTATAATTATCTACCTTGGCTACGCCTAGGCGTAACTGAGGGAGTTAATTAATTAGCCTCGGAATTTAGGCAGAATGGTTACCTTGGCTACGCCTCAGGAAACAACAGAAACGCTCAGGGTGTAATGATTTAGTTTCCTCTCTTGGTGCATAAATAACTATTTTCTACTCTTCAAGTCCTTTGTTTAAAAACTTGAAGATTTTTTTTGTCCTTTGCCCTATGTTTTACATTTCGTGTAGGCTAAAACTTGTTTGCTTCCGAGCTTACCGAAGGTAACGGAAGCTATGTGATCGTTTTCAAGAACGAAAAAGTTTTAGGTCTCCGATTTCAAAATTCCAAGACAGAAATCCGTTTCAGACATCAGGGATCATTTTTGTACCATTTTTGGAGGTATTTTTGGCAGCAAGTCGCAACGAAACCAACAAACAAAGCTCGTTTCTGAAATGAAGAACTCACTGCGCTCTTTTATTAAAATTTTTATAAAATCATCCAATTTTGATGTTACATCAAAGTTAGCCAAAAGTTATGGTCCTATAATAATAATTAATTAGCATAATTTCTATACGTCGGTACAGGTCCATTAAGTCCAAAAAAGTGGTTTTTAAAAAATGTCTTTCTGAAATCAGTCGTCTGTCTGTACAAACGCGTGGAGCCTAAACTACTGGACTGACTTTGACGATATTTGGCGTACATGTTCAGAAAAATCATAATTTGAGGTAAAATCTAAAAATAAATTTTGGGCCGCTACCACCCAAAAACTCTGAAAAAATGTAAAAAAAAAAAATATTTCATGAAAAGGATTCCGACGAGTTTGATTAAAAAATTCAAAATGTAGTCCATTAAAATAGGAATTTAACGATATAAGCCGTTATCTCGTGAAACATCTAGTTTCTAAAATAATAGGGTATAAAGAGAAAATTCTATTTTGAGATTCCGAAGGATTTACCGTTATGAGGAGGACGTTTTTTTAGAAAGTGATTTTTAAATCGCTAGCCGCGCTCAAGCTAAAGCTTTTGCGGCAATTAATCATTTATTTTTAAGTTCCAAATAAAAAAGAAAAGCATGTTTGTAATTATCCAAAATATTGTTTATCTTATAAGAAATAATTACAAGATAAAAAGAACTTTCTATATACTACGTTTTTATATTTTCTGTCATAAAATTATAAATCATAAATTTGAAACCCGTCAAAATGAAGATTGTAAATATGGGATATGTCAAAACAAATAAAATATCTTGCGGATTTTTTCCGAACTAACTTTCCATACAGCAAAATTTGTTGAAAACTAATTAAATTCAGCTGAAAGATGGCTAAAAGTATTAAAATAATGCATTGTCATCGTGTTCTGAGCTATTCTAAAAGTTTCAAATGTCTAGCTACTTAGGAAGTTAGTTAAAAATCGATTGCAAGATTTGTACTGGACAAACAAACAAACAAGAAAGCAAGCTAATAAGAAGATATTAAAATGAATATTCTTGTAATTTTATAAAAATAAATAAATTATTATTATTAAAAATGTCTATCTAAGGCGTGGAGTCCGTACTGGGCCAATTTTGATGAAATGTAGCTACAAATTTTGAGGGCGCTACCCCCAAAAACTCTAGAGAAACGTGAAAAATAAAAAATTAAATAATGTTTAAATAAAAATTCTATATGAATCTAAGAATAAGCCATTTTTCCGGGAAAAATCTACTTCCTGAGAAAATAGCGTTAAACGTAGACGGAGAGGTCGAGTTCGATTCCTCGCCAAGGAGTAGTTATTTTTATAATAAGTTTTGATGAAATGTTCAATAATAATTAAATATACCTAGATAACTCGAAAACTAATAAATGGAAAAAACTCTGGGCTAAGTAATTATGAATTCGTATATGAGAAAGTTTGTCTGAGATGCCTCGGACTGATTTTTTTAGTTTAAGCAAACATTGATATTTGAAGCATATTAGCTTGTTGAATCGCCTTTTGCCATAGGAATGTTTTGTCTAACTTCTATTAATGGCTGCCTTTATTAGTGCATTAAAGGATAAATTTGTCTAATTATTAGTTAGCTTAGTAAAAGCAGTAAATACAAAGTGAAACATTCACTTGTTGAATCACCCTTTGGATGAAGGAATAAACTTAAACTGTATCCTGTTTCCATTTTATATTTAAGTCCGCCGAATAAAATTGTGGTGTTTAAAAGATAACATTGTTTTATTAAAAGGGCTTTGGTCGAAACGGAATACTCAAATTTAATGTTCTCTTATTAATTTTTTCTTTATCTTTCTGTTGGTCTGGCCCTTTTAAAAATGAATTCCTTGTTCATAAGGCTAAACGCTCATTATATCGTCTGGCCGGAGCCCTTAACGGACATTAAGGTCTAAAAGAGGGTTGTGCCTCCTATTATTCCTTTATATTTGTAATGAAGGTTTGGGGCAGAGTAGAATTTAGTTCTGAATAGTCCCAGGTTTAGAGGGTTCTAGGATTCATTAACCCAGAGGTTATTAATATAAGTAGATAATCAGAAGGGGGGGGGGGGGGCTACGCGGTGATTAGAACCCTTAGTTCATAGCCCCCTTACTCCCGAGCCTTGAGCTTTACCCGTGTAATAAGCTCCACCCACATTTTAAACCTCCCCCCTCCCGTTCTCGAACTCCGACCCCGAAATTTAATTAAAACCGGACCACAGGTTTTGAGTTTTCCATCGGTTCAGCCGGATACTCTCTTGGTTTTCACCTCTACTTCAAAGTAATTCCGGTGTTACCCTTTCTTCTACCTCTGCGGCCAGATATGACCGTTAATTCCTGCCCAATGCACTCCCCTAGAAAACATTCCACCCTTATTTGAAAATAGTGGCTGCGGAAATTCTACTCAACACCGAATCCCTTTAATTAGAAAACGGAAAATAATCTTGTGCAGCAGGTTTTAAAACAAATTAATTGTTGCTATGTTTTTGTCCGAGTGGAACATTTAGTTAAAACATTTCTGTATGATCATTTACTTATAGAACCTTTAAAAGGTTGGTTCGTAATTAAGAAAAAAATGAAGAAATATTAGTATCCAATATTATGAAAACATATTGTGAAATAAGACATTTAGACAGATTAAAACAATGTTTTTCCTCGTAAATCTGAATAAGTACAATCGTTTTTAAACAATAAATGGTCACCATCATTGTCGGAGAAAAAATAAATAATAATTACACACATTTATTACCGTATAGGTTAAATTTATAATGAAATGACCTTTTCTTTATTATTAATGTTTTCTTAAAAAAATTACTCCTCGAATAAAACAGTAAAAAATACTGATTTTGCCTCAGACTATATCGTTTCCAACCATGAATTCCAAATATTATCAAAATCGGTCAAATAATTTAGACCCGTGGCTATACACCATAGATCACTCACAGAAATGTTATAACATTATCTTTTTGTACTTGAAAAGTTTAAATTCACCAAAATCAAAATTTAGAGTAATTACAATACTCTTTCTTTTCTCTTTTTATGTACTTCGAATATGAAAAGTTAAACATAAGGATTTTATACGTTTCAGTTAAGTGAAGCCTTATATGAATCCACATCCAAGTAGTGTGACGGAAAATTTAGTTTTTTTTCAATTTCAAGGGTCACAATTACATACTTATTTAAATTTAATGGAAAATTGCTTGTTATACCTCTACCCTGCTACATTTTCATTCTTACTTTCTTTTTACATCCAGAACATCGTACAGTACACTGACACCTTCAAATATTGTTAATATTATTAATCTGGAATAATTATAAGTTAATAATCTTGGTTGTAAGAAGAGCACATTAAAACTCTTAATATGAATTCTGTTAAACAGTCAGATGAACACTCCATCAGATGATGAACACTCACTAATGATACTCACTTAAAGATGAACACTCCATTAGGTGATGAACATTTACTTTAGATGAACACTCCATCAGATGATGAACACTCACTAATGATACTCACTTAAAGATGAACACTCCATTAGGTGATGAACATTTACTTTAGATGAACACAACATCAGATGATGAACACTCACTTATGATGAACACTTACTTCAGATGAACACTCCAACAGATGATGAACACTCTTATGATGAACACTCCATCAGATGTTGAACACTCACTTCAGATGAACACTCTATCAGATGATGAATACTCACTTATGATGAACACTCCATCTCATACTGCTTCCGATAAATATTGGGCATATAATTAAGATATAAAATTACCTTTTACGTTTGAACCAACACACCTCGAATAGTGATTTTTTTAAATTCACTTTCAATTCATTTTTCATTTTTTTCAATATATTTTTTTTTTAATTATTTTTTAATAGGTCATGGTCAGCCAAATCAATAAGCTTTAAAGAGACAAATAAATAAACCACTGCATTTACAATTATTATTAAGATTAAAATTTTACATTATAAATTTGAGAAGAAAATTTAAGCAAAGCATTCTCAAATTAAGGCTACGAATTTTGTTTGAGCTTAACCATGACTTGACTCTAGAATATTAAATTAACATTATAAAAATGGATATAATATGTTCTCGCTGTTTCACTATATCGTAAATTGGCTTGAAAAAAAATTATACATCTAGAATTATATACATAAATAAATTATACCTGAATATATTTTCCCATTGTTTAAATACACTCCACCAAAAATTTTGGATTTGAGTTTTTCTCTACGATTCTGTACTGGTCTATTTTCGAATTTGGAATTTAATGATCAATAAAAAAATAAATAGGTCAAGTGTGTGCTAGTCAGCACACAGCGAGGGTCCGTAGGCCACACTATATAGTGTTTAACTGTAAAGTGTATAAACAGTGTTTTTTATTAAAAATGCTAAAATGCTTACTTAGAATGGTCCAAATTCTAAGGGTCTGATATTCTCAAAACACACTCTGATAAAGTATTTTTTTTTTTTTTGCCACTGAACCGGACTACAACCATATAAATACATCGAAAAGACCATAATTATAAAAAAAACGTATTTTGTCAATAAAAAATAAAATAATAATTTTTTCGAAATTTCAAAACAGTGGTATCTTTACTTTTGGTCGAAGAATGTTCAGGATTTTTTTCAGATTTTTTGCACTTCACATAAGCGAGATAGAAGGGGGGGACACGTTTCACACCCACTTCAAACTTGCCTACGCTCGCCCTATCAAAGTTATATCCAAAGAATTATATATTTTTGTAATCAGCTCGACGTACCCTTTCATATGATACCCCTTACGGTGTCGAAAAAAAAAAAAAAAAAATGTTTAACCCTTAAGTTTTTTTACCCTAATTATGTTGAAAAATATTTTTATCCAAAGAATTATATATTTTTGTAATCAGCTCGACGTTATGATACCCCTCACAGTGTCGGAAAAAAATTAAAAAATTTTAACCCTTACGGTTTTTTTACCCTAATTTGTTTAAAATATATTTTTTTTAAGTCGCTATATTTTTAAAATATGTGGGCAGGTACAAGACACATACATACCAAATTTCAAAGTGATCGGACGAAAGGTGTAGCCATGAGAGCACGCGAGAGGACGGACGGACAGACACACGCAGGAAAATATAAGGGTCCTTAATTTTGCCTACGGACCCTAAAAACGAATAGAAATGGGATACGACGGGGACGGGATACGAGCAGAATGAAAAGCGAAATTTCAAGTAATTACAAAATGCATTCCATCACAACATTGTGATAAATATCTTGCACAATAAAGTGACAAGAAAGTGATGAGGTTTTAGATTAATGAGTCATTCGATGCAGCTTTCCAGACCATCGAAATGATAAACGGATTAAACGATTCCAGACAAAAGTTTTAATTTCTGTACCTTGATGAAAGATGAGGCATTGACGTGGGGGTGGTTGAATGCTGAGATTGACGCAGGTTGAAGTCAAAGCGACGCGCGATCTATTACATAGCGATGTTTAACGACAAAGCGGAGGTAAAGGTCTTTAAAACCATCAAGCACTGTTCGGTTTTCGAACCCACTTTAGACGGTCTAGGATATTATCAGTTTGCAGGAGGGTAGCTTCACGTCGGGTTGAAACTCCTCCCGACCGAGTGTTATAAATGGCATCATTAGGAAACTCTCAACGGGTTCGGGAGCTTCTCTGATTTATGACTGAACGTTTCACTGGAAACCCAGCGACCAGGGTAGGTTTCCATACAGCAGCCATGCCGAGCTCTCTGCAACAGATTCACTGCGACCACGTCTAACACTACCCTACTACCATTGTTTTTCATTCCAAACCTACCTCTCGAAGGGAAAACCATCGAAAGCCGTGAATCATACAAATTTCCAAAATACAAAGGTAATTTTTTTCGCGTAAAGAAACTTCATTTTGTAAATACCAGCAGTTTTCCGAGATTTGTTCCCCCTCTTTTTATGTTAATGTTAATATTTATAATAATAATAATATTTTCTTCATTTTAGCGAATTTTTGAAGAAAATTAAGCTATTGCAATGGCTTCAAAATTTTTGTAATACGATTTTTTGAAAATTTTCTCCAAGGAAATCCGTTTTAGACCATTCTGAATTGATTCCTAAAATATAACACTTTTTTTATGTATATATGATGTATGTATATAATATAAAATATGCAACGAGCTTAAGATTCATCTATATAGATTTATCTTTTATTAGAAATCGCAATTTGGTCTCAAATAAATATACTAGACGCTTCCCCTTTAATCCACCTTTAATAGAACAACTTTTTTTTTTTTTCATGACAACACAATAATCTTTTTAATTATAATTACAATAATAATTGCTTGAATTATAATAAAAATAATATTTAACAAAAAAATTAACCTATTTATAATAGAAAATCAAATAGTTGAAGTTATTTGAACTATTATTCCTGCATTAATTTTAATTGCACTCCCCTAACTAAAAATTCTATACATCCACAATAGATGAAATTAAATGTGTGTTACTCCAGACGATATCTCCCCTTTGGATGCATTTAAAAATTTCAAACAAGTTTTTAAATGTCTATTATATCAAAAGGAAGGATGAGTTTATTGGCCAGAATTTTTGGAGTCCATTTAGGGGTCAAATTTAGACCATTGGAGGGGGGGGGGGGGGGTAAAAATAGCATAAAAACACGTTTTTTCCATTTTACCCCCTCTTATATGAAAATATAACAAAAGTGTACATAAAAACAATTACTATACTCTTAAAGAGCTTTCCGACGACATGCATCTTGAAGGGTATATA
Source organism: Gerris lacustris (assembly GCA_951217055.1). Taxonomy (NCBI): domain Eukaryota; kingdom Metazoa; phylum Arthropoda; class Insecta; order Hemiptera; family Gerridae; genus Gerris; species Gerris lacustris. The sequence continues at coordinate 8,007,701 of OX578281.1, read as the reverse complement.
CTATTTTGACTTTTGTACCCCGTTCCCCTGTGTACCAATTTATTTTTTTCACCCAACCAAATTGTAAACAAACATTTTTCTACATTATCATAAGCTAATAATACGCAGATTTCTTTGAAAATTCGCTCTTTTTTTTCAATTACCTTTCTTCACACATCGTCTCTCATTTATAAAAATGTAAACTTCTTTTAAAAATTTACTCCAACTAATTTATCGTCTATGACTTTTATTTTTAATAATTTTATTTATTTACTATAATTTGTTTTGAAGTTTTCTTCCTTACATAGAAAAGAAGACTTGGTTACACTTTTTCTCAAAGAGAAACGTTTAATCTTAAAGTAAAGAAAGATTCGGAATTTTTCATTTCATAAAGTTAGTAACATTTTCCTCAAGAAATATATATTTTATCTCACCTTTTTTTAAAAAAGAATTTCTTCAAATAGAAGGATTGGAGATTCTATTTTTATAGTGTATCCCTGTTGAAGAGATTTAATGTTAGAGCGAGTTCTTTTCCCGTCGGAGTTATTTTCATTTTGGCAACACTTTTATAGAGGCGACTCCTTAATCCTTACGTTCAATAATACAATAATATTTTGGTAGGCGTAGACTTACAAAATATAAGCCTCATGTGCTCTTCTTTTTTGAGCTGGTCTATTTTAACACATTTTTGTCATAATTTAATCCTTCTATTTTAACTTGTTTAACGTAAATACAGTATAATATACAGTATTTACACTGTACATAATCATTTACATAAAGAAATAGACTGCCAATTAGTGTGGCACATAGCTTCCTCGCATCCTATCATGTACTTTAATGTTATATTAACATTAAAATTATTGTTATTTTACATTATTGTTATATTGTTAATTTTTGAAAAAATATTAATAGTTTTAGCGATCTTTAACACTTCATAGCTGTTGTGGTGTCGCTGTTGGTTTTACTAAAAAATTGTATTTCTAAATAATGTTTGTCTCATTGAATAGATTAAGTTTGATTTTTTTCCCGACCTAAAATTCCAAATTTAAATTAGAAGTTCACGATTACGTGAGTGTTGTGCGTGAACACTTGGACGGATAATGTTGTCCAACGAAATCATTCTGAGCATTGGTAAAATGAACATGTCTACCGAATTTCATCAAAATCGATCGACATTTGCTCAAGTTATCGTCACACGTTTCGTTCACACAGACCAACAGACAGACACGAGGCCAAAAATGTTCCCTGATATCTGAAAAGGATTTTTAGAATTTTTAAAATCGGAGACATAAAGGTTTTTCGTTCTCAAAAGTGAACACAATGCTTCCGTTACCTTCGGCAAGCTCAGAAGCAATACATTTAACATACATAAACATTTCACTGTTGGTTCAAGACAACTCAGACAAACTTTCTCATATTTTCATAATTAGTTAGCCCAGTATGTTTTCCATTTATTAGTTTTCATATACATCTAATAATTATTATTGAACATTAAATCAAAGTTTATCATAAAAATAACTTCTCTTTGGTGGGATATCAAACCCGCCCTCTCTTCGTCCGCGTTTAAAGCTATTTTCTCTGGAACTAGATTTTTCTTGGGAAAACGGCTTATATCGTTAGATTCCTATTTAAATGGACAACATTTTAGAACTTTTTAATCAAAATCGTCGGAACCGTTTTCAAGAAATAATTTTTTTTTCCACATATTTTGGGGTTCAGAGTCTTTGGGTGGTCTCTTGGTTCTCGTCCAGTAGTTTAGGCTCAACGCGTTTGCCCAGACCGACGACAGACTGATGACAGAAGACAGACAGACATTTTTTGATAACCACGTTTTTTTCAGAGTTTATTTGGGGGGGAGGGGGGAGGGGCTGGTAGCGTCAAACAAACCATCGATATTGCATTAACATAAAATGAGTACATTTGAAAACGTAGGTGTAAATAAATGTATTTTTGTGTGCATGTGGAAGAGAAACTAACAGGCTCGAAAGGTTGAAAATTATATGGGGTCAAGAATGGGCTAATTATAATCTACTATCCAAATTTCATTAAAATCGCAGGAGTAGTTTTTAAGATATGTTGGTTCGCAAAAATCGAGCTATGGACAGACTGTCTGAAACGGATTTCTGTTATAAAAAGTTTATAATCGTAGAAAGGAAAAATGTTCATTTTAGAACAATCACTTAGCTTCCGTTACCTTTGGTATGCTTGAAGCAATATACTGGGCCATACAAAGAGACAGATTGTTTAAGCTGTTACGATTGTTTAGATTAGAAACATGTGACTTGTGCCCATATAAGTTTAGCTGTAGAGTTAGGTTGGTAAGTATGAAGTCTGTTTTAGCGAATCTGTTGGTAGAACTGTATAAAGCCTGGAGGAACCACACTGAGAACTTCTCTTCTCAGACTGCTTTTAACCCACTTGAACCACTTAGTGTCTCGACCGCCTCCACCGCGTCTCTACCGCCTCCACTATACTTTGCCTCCAAAAACACCAACATCTTGTCTTGGGAAAGAAACAAAATAAAAAAAATGTGATGTTTGAAGCGCTTCTCTCTCCTCAGCTTGTGTAAAAACACTCACAGATTCTCTTTTTTACACCATAAATATTATTGTAACCGTTTGTCTTTTTATCAGTTATACTATTCTCGGATTTATCATGTATTGTATATTTACTTCCATGAAAATGGAAGTATGGTGATACCCTCCAAAACGTGATTCCGAGATCTCTGTGAAGGAGGGGTCTTACGGACCCGGGGGTATCATTGAAATCCGTTTCCTATACATGTATGTCTGTGCGTACGTATGTATGTACGTACGTACGTACGTACGTTCGTTCGGAACTTAAAACCTTCATAACATCGCTTCAAGACATCGTATTGAGATGCGGTTTTCGGCATTTTTTAGAACCTTGGACGGAAAAACTGATGGCGCAAACCCGAACATCGTAGCTTACGACGTTTCGGAGCTACAGTCACTTAAGCACGAAATCGGTCTGTCGACGATAACTTTAGTAGGCTTTATTTGATTTCAATTTCCTTTGGGGTATATATGTGTCCTATATGGTAGATTGTACCTATACTTTTTGAGCAAAATCGGACAAGCGGTTTGGGAGATATTGGTATTTTAGTGTTTTTTTAAAGGTTTTTTCGGAACCAAATTGCGGCTAAACTGAAAGACGTATCGAAAAGCGGATAACACCAGTTTAACCAATTTTAAATAATCTACAACTTTTGTCATATGATTTTTTGTCGTAGGACCATCCCTTCTACCTTAAATAGTCATTTTTGTTAAATTTTCGACTTTGAGCTCTTATATTATTCGAAATAATTGACCGATTTATTTCGGAACCAAATTGCGGCTAAACTGTAAGTCGTATGGAAAAGCGGATAACACCAGCGGTAACTGATTTTAAAAGATCTACAACTTTGTTCCTATGACTTTTTGTCGTAGGACCATCCCTTCTACCTTAAATAGAGACATGTTTTTCAGTTTTTTGTTAAATTTTCGACTTTGAGCTCTAATATCGTGTGCAATAATTGACCGATTTAATTTCTGATTGGGGCGCTTAAACCGCACATTAATGCCCTTTAAAACGAGTATTTATTATTGTAATTATTTGTAGTACTTATAAAGAAGAATCGAAATTTAAAAGTAAAAAAATACCGTCTTATTTACTTTGAGTTCTCTCTTGCTCACGTATTGACACCACAACATTTCATGGAAGTCATGTGTGGGATTTCCACACCGGTACTTATGTTTGTTTTAAACATCGTCATACATAAAATCGTTGGTGGAAACATTAATTACACCAGTTTATAGGCAGTAAATTAATGGTGATTGACATTGATTATACAGTTGATACAACCTTTTGATACCAAATCGAAGGTCAGCTGTTTTTGTACGCTTCTTTTAAAAAATTACCATACATTCTCGTACTTTTTGCAAGGAAGTTCCTTATGGCACGTTCTGGAACCCGGGAGTGAATCCAAAAAAAACGACCGTCACAAAATCACCGTTTTAAACCAATTTCACGCACAACGCTCGTGTAAATGTAAGCTTCAAATTTAAAATTGTAATTTTAGGACGGGTAAAATTCTAACTTTTTCTATTTAATGAGACCAACAACTTTTTGAAATTTTTTTTTTTAGTCAAATGAACACCGACACTGCTATGAAGTGATAAAGATCGCTAAATTTTATTAAAGTGGACCTAAAGATTTCGTGACACTTGAAATCTACTGATGACCATAACTTGAGTAAATGATGACCGAGTTAGTTAAAATTTTGTTAACATGTTCATTTTACCAATGCCCAGGCTGAGTTCGTTGAACAACGTTATCCGCCCAAGCGTTCACGCGCAACGCTCGCGTAATCGTCGTTCAAATTTAAAATTGAAATTTTAGGACGGGAAAAATGTTTAACTTTATCTATTTAATGAGACAAACATTTGTTTTTTTTAGTAAAACGAACACTGACACTGCTATGAAGTGATAGTGATAGCTAAATTTATTAAAGCGGACCTAAACTTTAAATTAAAGAAAACAACATTATTACCGCTATATTACGCTCTCACGTAAAGATTTTTATCTACGATTGATACGAAATATAAACATTATATCTTTGTTTAGATGCGTGGAAAGTGATTATTTACGTACTTGTATTCATTACGCATGCGCGTCTCATAGTTCTGAAGAATTCCTCTTCTTTACCACGCTAGCGCGGTAAAGAAGAGGAATTTTTAAGCTTTATGCACGATTAGCGTTTGTTTACATTTAACAAAACTAATTTTCTGTTCTTTTATTAAAGTAACTGTTTATATCGAGTTTTTAGTGAAAAACAATGAGTGAATCAAGTGACTTTGACGAAAATGTGGAGAATAATACTCCTCAGAAATAATTGCATTGCTCGTGTGGTTTTACTACCCTCGCTGTCGCTCGGGTGCAAACTCCACACTCGCATGCAAAATGCTACTTTCCGCACTCGACGCGTAATGTACTATAATAAAACTTTTTACACATCGTCTATAGCACAATTGAAACAGGCATGTAAAATTTCAACCTGATACGACCAGACTGGGCCAATATTGATTACATTTTTCATACAAAATCAACTCTACATTTCCACTTGTTTTTTCATACATCTATACAGTTAATAAATTAAGATGGTTAGTGATAGTAACCTTTTTTATTTCTAATGTATTTATACAAGTGGATCCTGTTAAAGGTAAACATTTCAAAAACAGTTACTTAGGTGGCAACGTAAGCATTATAAGAATAATACATATTATAATATTACACTGGTAATCCACCGGAGGAAATACACTATATAATTTACAATTTTGAAAAATATATACCTTTACATCAATGGAATTTTTTTCGATTTTTTAGGTTATTATATTTTTTTGCTCGTGTTATAATTATTGTTTTTGTTATTATCTGTGATACTGAATGTTGTTCATGTTTTTAAAATGTTTTAAGAGTTATCATTCATAATTTTTTATATGATTACACCGTTTCGAGAAGGTAATATTTTTTCAACAGTCAAATAGTACATGATGTTCTATCACCAATTGAAATTTATTAATAAGTATACTTATTGAAGAATGTCCTTTTTAATAGTTCCTGGTTTTACAGGATTTTTTTTTTCTAGAATAGAGATGACGGAAAAAGATGACGTTTTTAAATGATGATGATTTAAATGATTTAAGACAAGAGAACAATAAGTTCTGACAATGTTCATTAAATATGACTTACTCCAAGGAGTTTTATCTTTATTGATGTAAAGGTATATATTTTCCAAAATTGTAAATAATATAGTGAATTTTCTCCGGTGGATTACCAGTGCAATATTACAATATCTATTATTATTCTTATAATGCTTAACCCTGGAATGCTAATGGTAGTCGAATCGACGATCACAGTTTGAACCTTAACCTTTTACACTCGTATGCGTTGGTAATGGGTACCCCATCCTCCTGCAGTGCTTGCACTGGTTAGTAACACACCTGCTAGTGTAGCGGTAGTAGTCCTTTTCAGCGTACACTCGTTTTCTGGCAAATTCCCGTCAAAGCTACTTTGTCGATTCGACTAACGTTTAGAAATAAACGTAGGGAATTAATTGGTCGTCGAATAAGCCTATAGCCCGGGAAAATGGGCCTGGGGTAAGGGGCGATAGGCCTAGGGGTATGGGGCAATGGCCTTGGGCCAGAGACTAACGGCCGATAATCTGGGGCCTGGAGCACTTAGCAAAGGGTCTAGGGCTTGGCCTGGGGCATGGGACCTGGTGCATTAAAGTTCACTAAATTTCAGATTCTTCTGAAGTTCCTACAAGTTATTTGTCATCAAATTTTATTTGTTTATTTGTCATCATTTTTTTTTTTTTTTTTTTTTTTTTTTTAATTTTTATTTTATTTCATTTATTTTATTTTTTTTTTTTGTCCCCCTCTAAAATTATTAAGTAATTAGTATTAGTAGTTAAATTTTAATAGTTATATTTAATTCACTTATTCTTTTACTCGTTATTCACTTGTATAATTTAATATTTAATAATTTAAAAGAAAAAATAATTAATTTTTAAAAAAATAATTATTTTTTTAATAGAAAAAAAAAAAAAAAACTTATGTAATACTAGCCAAAGTAAATTTTTAGTAAACTCTCTCTTCACAACACAGAACTCTTGTTCTATTGGTGAAGAGATAACCTTGTCCAGGTTTCTGGAAAACCACATTATAATTTGTAATATTATATTATGTTGTATTGTATATTATATATTATCAATAAAGGTATTTAATATAAAAAAAAAAAATATAAAAAAAAAAAAATGTTTGTATATCTCACTAAAAGATTTAATAATGAGTTCTTAGTAGTTTTCTCTTTATAAAAGTGTAGTTTCAACCCAACAAAATAATGTATTTTCTGCATATGTTAGTCGAATTGACGAAGGTTTAGTAATACCAGCCATCCAATTACCATTAGTATTTAAGGATTAAATAAATTATCGTTTTCAGGTTCGATTATGACCTCTCCCTTAATATATACTGTACATGACACCAACCACGTCACTTCGACCAAAAATTTTATTTTGTAGTCTACTTAAATAAGAATTTAATCATACACGAGGAATCCTTCCGGAAAAAATAACCTTTTCGAGATATTAATGGAGATAAATCTGATTTAACTGAGAATCGAAATGTAAACAAAACAATCACCTTGAAAACTTACTAAATATTTTAATGAAATAAAATTAAATATTATGGGTTAAAACTCAAAGAATAGTATATTATGTTACAAGGCTGTGAAGTGAGTTTTTTCTTTACCGCGGCAATTACATTTACTGTCGAGCGAAGCGAGACAGTAAATATTGCCAAGGTAAAGAAAAAACACTTCAAAGTCGCGTAGCATATGCTATTTTTTCCGAGGTAGCAGACAATGAAAAAACATTAAATATTAATCACTAATCAATATATAATAATAACAAATATTAGTACATACTTAAGACTTAAAAAAAGAAACCTTAAAATGAGGTTACACTATAAGAAAAGATAAACAAAACGCATTGACATCTAGCGGATTTTTATCGTACTAGAAGCATTTCTACAAAGACTGCAGCACTACTAACGGAAGTTTTGTCAACTACCCGCCGTAAAGAAAAAATCTTTTAGTGCCTAGGACGTAAAAGATTTTTTCTTTACAGCTAGGAGTAATGAAAAGATTTTTTAAGTCCACGTAATGAAAAAATGGATTTTAGCTATGTTTTTTAGGCTCTAAAGTTACTATTTCACAGCCTACCACGGGAAAAAAATTATATTTCCATTTATCGGATATATTTCTATAGATTTATTGCATATTTTAGCTGAGCCATACCTTCTTCAAAAATACTTTTTTTTTAGATGGAAAACAAGCAATACAAACTTATCCCTCCTGTGAGTAAGGCATTATGTCTCTCTCTCTCTCTCTCTCTCTCTCTCTCTCTCTCTCTCTCTCTCCTCTCTCTCTCTCTCTCTCTCTCTATCTCTCTCCTTCTAAATGCATATTTTAATTATTTTCCTTTCTTTCTCTTCCTCGTTATTTTTTTATTACTTTTCTAAACATTTTTTTTTTTCTTCTTATAAAAGTATTGCATCAGAAAAAAGTATAATAAGTAAAAATAAAAAAAAAACCGAAGTAATTATAAAGTAAGTAAGGCCTAAGTAAGTAAAGTTGATTGCGTAAGGTATTCATTAAAGTAGAAACAGTAGGTTGTTTGTTCCCAAGGTAGGGTAAGACAAGAGGGGAAGACTTAAATAATTAATATTGTCCCTCGTTGCTTTGACTAAGTATTGTTAAGTCTGCTTAATATATATGAGTTGTGCTAGAAGCAAACTTGTTTCATAATTTGCCAAGGTTTTAATCGTTTACTCTCGTCCCCTTACTCTCTTCCTCTCAGTCTGCTTTAGCACGCTTAAGACCCCCTCCCTTAGATAGCATAAAACATTTAATTATTATTCTAAGTTTTAAAGTTTTACCTCTTCATTTACACAGAAATATTTTATAGAAATACAAAAAATTAACATGGAGTATATATTTTCAGATATAATATATATATATATATATATATATATATATATATATATATATATATATATATATATATATATATACAGGGTGATTGGCGATACATGTACAAAAATAAATAGGGAGATTCTAAACCTCATTGGCTGTTCTCTCAACCGTTTTCCCACAAGGTCAAATTTTATGATTTTTTTAAGATCGCATAATAACGATAAACAAAATTTGTTTCTAGCTTTTATATTTTTTGAGCAATAAGTATTTTTATTAGCAAAGGTATGCAATCTTAAAATAATCATAAAATTTGACCGTGTATGAAAGCGGTTGAGAATAGACCCAGGGCTTATAAGACATTTTTTTTTGTAGCCAATGAGGTTTAGAATCACCTTATTTATTTTTGTACATATATCGCCAATCACCCTGTATATATATATATATATATATATATATATATATATATATATATATATATATATATATATATATATATATATATATATATATATATATATATATATATATATATATATATAAGTGTGTGTGTATATGTGTGTATTTATATAAAGAGTAAAAATCAAGTGAAAATAAATTAGCAAACTAAAATTGACTTTATGAGGTATAAAACCGGGCTTTTAGAAAAGGTTAGGCCGTTCAAAGTAAATGCGGAGTAATTAAATTACACGAGACAATATTAGGCTCACTGTGTTAGTATTAATTGGCTACTAATCTGGTAGACAGAATATTGGACTTGTGTATAAAGATAGGTTTAGCTTCGTAGGATTAACTTGGCTCCTAATACAAATAAATGAGGTTTAAGGGGGGGGGGGGGGGGGTAAGGTTACACGGGAGAAAACAAGTAACCCTATTCTTATATATTTAGGCCTTAGTAGTAAAGGCGTTGAATAACAGCCACCCACCAAACTTAGTTCCCGGCCCAGCCCACTTAATTGGAACAATAAATTTGCCCACTACCGAGCTATCTTTTTTTCCTCCGTGTTGTTCAAAACAGCAGATATCCTTTACCTTACATACCCTTTCGTTTTATGGAATTCATTTTGTTTGAACTTAACGACAGTTTAGTATACAATTGAATATGAATTATCATGTGTTTAAGTAGACCTTTTAAATGATCGATCCGAGGAAGTGAGAGTCATCTAATTAATATTTATTATATATACTTAATTAGTTCATCGTTTAATAAAAAAAATACGTGTAGTGTCGCGGGACACCGGGTAAGAAAGAAGTTCCTTACATATTTCATTAAATATAAATTATAAAATCACAGTGCTAAGTAGGTATACATTGCTAACTACTTATACATGGCAGAGTTAAAAAAGAGACAAAATTAAAAGTAACTTACTGTTGGTACCTAGCGCAGATAAAGCAAATTTAATAGAAAAGCATTACTTGTATCATTAAAGCAAGCGTCTTACAATAAATATGTATTGAATATTGAGAAAAAAGTTAATTATGATGAGTTTATAGTTAAGCAGTATGTTTGTAGTTGGTAGGAAATTGGACAGTTTTCTACCTACCCGGCCTACTAATTTAAAATATTATAAAATATATCTTTTCCCTACTCAAAAACGTCTGCTTTTATCAGGTTGAAATTTTACATGCCTGTTTCAATTGTACTTAAGACGATGTGTAAAGTTTTATTAAAATGTTTACGTTAGAAAGTAAGATATCGGTAAAAACGTTGTTTTCTTTATTTTAAACGTTTAGGTCCGCTTTAATAAATTTAGCGATCTTTATCACTTCATAGCAGTGTCGGTGTTCGTATTACTAAAAAAAAAAAAATAATAAGTTGTTTGTCTCATTAAATAGATGAAGTTAGAATTTTTTCCCGTCCTAAAATTCTAATTTTAAATTTGAAGCTTAAGTTTATGCGAGCGTTGCGCGTGATTGCTTGGGCGGATAACGTTGTCCAACGAACTCAGCCTGGGCATTGGTAAAACAAACATGTGTACCAAAATGATGATGAATAAATATTACAATACTTCACGCCATTACAATACTTCCTCTCTACTTATATGAGAAAGTAAAGTGGTTCAGGCTGTAACCACGTTTGCTATTGAACTTACTCAGCTATAATTGCTGAGTAAGTATGAAGTTGTTTCAAGCCTAGTTTTAACTAAGTTACTCTAAGTAGTGATTCCATTGCCTTTAATTAAGCAGCCCTTAATTCTAAGCACCCAGCCATATCCTTGATTAAACCATTTATCTTAATTGCTTAATACCTTTTACAAACTTTTTTTCTTTTTTTTATTGGATCTTTAATTTACCAGGATAAAATCAATTATAAATAAAGCAATAAAGACTTCGCCTTTAATTTTCTAAAATTGCATTAGTAGGTTGTTGAGTTTAGTAAAAAAATGTTTCATTGTACATATTTATATGAAAAATTAATATTTTTAAAATACCCCCCCCCCCCCCATACTATATATACTAAAGACTATTTATAAAATCATTTAATTTTCATTTTAATGTTGCATACTCATTATTTAACACTGAACAAAATTAAAACTATTTCTAGCTTTGTGTCTTCGTACAATTCTTGTTACCACTATAACATATGATCCATCTTTGAAATTAAATATCCTAGCTTTGCCATATTATGGCAACAGCCCAAATTTGGGGTAAGGATTTTTGTCATTTATTTAAACATTTTTTTTTTTTACATATTAAGGGACCCCTTAACAGACAAAATCCCCAGAAAATGACCGAAAAATTCCCAAATAATAAATATTAATTGCATACGAGTCTGCAAGACAGTGAGACATTTTCATGTACAGCTTTTTGGTGTCGTTTTTTGGTAACGCTTATGTAACGCATTTTGATGTCATTCTTTGGTAACGCTTGTCTAACGCTTTTTGGCGTCGTTTTCAGGTAACGCTTTTCGAGTCTATATGTGGCACAGGTAAGACATGAAAATGTCAAAAATTCGAGCGTGCCTGTTTTTGCGTTTGTAAATTAGGAATTAAATCGAACATATATGTTGAGCACGAAGAAAGAAAGTACTTTTCTCCTTTTTCAGTTTATTAAGAAGTAATATTTTAGCTTCTTCGCCCATATTTCTATAATAAATGCAATAAATTATAGTATTACAAAAATAAAGAATAATTAAGTAAAAAATAAATTTTATGTATGTAAGTTTATTAGGAATAAAATTGTAAGGGTTATGGCGTTTGTCCGGTGCAAATCGGAGCAGTAGAACAGGAGTTGTAGTTGAGGGGGGGGGGGGGGGGCAGGGGCGCCGTTGTGTCGCACTAGCGACTGCTGGAGTGATTGCGAGAAGCAAAGAGAGTGAGACGTGGGGCAGGTAGCCGATCGGGAGGGGTGGGTAGGCCCTGCCAAGAGCGGGCAGAAGTGATTGCACACCTCCTATAACCTCCTAACTCCCTGTTACACGTGTAACGCTTTTTGGTGTCGATTTTTAAGTAACGCTTTTCGAGTTTATGTGCCATAGCCAAAACATGAAAATGTCAAAAAGAAAAACATATTGTTCAAATTATTTTTAATAAAATCATCTATTTTGTCTTTCAGCTTAACTCAATATGCACAATAGTTAATTCTTGCTGACATGAAAACATAAGACAAACATTAAGAATATTGATAAGAATTTTTATCTCGGTTATAATACGTATACTTTTATGAACATAATTGACTTATTACATCGTCTTATCATAATTGACTTATTACATCGTCTTAACATAATTGACTTATTACATCGTCTTATCATAATTGACTTATTACATCGTCTTATCATAATTGACTTATTACATCGTCTTATCATAATTGACTTATTACATCGTCTTATCATAATTGACTTATTACATCGTCTTATCATATTTGACTTATTACATCGTCTTATCATATTTGACTTATTACATCGTCTTATCATAATTGACTTATTACATCGTCTTATCATATTTGACTTATTACATCGTCTTATCATATTTGACTTATTACATCGTCTTATCATAATTGACTTATTACATCGTCTTATCATAATTGACTTATTACATCGTCTTATCATAATTGACTTATTACATCGTCTTATCATAATTGACTTATTAAGGTTGAGTTATCGTTTTTGTTTGTTATCTGTTTAGTGATTTTTAGGGTCCGTAGGCAAAACCAAGGACCCTTATATTTTCCTGCGTGTGTCTGTCCGTCCGTCCTGTCACCTGCTCTCACGGCTACACCTTTCGTCCGATCACTTTGAAATTTGGCATGTATGTGTCTTGTACCTACCCACATATTTTAAAAATATAGCGACTTAAAAAAAATATATTTTAAACAAATTAGGGTAAAAAAACGTAAGGGTTAAAAATTTGTAATTTTTTTCTGACACCGTGAGGGGTATCATAAGAAAGGGTACGTCGAGCTGATTACAAAAATATATAATTCTTTGGTTATAACTTTGGGCGAGCGTAGGCAAGTTTGAAGTGGGTGTAAAATGTGCCCCCCCCCCCCCCCCCCCTCTATCTCGCTTATGTGAAGTGCAAAAAATCTGAAATAATTCCTGAACATTCTTCGACCTAAAGTAAAGATACCACTTTTTGGAAATTTCGAAAAACATATTATTTTATTTTTGATTGACAAAATACTTTTTTTTATAATTATGGTCTTTTTGATGTATTTATATGGTTGTAGTCCGGTTCAGTGGCAAAAAAATACTTTATCGGAAGTTTGTTTATGTGTTTTAAGAATATCAGACCCATAGGATAGTTCAAAGTAAGCTTTTTAGCATTTTAAAAAACATCATCAATAGAGTACTGCTATTAAAATATACAGTGTGGTGGCCTACGGACCCTCGCTGTATGCTGAATAGCACACACTTGACCTGTATATTATTATATTAAACTTATTACTGCTTTTAGAATGAGTGCACCCACTCGTGTCGGCTCCGTGAGCAGGTCACCCGGAGAGGGTTATGAGCCCAGCCAGTGGGGATTATGAATCCCTCAAACTTTATCGCGACTCATCAACAAAAAAATAAAAATAACATGAGAGATGTAATGTTTATATCAATCTATAAACGGACGCAATACTCACTCTGTATATAATGCTCGTGTAAAATTTTACTTTCTTTTAGCTCGAGACACATATGTTTTGATTATGGTACGTGAAAAGAAAAAAAGCAAGGAAGCTAAATAGTTAAGAGGCCAGACTCAGTTTTCTGTGTGGGGCTGAAATACAAGATTCATGAATACCGTGCAACCTTAAACAGGGATTCTTTATACCAATATCTGCTACTGTATTATTACCAAGGGAGGCTTGAATCAAACATGACTTCACGATCTGACGACCATGTTCTTTACAAGCTGCATCGTGAAACTTTCCTCCCTTCCGACGCATCTTCTTCAACTCCTTAAAGATTTACTTGCTTCAATGAATTTCAAACAGTTTTGATTATTTACAAAGTGCGATTGTATTTTTTTTATTTACAATTGAATGATGTCTGTTTTTCAAGAGTAGATGTTCATGATGCGCATGTTCTCTTATCAGTTTATTCATGGACTGTATAAAAGAATGTGGTTTTGTAGACTCTTTTCAGAATCCCCTTCTTAGAAATTGTTTCTTTATCTCTTTTATTAGCATTACATGAATGTTAACAATTGATTTACATTAAACATATCTCTAGTTTAAATCAAATTATTAAAATAACTACGGGAGGTATACAGAGAAAAATATACCCCTGCACCGGGACTCGAACCACAGGTCCTTCTATTAATCCGTTACAGGTGCTCTTACCATCTGAGCTATACGGGAGAATGTTACCATGGTAAGAACACTTGTAACTGATTAATAGGAGGACCCGTAGTTCGAGTCCCGGTGAGGGGGTCTATTTTTCTCTGTATGTCTCCCGTAGTTATTGATAATTATAATTTGATTTAAAGTAAAATTTAATCTTTCCGTAGTATGAATACCACCAAAAACTTAGAAATTTGAATTTCATATCTCTAGTCTATTGCAATGTAGATATTTAAATTCCTAATACCGAAGTATAATCAAGTTTTTACGTTTATCTACGCTTTACTAGTGTATAACATCTAATAAATTATATAATTGGACATAAATGGTAATAAAGAATAAATAAAATAAACTGCTAACTAGTGTAGCACATAGTTTCCTAGAATCCTATTACAATTACTATATACAACAAAGGCATCTGATCCATGATGGGAAGTGACTCCCCTTCCATATTTCATTTGATATAATTTGGTTTACATTTTTGATATGACGAATTACTTCATATGTAATACATTTTTTTCCATGGTAGGCTGTGAAATAGTAACTTTAGACCCTAAAAACATAGCTAAAATTCATTTTTTCATTACGTGGACTTAAACAATCTTTTCATTACTATTTATTTCATTAATTTTTTACGTCCCCTACTTTTTCTTTCGTGATGGTAGTTATCAAAACTTTCGTTTTAGCGCTGTAATCTTGTTAGTACGCTTAAAATGCGCTAGATATCAATGCGTTTTATTTATCTTTTGTTATAGTGTAACCTCTTTTTAAGGTTTCTTTTTATTTAATCTTAAGTATGTACTAATATTTGTTATTATTATACTGATTATTGATTAATATTTAATGTTTTTCCATTGCCTGCTATACCACGGAAAAAATAGCATATGCTACACGACTGTGAAGTGTTTTTTCTTTACCTTGGCAATACTTACTGTCGAGCGAAGCGAGACAGTAAATGTAATTGCCGTTGTAAAGAAAAAACTTACTTCACAGCCTAGTAACATAATATCCTATTATATAAAAAATTGCTAGTGACTTCTTGCAGCACCCCTGCATTTTTATTTATTTTTTAAAAAACTTAACCCAAAAACGAATTATATATATTTTTTTTTTTGATAAAATATATTGTTGTTTAAATTTTTACTAAATCTATAAAATGGAAAAATTTTTATTGAAGTAAAAGGTTTATGTATATCTAATGTTTATATATTTATTTACAGGTTTGAAAATGTCCTAAAGAGGGACGAAATATAACCATATTTTTAAAAAAAACAAAAATTAATTAATTCATTTTTTTATTTTTATAAAAAACCCTTATTCACACAAAACAAATAAATTATGTTCTTAAAATAATGTTTTAAACTACAACTATTCAAAAACACTACTACTTCTTAGAGTCTGAATTCCTGTTGAATCATAGAGTGAAGAATTTACAGCAGAAATTGGGTATGGTGCATGGTGATGGGTTTATATTGAGTATGGTGATGGGTTTATATTGAGTATGGTGATGCATTTATAGGGTTATAGATTTTGGTTTAAGCTTTCCACACAGGATATAGCTGCTTGTGATTGCAAATAGGTTCTCCCTAAAGCAGAGTAATCGACTTAAGCCCCGGAGCTCTTCAGCCGTGCCTGGTATCCCTCTTCAGCTGATATCCCTATCCGTCTCTCCCTCACCTACGGACAATTATCTAATTACGATCCAATAGCTGGATTTACCATGCAACACTAATCCCTTTTCTTCGGCTTAAAATTGAAAACTAAACTACATCCCACTGCGTAAGCTCCTATGGCTGTTGTCATAATCAGTTTCTAGGAGACCTAGTAGTGACCCAAGGCCTGGTGGTTAGCATAATACCTGGTGGTTATTGTAAGACCTGGTGGTTAGCATAGGACCAGGTGGTTAACATAAGACCTAATGGTTAGCATAGGACCAGGTGGTTAACATAAGACTTAATGGTTAGCATAGGACCAGGTGGTTAACATAAGAACTAATGGTTAACATAGGACCAGGTGGTTAACATAAGACCTAATGGTTAGCATAGGACCAGGTGGTTAACATAAGAACTAATGGTCAGCATAGGACCAGGTAGTTAACATAAGACCTAATGGTTAGCATAGGACCAGGTGGTTAACATAAGACCTAATGGTTAGCATAGGGCCAAGTGGTTAAAATAAGACCTGGTAGTTATCATTAGATTTGAAAATATGGATGTAAATATAAGTTAAAAGGTGCTTATTTACTTGCAGCAGAGTTTTGGAGAGACAGTTTGTTTTAATTCTATAAGAGGACCTCCATACACGCTCCCATATCCAACTTATTTACTTGGGTACATACCCATAAGTATGTACCTAAGTAAATATGGTGCAATAGGGAAGGAGTTTACATGGAAACATTCCATTTATTTATTGAAACATATGGGGAAATGAAATAAATAGTTATTTATGCACATAGGGAGTAAAGTAAGCCATTATTCCCTGAGCGAAAAAGTTGGTTCTTGAGACGAAGCTGAAGGAACCATGGTCCCTAAATCCCGAGGCGAAGCCGAGGGAATTAGACTCTTTAATTCCCGAGGCGCAGCCGAGGGAATAACTATAATTTGCTCCCGAAGCGCAGTCGAGGGAGATAATTATAGCGAGGGGAATAATGGCACATTACTTACGAGGTACATACAATATTTTATCTCCAGTAGGAAGAAAATACACATTTTCGTCCACTGCACACTTATTATTTATTATTTTAATAAATAACAGTAATTATTAGCACTTTTAATAGAAGAGATTCAATATTAAAAACAAATAAGAATTGGAATTAAACTCAAATAGAAGGTTATTTAGATGCAGGTTATAAACAACGCATCTATGATAAACATGGTCAAAAAAGCGCAGTGCCGCCAACCTGATTTCAACAACTTCATTACATTTGCCATTCATTTTCTACTGTTTATAAAATAATTAAGTTGCAATCTTTACTTTTTCGCCCTACTTTTACTTTTTCTCCCTACTTTTTGAGCTCAGGGATGAAAAGACCTGTTTTAGTCCCTCTAAACTAATTCAAAATCATAACTTTTTGTCCCTACTGGAGATAAATAAATTAATTGACAAACCTATTGGGAATGTTGAAAAGCACTGGTTGTCTTTTTGCTTCCGAGCTTACCGAAGGTAACGGAAGCATTGTGTTCACTTTTGAGAACGAAAAACTTTTATGCCTCCGATTTTAAAAATTCCAAGACAGAAATCCATTTCAGACATCGGGGAACATTTTTGGTTCCGTGTCTGTCATTCTGTCTGTCTGTCTGTCTGTCTGTCTGTCTGTCTGTCTGTCTGTCTGTCTGTCTGTCGGTCTGTGTGTCCGCGAATTATGAAACGTGCGACGATAAGTTAAGTGAATGTCAACCGATTTTGATGAAATTTGGTAGACATGTTCATTTTACCAATGCCTAGGACGAGTTCGTTGGACAACGTTATCTGTCCAAGCGTTCACGAGCAACGCTCGCGTAAACGTGAAGTTCAAATTTAAAATTGGAATTTTAGGTCGGGAAAAAAATCTAACTTCATCTATTCAATGAGACAAACATTTTTTTCAAATACAATTTTTCAGTAAAACCAACAGCGACACCGCTGTGAAGTGTTAATGATCGCTAAAACTATTAATAGTTTTTACACAATAAACATAACAATAAAGTACATGATGATGCGAGGAAGCTATGTGCCACACTAATTGGCAGTCTATTTTTAGTCTGTTTTAAGTCTATTTTTCTCTGTCTGTCTCCCTTCGTTAATAATAAGTATAAAACATGTAAAAAGCAAAATAATATTGACAACTTAAGTAATGGGAGCCGGAAATAAATAAATTAGACAATAATGCAAAACAAAAGTTAAGTGTGCGATAAAGAAAGCTATGTGCCACGCTTATTGGCAGACTTTTTGAAAATTAATATTCACTACTAATAATAATTAAATACTCATAGATTAATTATTGATGATGGGTATTTTTTTTTTTTTTTTTTTTTTTTTTTAGGCCAGTTTAACTGCCAGGGTCATTGTCAATAGAGGACGGGGGTTATCCGGCCACTTTACTCATCTACACGATGAGATCATTAGTGTGTAACATGTCTCACCTCTCTGGGATTCGAACTCACAGCCAGGGTTTAGACCTTGGTATCAGAGTCGAGTGCGCTAACAACTCGGCTACGGTGGCCCCCTTATTTTAAAATTTAAAAGAGCCATTGTATCTCTTTGTTAATACATGTTGATTTGTATATGTGAGCCAAAGTCCTTTAAAAGGATTTTTTAAAGGACATTTAGCGTTAGAAATAAATAACGCCAACAAGTGTGTATAGTAGCTACTTAAAAAAAAATCATTTTCCATATTACCTATATTTTAAAAATTTCAGCGGAAATTTTCATAACTTTTATAGAAGCTTTTAAAGGATACTTAAATAAAAATTTAATTGCTTTAGCTAATACTTCGAAATACAAAGGATGGTTGGGAACAGTAAGCAAACTAGTAAGCCATCAATCATCAAAATAGGTCGTGGGAGTAGAGTTTACATAGAAGCGAAGTAGATTTTACATAGAAGCAGAGTAAAGCCGTGACATAGAGTGAATCATTTGTCAATGTTTCACTGGCTATACATGTCGAATCCTCTTAGTTTCACTCACAATGTTAATTTAGAACGAGTTAACATAGTGTCTCTCTCCATCCAATCTCTCTCTTTATTTATCATTCAAAAAATATTTCTAAATTAAGATTAGGGATCCATTTGTATAACCGAATTAGAACATACTATATTCATCTGCACGTGTTTACAAAGACAAGAAAACTAGTAGTTTACTAAAATTATGCTAAATAAAGTGGCAAACTATGTGCTTTCAGTACACTCAAAGTGTTCGTACGCAATATCAAAATTAAACGAGGAAGTAAACCAGTATACTTCAACTTCGAAGTTAGCAAGAAATAAGTAAACATTAAGCAATCCGACATTAGACACACACAAACCCATATATATATATATATATATATATATATATATATATATATATATATATATATATATATATATATATATATATATATATCTTATTTCCCCTAAGATTCGAAGCAGGAGGTTGTGTTCCATCGTCCAATTTCCCAAGGGACCACCCAGTTAAGCCTACTGAGAATGGGACCTCTACTTTTATTTCACCAAGGAGCCAAATTAATCTCAAACTTAATCAAAATAGATTTTTTTTTTATTGGCTAATGTATTTGTAGTATGGTTGGATCAAAATTAAATATGTTTTCGAAATGTATATTTGTTTTCAGTCACACTTCGATCCTAATATCGGATCTAAAAGTTAAGTTTGAAGTTCGGAAGATTCGGAGAAAACAAGTTGTTGATCACTAGGCAGGAATTCTGTTGACAATGAGAGTCTCAGTGGTTTTGCAATTCGGCTATTTTACCTTTCCTCTTCAGTTTCACTTCTATCTTAAGGTCTGAAATGACCTAAAGGTAGAATAGGGAAGCCTCAACACAACAGGCCCTTTAACTTGCTATAGAAACAGCATCATATATAGTGGGGAAGTGTGAGTGATAAACCACACACACTAACAACTTCTTCCCTAGCCCTTTACTTCCTTTAGATAAAGTTTCAACTCCATTAAATCTTTAACGGTTAAAGGATGAACGAGTCCTTGGTTTGATGTGTGACGGGTTAGGATGAGGGGGAGATCTTCACTAATATATATATATATATATATATATATATATATATATATATATATATATATATATATATATATATATATATATATATATATATATATATATATATATATATATATATAACTTCAGCTTGTTTTTTTATTGGTCGGAATAACCTTACTAAGGTCTGACTTGCTTCGGTCCAATACTGACGGGCGTGAACTTACTTTTAAAGCCCTTCTCAGACCATAGAGGTCGTAAAGACTTGCCCTGCTAAGGGACTTGTTCCTTTATTTTTTTTTAAAAAAAAAAAGCACCCCCATAGGTAGGTCGAAAAGAGAACACACTGAAAACAGTAAGTTGTTTATTTTTAACTAACAGCGCTTTTCGAAAAGAGAAAACTCTGAGAACAGTAAGTTGTTTATATTTATTTAACCAACAGCACCTTGCGAAAAGAGAACACACTGAAAACAGTAAGTTGTTTATTTTTAACTAACAGCGCTTTTCGAAAAGAGAACACACTGAAAACAGTAAGTTGTTTATTTTTAACTAACAGCGCTTTTCGAAAAGAGAACACACTGAAAACAGTAAGTTGTTTATTTTTAACTAACAGCGCTTTTCGAAAAGAGAACACACTGAAAACAGTAAGTTGTTTATTTTTAACTAACAGCGCTTTTCGAAAAGAGAACACACTGAAAACAGTAAGTTGTTTATTTTTAACTAACAGCGCTTTTCGAAAAGAGAACACACTGAAAACAGTAAGTTGTTTATTTTTAACTAACAGCGCTTTTCGAAAAGAGAAAACTCTGAAAACAGTAAGTTGTTTATATTTATTTAACCAACAGCACCTTGCGAAAAGAGAACACACTGAAAACAGTAAGTTGTTTATTTTTAACTAACAGCGTTTTTCGAAAAGAGAACACACTGAAAACAGTATGTTGTTTATTTAACTAACAGCGCTTTTCGAAAAGAGAAAACTCTGAAAACAGTAAGTTGTTTATTTAACTAACAGTGCCTTTTGTTGTTGGTATTGTTTCATACCTTGCCATTGCGTTTTACACCCCTTCTTCTAAAAAATGATTATTATTCCCTATTACTGTGACGTTGGGGGCCAACCAGGAGGAAGTGAGTCACTTATCTCTCATGATTGTGCCTGTACTCTTGATCAAAATGCTAACCCCACGTGCCCTTGCCCTGATATTGTTTGGAAAATAGTTATGTGAAATATTTGGGTGTTTTCTTGGATGAAAACCTCTCTTGATAATTGATAAGCGATGAACAAGTAGCGAAATATTTACGCAAAACATTATACAGTTTTAGGGTCTTCACACCTTTTCAACTAACAAAGTATGCTACCAGCACCAATATTCCACCAGGTCCTCGTCTAAAATTACCTTTTTAAAGCCAAAATGCAACACCAAGAAAAAACAACGTTTCATTGAATAACAAGGCATTGAATTTTTCAATAGTTTACCGGAAAATATTAAAGCCATAAAAAGTTACAAAACATTTAAAAGAAATATTATTGGTTATCTTAAATTAAAATTAGAAAATATGCACCTTGACCCTCTTTGATAAATGTATAAAAATCCTTATAAGTAAGGCAGGGCAGTTATTTTTAGCCATTTCTTCGATTGTTGTCTTTTACTTATATAGAAATATATAATTAGTTTTTGAAACTGTGCATTATTTAAACAGGTATATATGTCAGTGGAATCGGTTTCATACCTGTTCAATAGGACTATAATGTTGAAATCGCAGGTCATTGACACAAATAATAGGATATTATTTGTGTCCATATTTACTGTGCTATGTAGCATTGGTTTTCATCTATTTATTTTATTTTATTTGCAAGAATTTTCAAAGGCTTGTGTTGGTTAAGATATTGAATATATAATTTGTATAGGCTCTTATAATGTTTAACCTTTGCTTGGAGTAGGAAAGAGACGGAGTCCCCACTCTAGCACCTGCTATGGGGGACTCTCATTCTTAAAAAAAAAAAAAAAAAAAAAAAAAAAAAAAAAAAAATCTTAAATATCTTAATGTAATCTGGGTACTTAAATATCTGTCTAAATATTATAAGTGATCTTTGGATTATGTATTATGATCTTGTATAGAACTTATATTGTATTTTCAAGAATGGAAATAATTTATAAATAAATAAATAAATACTATTTATTTTCTATTATTCCCTTCCTATATTTACCTTCCTAAAATATCGTATATCCTTATTCTTATATTTTTTTATGATATTATATTATTAAGTAGGTATTATAAAATAATACTATATGTAGTTATAGTATATATTATTATATTAAAAAAGAACCAGAGGCTAAGAAATGAAAAAGTACTAAAAAAAAGAAGTGAAATGCCTCCACAAAAAATACTTTTATGAAAAAATTAGCCAAAACAAAATTTGTAGGCATGTCTCCCCCTGTCCGAGTAAGCTCTACTAGATATAATCCACTCAGTACAAGTGTTTGATATTGTTTGTCTCCCCCCCCCCCCCCCCCCCCCACCCTCACTATTCTCTGAGACTCACAAACTCAAACTTTTTTCCCCCAAATCCCTAAATGTTAAAATTTACTCAGCACGAGGATACAAAGTTGTATACGACACTGCATAATATTTTATTATGTGTGTGTGTGTGTGTTTAAAAATATCTTAATATAAACCATAGGGAAAATAAATAAATTGATCAAGTATTTGTTAACAGCAAATACAAAGAGTCCTGCAATTTAGGAAATCGGACGGATTCGTGAACCAGAATGTGTTTGTTTTATTAAACATATCATAACTGAAAAGTTTAAAATTTTTCTGTTTAAATTGCTGAATTGTCTTGCTGATATGACCGAAACTTTGACCGGAACAGTTGAGCTGAAAACATTTTACTTGAATATATTAGCTCATCCGACCGAATACTCAAATTATCGTTATAGACATGGGGCTGTTTTGGGGATCTGTTGGGCTCATCTAAACCTGATCTGTTGGGGGCCAGTGTAGCTGACTGGTTAGTGCCCTCGACTCTGAAACCAAGGTCAAAACCCCGGCTCTGAGTTCGAATCCAAGAGGGGTGAGACATGTTTCACACTGATGATCTCATCGAGTAGATGAGTAAAGTGGCCGGATAACCCCGTCTTATAATGACCTAAGCTGTCGCACGGGTCTAAAACCACAAAAAAGACATGGGGCTGTTGTTTGATGTGAAACTATTAACGAGCCAATTCCACAAAAATCTCTTCTACTTAACAGAAAAACATATAACAAATCATAGCCGAATCAGTGGGATTTTAATTAAGTCATCGGTTGACATATAACTAGTTGCTGAGTTTGGTTCCGATTTTCCAAAAACGAATTAAATAAAAATAGTCAATTTGGATACCGAAATCACTCGAGAAGGTGGTTACAAGTATCACACTTTAGTGGTCAAACAGTAAAAGCTCACTTGGTAGTCACTAGGTGGTAGAAATATAAATAAAGCTCGACTTAACTTCAAAATAACATCATTAATTTCAATTACTTGGAAAATAACGATGCCTGAACAAATTTAATGCAACACGAAGGATTGCATTAAATTAATGGTAAGAAATTAATGATAAATGGTAAGAAAAGTTGAACTATTCTTACCATCTTCAATTCAATAGATTTGAAAAAGGTTGTTATTATTGAAAATATTCCCTTGTTTTGCCACGTGTTTTTAGCTCAAAGGGTCTCGTGCATACGAGAACCTTTGAGAAAAATATGTCTCATCAAAATATCATGAGACATATTTTTCATCTGATAACTTTCAATCAGCTTTACTTGTTTACAAATGAATCAATTTATGAATGAATCAATTTGTGAATGAATCAATTTGTGAATGAATCAATTTGTGAATGATCCAATTTTCAGTGCACTAGATTTACTTGATAAGGTAGTGTAATTTATCATATTCGATACCGTACAGTTGGTAACGAGCAAGATATCTATATAATTAGATAGGCCAATCAAATCAGGCTTTCTTAGTAGGGCAAGCATTGTCTTCATTGACAGTATATTTTTAAGAGGTGAATCGGACCTATGCAAAGCGTTGTGATAATACAAATATTTGTCTGTTTTATGGTGTGTAATGCAAATTCTTTATTCTTCTACCGTATTCATTATGTAGAAGTGAATAGAGTGGAACGAAAAGTAAAAAATACAATAGCAATCATTTTCAACACCATATCAACGATATTTTCGAAAAATCGCTTCCGAGCTTAACGAAGGTAACGGAAGCTATGTAATCTTTCTGAAGGACGAAAATATTTTATGTCTCCGATTACAACAATTCTAATACAGAAATCCGTTTTAGGCATCAGGGAACATTTTTGGTTCCTTGTATATCTGTCACTCAATATTTGCGAACTAATATATCTTACAAACTACACGTCCGATTTTAATGAAATATGGATAGTAGGTCACAATTAGCCCATTGTTGGTCCCATATAAGTTTCAACTTTCTGCGTCCATTTGTTTCTCTTCCACATGTACACAAACATACATCTATTTACACCTATATCTTCAAAACTACTTATTTGATATTTAAGAAATTTGGATGGTTTGTCGAAAATAGACCTTAGATAGCACCAGATTAATTTCAACCGTTTACGCTCATTAACTTTTGACTAATTGATACATTAATTAAAAAAAAAATTGTAATTAATTTCAATTAGTTTATTAATTTATTTCTTTGTTTGCTTTTCCCCTTTTTCGCTCTCATTCAATGTTTATCTCTTAATAACAAATCACAAATTCGAAATCCGTCAAAATAAATATTGTAAATATGGGACATGTCAAAACAAATAAAATAACTTGCGGATGTTTTCCCAACTAATTTTCCATACAGCAAAGTTTGCTGAAAACTAATTAAATTCTGCTGAAAGGTGGCTAAAAGTATTATAAGAATGCATTGGCATCGTGTTCTGAGCTATTCTAAAAGTTTCCAATGTCTAGCTACTCGGGAAGTTAGTTAAAAATCGATTGCAAAGATTTGTACTGGACAAACAAACAAACAAGAAAGCAAGCTAATAGAAACGTTGAAAAATATCTAATTCTAAAAAATCAAAACAAATTCGCCAAAATTGAATAAATTAAACAGTAATGGCTTGTAAAAGCATAAAATCAATGAAGTACGTAGTTGGATGCGAGGAAGCTATGTGCCACACTAATTGGCAGTCTATATTTTTTTTGACCTTGCACTCAATTCTAGCTAACTTTATTAACTTCTTCTTTCTTTTCGTTAATTGTTTTTTTTTCTTCCATAATTTACATTAAAGCAGCCCTTAAATGGTTCTTTTAGCGTGAGATAATTGATTTACCCATTTTTTACCAAAAAAAATTGATTTTTTCTTAATTTTCCAGGTCATGATCAGTCCATGATAATATTGTTATCCAACTATACAGTTGATTCAATCAATTCTTGTTTTTCCAGTGGGGGGGGGGGGGGGGGGTCTCTTTGGCTAAAGAACATTAGCTTTTAGGAAGTTGTGAAAATTAGCAGTGGGGAAGTGTTTTGTCGCGAGAGGAAAGTTGATTCTTGTACAAAGTGTTTTAATGCCGTTACTGGTAACGACCTAACTTGGACGATTAGGACCAAGCTTTAGTGATTTTCATGAAGCCTAATGGATTCTGAAGAAATGGAGATGTAGAATTAGAATTTGAACGACTTGTTCTATGATGATTCATAGCTCTGGTGAGAAAAAAAACTTGAACTCGTTCCCTTCTCTCCAAGCTAATGTAAAACCCTTTACTAGTAATACTACTGCTTTCATTCTATTATCAGAGTATTTGAAAAATTACTCTAGTTTTTCGTTTTTAGGGTTTCGTTGGTAAAACCAAAAAAAGAACTGTCTGTCACTCTGTCTGTCTGTCTGTCACTCTGTACGGTTCCAATAACTTTTGAATAAAAAGAGATAAAAACATGAAACTTTTCAATATTAAAGATCGTTTTGACGCGCACACAGGAAAAATATAGCGAGCTCAAAATTATCAGCTGTTCAAATCCAAAATGGCGAATAACTGACGTCATCCGAAAAAAAATTGTTTTAAAAATTTTGAGTGGGGTATAAAATAAAGGTATTGAAGAGCAGATTACAAAAATATATACCACTTAAAAAAAATATTTAATTTTCGGCGCCATTTTGTCAAGAAATATCGAAATTTTGCGTTTGTCCCCCCCCCCCCTAAAATCGTATTTCCGCTGTTACTAAAAATATAGAAATATATGCAAAATGTGCGGTCTGGTGGGCCATAGAAAAAATAAGATTCGAAATTTTATCTGATTTACTAGCGAACTCAATATTATCAGCCGTTAAAATCCAAGATGGCGGATAATTCATGTCACTCGAAAATAAAAAAAATTTAAAAATTTTGTTTGGGGTATCAAATGAAAGGTATTAAAGAGTAGATTACAAAAATATAAAAATATTTTTTTTAAATTTTATTTTTTATTGTATTTATAAATCGAAATTTACAACAATACAAATGCCCCCCACCAACTACCCTATAACGGCCATACTTACAATTTTGAAATAATTCATGCATATTATGGTGGACCGATGAATATTTCCGGAAAAAAATTAATGTACCTTTTCGTTATTACCGATAAAAACATTGTGACCCCCCGGGGAATTGAACCAGAAACCTCTTCCTCTTTAACACGTGAAAATTGTTAAATTTTCTGCGGTTAAAAAAAATATACTAAACGTATAAAAAATATGCCGAGCGGTCTGCTGGACCATAGGAAAAATTAGAATAGCAATTTTAACTGATTAACTGGGCATCCAATATGGCGGATAATTCCCACCACAAAAATATAATATTTTTTTGAAATTTTGTGTGGGGTAACTAATCAAATGTATTAAAGAGTAGATTAAAATAATGTATATCACCTGTTAATTGTTTTATTTTCCACGCCTTTTGCCAAAAAGCATCAACAATTTACACCCCCCCCCCCTCATTAATATAACTAGTTTTATGTTAAGGATACCTACGAAACCCTTTTTAAGAGAGACTTCACGAACAACTAGGTATTTATTATTCATAGTGCTGTAACAACATCTTTTACTTATTACTAATAACATCTTAACTATTAATTTTGTTTGAATAATTTTTTAGGGTTTCGAGGTCGTCCTAGAAACCCTTATGCTTTTGGTAGTTCGCCCGTCCGTCCGTCCGTCCGTCGCATCTTGGAGTATACCTCCCGACCTACTGAAGCTATAGATTTGAAATTTGGTATACAAGTTAAACTTTTTTGCCCAAAAACAGAAAAACTATTGCGGACTTAAACACTCCAAATTTCTGCGATCTGCGATCAATCGCGCATAGATCGCAATATTTTAATTATTTTGTAATTGGGTACCATTTCAAAGGTATTGAAATGTAGATTACAAATATATATCGCGTTCCCAAATTAGCGGCCATTTTTCACCCCAAAAAATTAAAACAAAGCCAAAATGTTCACCCCCCCCCCCCGCCCTGCACTACCCCATTAGGATAGGTCCTAAA
Organism: Gerris lacustris; assembly: GCA_951217055.1. Lineage (NCBI taxonomy): Eukaryota > Metazoa > Arthropoda > Insecta > Hemiptera > Gerridae > Gerris > Gerris lacustris. The sequence goes on along the minus strand of OX578281.1, from coordinate 7,980,204 downwards.
AAAAGGCAAAAATACATAAATATATATATATATATCAGTGGTGCAATGAAATTTCCGGAGATGATCTAAAAAAAGTGAAATTTCAGAAATTTTAGGGATTTGAAATTTGGTTCACCAAAATGTATCGTGTTTCCAAAATGGCGGCCATTTTACCCCCGAAAAAGTAAAACAAAACGCAAAAAAATGTCCCCCCCCCCGCTAGCCCATTAGGGCAGGTCCTAAAAATAAAGCAAAAATATACATCACTGTAGTCCATTGATATTTCCGGGAGTTGATATAAAAAAGTCAAATTTTAAAAATTTTAGGGGGCCGTAACTCGGGAGCCCCAAAATTTTCGTTATATAAATATTCGAAGATGGGTATAATTTTAAAGGTATTGAAATTTGGTTCACAAAAATATAATTTGTTTCCAAAATAGCGGCCATTTTACCCTTAAAATAACCAAATAAGTGCATACCGATGACACTAAAGGATAATATATGCACACCTTGCATCTTAAGAGTGAAACTTTTTATACGTATTTCGTTAAAAAAAAAAAAAAAAAAAAATGTATTTATGAATTCTTATGACCGAAGAAACCCTTTTAGTAACTTGACGGGATTTTTACTACGTTTTTATTAGCTTGCTTTCTTTTTTGTTTGTTTGTCCAGTACAAATCTTCCCGAGTAGCTAGACATTTGAAACTTTTAGAATAGCTCAGAACACGATGACAATGCATTATATTAATACTTTTAGCCATCTTTCAGCAGAATTTAATTTGTTTTCAGCAAATATTGCTGTATGAAAAGTTAGTTCAGAAAAAATCCGCAAGTTATTTTATTTGTTTTGACATGTCCCATATTAACAATCATCATTTTGACGGGTTTCTAATTTGTGATATTTTTATTAAGAGATAAACATTGAATGACAGCGAGAAAGGAAAAATAAAGAATAAAAATCACAGGGAAGTACTTGCGTCCAAGTACTTTCTAGGGTTTTGTAGATGATCATACCTGTTATGTAATAATGATTTATTTTCTTCGATCTCAAGGGTCCCGAGATCGATCCCACGAGGGGTCACAATGTTTTTCATCACTAATAACGACTAGATAAATTGATTTTTTACAGAACATTTTCATCGCTCTACCATAAGGTATAACCATGAATTATTTCAAAATTTTAGGACCAGCCGTTATATAGTGTTTGGGGGAGGGGGATTTTATGGGGGTAAATTTTGACTTATAAAACCAATAAAGAAGGAAATATTTAAAAAAGCAAAAATATATTTGTGTCCTGCTCTTCAGCAGCTTTCATTTGATACCCAACTCAAAATTTTAAAAAAATAAAATTTTGGCGCATTTCAAATTTTCGCGCCCAAAATTGGCAATTTTTCAAAATTTGGGATGAACTCCCGGAATTTTCATCGCCCCACAATAAGGTATTAGCATGAATTATTTCGAAATTTTAGGACCAGCCCTTATAAAGTGGTTGGGGGGGGGGGATTTTTTTGTGTATATTTTGATTTTTTTACCCAATAAGGAATGCAAAATTTAAAAAATTATATATATATTTACGTCCTACTCTTCAGCAGCTTTCATTTGATACCCCACTCTAAAATTAAAAAAAATATAAATTTTTGAGTTTACCACATTTTTGCGAATTGCGCATGCGCATATTTAATTTTGAACTTCTGTATATTTTTTCCGTTGTTGGGTCAAAATGTTACACCCGTGTTTTAAATTTTTAGCACTTTCGCTTAAACGGTTCGGGCCCTATGAACCAAAGAACGACGGACAGACGGACACAACACCCTCGGCATAAGGGTTTTGAGAAGTATCTACAAAACCCTAAAAAGAAATAAAAGCAAAGAAATAAATTAATTGATCCAAGATGAGGTGAGATCCGTTGTACAAAGATTTGTCCTTTTATAGGTTTAAGATCAGCTCTCTAGACGGTGGTCATTTTTATGTGAAGTAAATAAATTCAAACTATTTTTTTTTTTTTCACTAACATTATATAATAATGACAATTATATAATCAACATTACATACGATTCAACAGAAAATTTAAAAACGTAGTATATAAAAAGTTCTTTTTATCTTGTAATTATTTTTTTAATATTAAGTTTAAGAAAATAAACAAAATAGTTAAGATTAAACATGTAGTAGTGGGTTTTATAATGGCTGATTCCTAGAAGACTATAAATATCTACACTGTAATGTTTGAACCTCTTTTTTTTTACTAGAGAATCGTGAACAACCGTATTGCTTTCTTTGTTTTGATATTTTAACTAAGTAACGTGTCTGTTGTTTTTTTTTATCTTTGCTTTCCTGAAATCCTTCCATTTCTCTTGAAAAACGTATAAAAGTGGGAAGGAGGAACCAGGTGGGGGGGACAGGTGTCTTTTCATCAAAACAAGTTAATAAACAAGACATAAGACTTTAGTCTTCCGTGGATTTTATCAGTGAAAAGATCGTTTTAACGCTTCCGGTTTTAGTTTTATTATAATTTTTCTTTTGTTAAATCTTTATTCTCGTGTTAAAAGGGAATATTCTAGACTAGAGTATAATTAGAAGCCTTATTTATTTGATTGTTTTCATTTTTTGTGAATTCAGCTTAAATTATTAATATTTATTTTATCACTTATATTGGTTAGGTATATATGGTTGTAGTCCGGTTCAGTGGCAAAAAAATACTTTATCAGAGTGTGTTTTGAGAATATCAGACCCTTAGAATGGTTCGAAGTAAGCTTTTTAGCATTTTTAAAAAACAATGTTTATACACTTTACAGTTAAACACTATATAGTGTGGCCTACGGACCCTCGCTGTGTGCTGACTAGCACACACTTGACCTGTTTATTTGCCTGATAAAATTGATCCACCATTTTTACATCAAAGTTTTGACAATTTTTAAAAAGAAATTAAGCCTCTTTTCACTGCGTAAAGCCCGAGTCACGCCGGATACTTGAGCTAGTTAAATAAATAAAACTGTACTCAAGTAAATAGAAACTCATTTTCATTGGATAGACCTTAGATAATAATTTAACATATTTAAAAAAAAAAATAATGTTTGCTTACCTCAGATATTTTGATATCCTCTATCATCCTTTTGAAGTAAAGTAAAGTACGTTTGAAGAAAAAATAATTATAATAATCTTTAATCTGAACAATTTCACTTGAATAATTCACTTTCTTAAATAAAAACTAGAAGAGAACACAAAAATTAATTAAAATAAAATATTTGTAGACGAAGTTGTTGTTTTAGTGTAACAACTTTCCAAGAATATCAACCGTTAAATCACCTGTTTCACTTCTATTACAATGAATAAATTATGAAAAATCCGAACGTTAACTTTTCTTAAAACGAAGTTGGTGACGTGGTAGATTTGTCGAAAAATGAACAAAAAGAGAGCCGAACAGCTGATCCAAAAATAAGGATACAGGTAGACAACCCCTGCAAGCGAAATATTTTGTTTTCTTCGATTATAGTATTACCTATTTTTAACAAAAAAAAAAAAATATTAAAGTGTTATCATTCTTATTTTAAAAATATTATTTATTTTTTAGGAAAAATATTTCAATTAAATAATGAATAAGAAGAATTATTCTAGAAAATTTAATTGTTGGCAACAGTGATCATATTGCAAAGATTTTTATTCCTCAGTTTTCTTATCCACTATTTTGTTAATATATACTTATTGTGCTTAGTTTAAGTTATCATTTCAAAGTTTGAATTTAAGTTTCTGCCGGACATATTAGTTTTCCGTTACTTTTAAGGATAAACTAATGTTTTTTGACTAATATAATATATAATAACGATGCCAAAGTAATATTTATTCAGTGGTAAAGCCAACTTAAGGAATTGTGCTTTCAAGGTACGTAGTGACTTTCGTATATTTTTTTCACTATTTAGTTTGTAAGTGGTTATTACATGTTATAGTTAGTTCATATTCATATTGTGCCAAATTTTATGAATGTAGATTTGTTTAGAATATCTGAACTCACATCAAACCAGGCCTGTAGAGAAGGGGCGGCAGGTACGGCTGATGCCGGGGGGCCCCGCTTCTCAAGCCCCGAAAAAATATTTAATACACCACCATTCATTTTCAACCATGCATGGTTGAAAAATCTGGCATGCTAGCCAGAAAGACACTACAATGGTTTCTTCAGTCATAAAAATTCATATTTCCTACTAGTAGGAGGCCCCCTGGAAACTTTTAGGGGCCACTCTATTTCCCTTCCAGGGGCCCCCCGCGCGGCCCTTATTGTCGCCCCTGTTTCCTACTTCCTATAATACTAGCTGGATACCCGTGTTTCGCTACGGAGTGTTATTTTAATTTGATAAGTTTACAAACTACCGTCAAGAGACTATTTTACTATGCGAGAATATCTAGATTCTATCCCCCCCCCCCACTTATTTCTATATCCCCTCCTCTTTGATAAGACAATTTTCAAATATCCCAAATCCCCCCCCCTCCTAATTGAATATATGACAAAACTGTACATAACAAACAATTACTGTACTCTTAAAGAGCTTTTCAACGATATGCATCATGAAGGGTATTCATTACTTTGACCCCATATTCATCACTTGAGTTGTACCCCGTACCCCTGTGTACCAAAACTTAAATTTCGAAATTTCAAGTAGACAGTGACCTTCCCATTGCTCTGAAGGTCAAGAGTGTGAAAATTTTCATCGAGATCAGACAACAACTGTATATTTGTATAAAGAACATACACACATACGTTGACTTTTAGATGTAATTTTCCATTTTACCCCCTTAAATGTACATAACAACAACTACTGTACTCTTAAAGAGCTTTTCAATATTTATAATCTCGTGTCCAAAGGGGTAAAAAATAAAAAAACTTCTTTATAAGGTAATATTTCGTCCCTTAATTTCGGAACATCTTCAAACCTTGAAAGTAGTATAAGTAGAATTAAATCATTATAAAGTTAATTCGTCAGAAAAATTAAAATGTGAGTCATACGAGGTTGCCTGATTGACACCTAGTCACTGACTCTGTTTTTCAATGATATGCATCATCAAGGGTATTCATTACTTTGACCCCGTATTTATCACTTGTTTACCCCGTACCCCTGTGTACCAAAATTTAAATTTCTAAATTTTATGTAGACAGTAATTTTTTCCTTGCTTTGATGGTCAAATATGCAAATTTTCATCGAGATCGGACCAAAACTGTAGATTTGTATATAGAACATACACATATACCTTGACGGCTGAACTACAGTATATGGGGCTCTTTCTGATAACACCTTATATCACTATCGACCTCTTTCAAGACTTAATATATCGATATAATCATGTCTGTTAAACTCTTTTATATTTCGATTTGGAGCCCTACCTGGTCTATATGGAAGAGGGTTCTTTTTGTTTAGAAATGAGCGCTCCGCGAAGCAGTGTGGAGCGGCGATTAAAAATTCCAGGGCAAAAAAAATTAAGGTTAACAAAATTAAATTCAAACAAAAAACAAACACATTTTCGTTAAAACGTGTAAAATTACGCAAATCACACATTATTTGGATATATTGAAATATGGCGTCTATTTAACAATCGATAGTGGCGATTTGCGATGTATAGTAAGGGCTCAATACACTGTAGTTCTACTTTTAACTTAGAATAGCATTTGATTTTTCACTTACCACAGTACAATGAGGTTAAACCAATAATGCGAACAAAATTATTAAAAAATAAAATAACTTGAACATATTTTGTTTCGGCTAAACTAAAAACATATTTAAAATATAATATTACCATGAAGAATAATAATTATTTTAAATATTTTTCTATAATAAATTTTAGATTATTTAATTTTTATACGATGGTAGAGTGTGGTAGCCCTGACAAAGGCGAGTCCCTGCGACGTGGCGGTTTCCCATATAGTTTTAGTGCGTCGGCCATATTGTTTTTACTTCTCTAATTAGGTCATCAGTAATTTTAGTCGAATCTTACTTTAATTTCACTTCTTAATCGAGGAAAAGTATTTTAAATCGGGTAGCGGGTCTTTATATTTGTAATGTGTGTTATAATTCAAATGTTTCTTTTTGATTTCTATACGTTTTTCTTTCGAAAAGTACATCTTTCTTATATTATGTAGTTTATATTTTATATGTGTTATATGTGATATTTTTATATGTTCGTTGTTCTGTGTTGAAATCTTGTCTTTGGAGATAGATCGATTCGTTATTCAGTGTATTATCGACGATAATATCGTTCAAAGTTAATTCTACGTATATTTATAACAGCATTTAGAGAATATAATGGAATATGAAGATACATAGGATGGATTGAAAGAACGCAGCGAAGCTATAAAGGTAGATTGATTCTTTCTATTTACCTATTAAGTTAAATTGAATAATTTTTGTTTAGTTATAATAAACAATCTAATTACACAACGATTATGGTTTAGAGGTATGTTTATTCAAATTCTTAATCAAACTATTGTTTTTTTGATTAGTTATTTCCTTAGAATTAAAAGCTATTCAAAAATTGAAGATTTTTGTTATATTATTACTTTTTTTTTAAAAAAATGGAGGAGGGAATTATCTTATAGACTACGTAACATTCCCACCCCTTTAATCTTCCTTCTCGCTCTAACTTATTTTCTGTTACATTCTTTGTTTGTTTTACTTTTTCTTCGAAATCATTTTATGTTTTACTAACTGGATACTAAGAACGGGTGTGCTTTGCTACGGAGTGTTATTTTAATTTGATAAGTTTGTAAACTACCATCAAGAAACATTTAAATTATTTTACTATGAGAGAATATCTAGATTTTATCCCTTTCACTGATTTCTATACCCCCTCTTCTTTGAAAAGATAATTTGCAAATATCCTAAATTTAGCCCCCCCCCCCCCTAAAAAAAACAAACAAGGGATTCTACTGTACTCTATAGGTATTCCAGGCAGCGGCCACGCTGCGGCCGCTTTTTGGGGGGTTGTCGAGCGAAGCGAGTAGGGGGCAGAGCCCCCTTGTAATATATTTACCAAATAAAATTGTATAAAACGTATATGAACGTAAACAACATTTTACAGTTATAGGTCTTTTTTAAGTCCAGATTGTGTTTTAGTTGAGGACTAAGAAATTATAAATGTTTTCAAACAAAAAATTACCTAAAAAAAATTTAGGACATAATTATGACTCATATACCCATATTAATTTAAATCATAATTGGTTTTTTAACATTACTGTGGTAAAATAGTTGTATTCTTCAAAATGAGTTTGCTTTACTTTGGTTTATCAGTAGTATGTCTGCAGTTATCAGTAATAGGAGTATATTAGTAGTACTTACAATAAATATAAAATAGAACTTATTATAAGAGTTGAAAAATTCAATCCACAAGTTATTAGTGTAAAGTCCAAAAATGACGAATAAAAACGAGTAAAAAGAGGGGGCCCTTTAGGTCTAGCTGTGGGGCCCGGCTCTCGAAGGGCCTGCATCACATCAACGTTACCTTAAACTATATCGATGTTAGATTCGAATTATATTTCATAGCTGTTTCAATCGAATCAAGTCGAAAGAACCGATATTTATTTATTAATGTATTTTTACTTAGGTTTTCAGGGGTTAAACACTTTTCTTATATAACAAAAGGTGATATTTCATCCCTCAATTGGGATATCTTCAAATCTTGTTTTGAAGATATCCCAATGTTATATTGTCAGTTATTGTCAATGTTTCATTTTAAAATATTCTTCACCGGTAATTTGGTGAAAGTCTGAATCTGCTATATCATATAAAACCTGATGTGAGTAAATAGAGCTCAATCAACTGTCTCTGAAGTCTGGAGGGGACAGCTCAAGAAATAAACAGGTCAAGTGTGTGCTATTCAGCACACAGCGAGGGCCCGTAGGCCACACTGTATAGTTTAAGTAGTACTCAATTGATGGTATTCTTTAAAATGCTGAAAAGCTTACTTTGAACTATCCTATGGGTCTGATATTCACAATACACATAAACAAACTTATGATAAAGTATTTTTTTGCCACTGAACCGGACTACAACCATATAAATACATCGAAAAGACCATAATTATAAAAAAACGTATTTTGTCAATAAAAAATAAAATAATATTTTTTCCGAAATTTCCAAAAAGTGATATCTTTACTTTTGGTTGAAGAATGTTCAGGAATTTTTTCAGATTTTTTGCACTTCACATAAGCGAGATAGAGTGGGGGGACCTGATCATACCCCCCCCCCCCCCCCCCTAGCAGCCGACTAAGTTGGGCAACAATTAAAACAGTAACACTATTTGGATCCAAACATACTGTGTGCCTAAGATATGAAAAAAGATGATATTTTGAGATACATTATAAAATTTTAGTGTTAGAAAACAATCAAGTTGATAGGTAACAGAATATGAGTTAAAAAGGTTGAAAAAGCTAAAAAATATATTGATAAATATTGACTGCCAGAGGGCTAACTTTTACATTATCTTCAAATTCCATCAAAATTAGACAAGCTGTTGTTACAATAGGGGTGATCTACAAATGTTGCAGATGAGACCAAAAATGATGTTTGAAATCTGAAACGTATTTTATTATTAACCCGTAACTGGTGAGGTGCTTTTTATGTTACTTAACTGATGAGGTAGGGTTACAGATTCCCAGAACTTTTCCCCCTCTCAGCAAATTTACTAGTTGGGATAAATAACAAATAGCTGCATATAGTATTAAAAGTAACTTTTATTTATAATATAAAACAATTCTTTACACATAAAAACTAAATGGGGCCAACAAATAGGAAAAGTAAAAAAAAAAAAAAATAAAAGTACGATACAAATTTTGTGTATTGTTTAATTTAAATAATTTGAATATTTTAATTAAAATTTTGAGGAAATATTATTATATTTATGAAATTAAATGTTAATACTAGTAAAAAAAATTAAAAATTAAATTGTTATTTTATAAAAACATTTTTTCCTATATAAATTACATAGTAAAATAGTACATTACGCGTCGAGTGCGGAAAGTAGCATTTTGCATGCGAGTGTGGAGTTTGCACCCGAGCGACAGAGAGGGTAGTAAAACCACACGAGCAATGCAAAATGCCGTTTTCGCACGAGTTGCGTACCGTACTTTATCTACGATTGTTAGATTTAAATAATAAATACAGAAACAAATAAACTTGCTTTATGTAAGTTCGTATCTCTCTCTTGATAAAGATGGTATTAATTCATTAGTTGTATTTTTTGCCGAATTAATTATTTCTGGAGGATTATTATTCTCCACATTTTTGTCAAAGTCACTTGATTCACTCATTGTTTTTCACTAAAAACTCGATATAAACAGTTACTTTAATAAAAGAACACCAAATTAGTTTTGTTAAATGTAAACAAACTCACTAATCGTGCGTAAAGCTGAAGAATTCCTCTTCTTTACCGCACTAGTGCGGTAAAGAAGAGGAATTATTTAGAACTATGAGACACGCATGCGCAATGAATACAAGTACGTAAATAATCACTTTCTACGCATCTAAACAAAGATATAATGTTTATATTTCGTATCAATCGTAGATAAAAATAGTTACTTAACTGGTGAGGTTGGGTTAGGAATACCCTGAATTTCTGGAAATAGCCCAAAAAACAAAACTACTCACGTTTAGCGCAACCTAAGATCTTCAAACCAACAGACAACAAACTGATTTGAAGGTACATGAGAGGACAAAGGCCCCACCCTAATCCTCTAGTGATAATTTATCAACAAAGTATTCCATGGGTATCTCACACCCAACCTCACCAGTTACGGGTTAAAATACGTATCATTACAGAAAATTAAACGCGAAAACAAATGACTGCGAAGTAATTTACCTTTTTTAAACTCGGAAGCAAAGCTTTGAAAATAACTGTGATAAAGAATAATGTATTAATCTCGAAGTAATGATGACAAATTATATTTTGAATAATATTTACCTGTATTTTATTGATTTTCTATTAATATTTAGTTTTATTATCTAGTATTTAACCTAGAGTTTACTTCCTATTTTCATGACTAATCAAATTATATGAATATCATATCAATTATTATATAATAAAATTTATATTTGTTTATAATTATATATTACAGAATAATAATTATATAATATAAATTAATAAAATATTATATAATATAATATCATATTTCGTGTTAAAGAGAAAATTACATTGAAACTAAATTAAAATGATATTGAAATATTGATGTATTTAGATGTAATTTATTTGTAAACTTAACATTGCTTTACCCAAAATGAAAATATTAGCATGATTGAAACACACACACACACAAAATAAATAAATAAAAATAAACGAAAGTATGAAGTAATTAATTTGATTTGAATTTAATTAGATTTCTTTTTTTTTCATTTTTCACCTGAACAGATTTTATACTTCAATTTGCCAGAGCTATATCTGAAAAAAAACAACAATTTCGTTTGATCTCTGATCATTCAAACAGTTAAATAATTTCCAATTACGTATTTTTGGTTATCCAGTCGAAGAGATTGATTGGAAAATAATTTTATTCCATATGGAAATGAAACTTGATTGTTATGTGATTCTGAAATACTTCGAAGCATCAAAAAGTTCAATTTATATCAAAAGTACTTTTTATTATATAACTTAGTACATGTCATGTTCAGCTAAATTGGTTTTTCTTGAAAGGTTTTATTGTTGTAAGTTCTTTTGGGGTAATTTCTTCTCCATAAGTGAGAAAAAGCATTTGAAATGTTTTATATTGTGTAGAACAGTGGTTCTTAACCGGGGGGCCGCGACCCCCCAGGGGGCCTCAAAAGGTAGTTAGGTACTAGGTATATTATATTTGGAGATTTTAAGGGGGCCGTGGTTACCAAAAGGTTAAGAACCACTGGTGTAGAACATAACATAATACTGCGATAAATTGAAATCTATTTCGTAATGATGTATATTACCTCAGTTACAAGTTTCAATATTATATATATAATATCGAATAAATAAATATATATATATATATATATATATATATATATATATATATATATATATATATATATATATATATATATATTCTAAAATATAGTAAGAATATCTTTATCCCTATATTTCTTTAGAATGTTAATTACAAACATTATTTAAATATTATATTTTATTACTAACATAAAAATGTTAGTAATAAAATATTATTAAATAAAACCCATAAAAATGTGTTTTATTCTATTTAAACTATACTTTAGTTAAAGTATTTTATTATTATAAATTTTTATAATTCTTTAATAAATAATTCCAACAGTTGATTTTATAGTTTTAATTTTATTTCTGAGTAAATGATATTCTTTTATTTATTTATTTTTTTTTTTACCTCAGCATAATAAACACAAGTTTAGTAGAATTTAAAAAACCTCTTGTCATTTTATAGTATATATTTCTCAGAATTATTTTATATTAAAAAATGCAAGTTTAAAGGCATGTTGTTTTCTTATAATATTAAACGCATTTTCTCTTATCTCCGCATCACTCCTTTTTATATTATATAAAGTTTTAATATTTACTCGAAGGTTAATATTTTATAACGTCTTTTAACCTCGAACGCTGTTGAACTGTTGACTTTCTTTGTTAATAAAAAGAAAACATATAAAATAAGATTTTTTTTTTTTTGGTACGTGAAATATATGAGGAACTGTATGGTGAAGAGAAGAGAGCCTTGAGGGACACCCTATCATAACCCTGTCTTATCTCATAGTGTCCCTTAAACTCACTATAGCTTTTTGGAACCTGCTGAATATCAAAGCAAAGGATATTATTTCTTGAGGTGAAGCCATGATATCTTGTGAAGGGCAGTGATTCCCAGGAATATCTTTACCTTCTCATATATGAAAGTTATACCCTATAACCCTACTAAGGTTCCTTACATCTTACAACCTCTGAGTTTGCTCCCTTCGGTTTTTTCTGGTACCCTTTTCTCCTTGAATCTCATGCATCAAACATGTTTTTTTTCCTTCTTTTCACATAAGCTTCCAGGATCAGTAGTTTATACAAGGCCGGTCCCTGTATTTCTTCACAAACCCCTTTATTGTTCATACTGACCCATAATTTGAAGGGCGAACTGGAATTAATGAGATTTGTTTGGAATTTCGTTTTTTTTTTTTGTTTTTTTCTCTTTCTCTCTTGATGTTTTGACTTAATACATAATTTTTTCCTAGAATAAATTTTAGTTTATTTCTCTAATCCCATGTTTTTTTCATTTTTTCGAAATAAAGTTCTTTGACACCCCTTAAAAAATATATAAAGTAAGTTGCTTGCTCTAAGAAATCCAAACCACTTTAAATGACTTGGAGTGACTAACATCTCTCTTAGTATGGCTATGAAGATGCCCATTACTAAGAGAGAGGGGGATCCCCGTTACTAGGAGGGGGAGGGGAGGGTACTGCTTCATGGTTTCTAAACTTATTACAATTTCCAAAAACACTTTTTCCCACTTTCATACATCTCTTAGATGTTGAATATAAACAAGATATTTTATGTATAACAAATTAAAATATAATTGGGATAATTTATAGTTTGAAAGCCCTTAAGATCTATTTGCTTTTCATTTTTTTTTTAATTGATGTAACTTAAATGGTTTTTCTTCACGTTTTCTTCTTTATTTACTTCTATAAATGTAATTTTTATTATGAAATGTTTACTTATTTACGTTGACTATATATAGATCCTTACTTTTTATTTTTATGTGAGATGTTACAGTACAAAAGAGTTGTACTGAATAAATAATCTGCCAATTAGTGTGGCACATAGCTTTCTCGCGCCCATTTTGTATACATTAATGATTTTATGCTTTTACAACTATTATTGTCAAATTTATTTAATTTTCCCCTGTTTTTAAATTTGTCAAAATGTTTTTGATTTTTTACATGAATTAAAGTATAAATTTAGTAAAATTTAAAGAACGCAGACGGATGAAATTAATTTGGGGCTATTTGCAGGCTAATTTTGACAAAACATTAGAATTTCATAAAAATTATATGAGTACTTTTAAGCATATAGGTATATTGGTGTCAATTAATGTATGTCTGTGAGTATGTGAAAGAGAAACAAATGGCCGCAGAAGGTTGAAACCTATATCGGACTAACAATGAGCTACCATCCAAATTTATTTAAAATCAAACTAGCAGCTTTTAAAATAATTTGGTTTAAAAACTTGAGCGACAGACAGACACAAAACCAAAAATCTTCCCTGACGCCTGAAATGGATTTTTGTCTAGAAATTTTTTAAATTGCAGAGACCTAAATATTTTTCGTTCTTAAAAACGATCACGTAGCTTCTATTACCTTTGGTAAGCTCGGAAGCAAAATATAACATACAAAAATATTAAAACAAATTTCTTCCTCTGTTTATGGAGATAACGATTCGAAAACAAAAAAAAAAAATTGGATTTAGTAACTTTCGAAGAAGTATTTGTGAAATAAGAACAATTTTTTTCTTTTGTAAACAAAATGTAAATTTTCTCGAAATAAATTTTGTTTGATTAGTTTGACGTTAGATAATCAAATGAACTAGTTGTCTCATATTTGTTTTTCTTTTTGTGACAAGTTTAACTGATTTATTGCGGAAGTTTGATTTTTTTTTGTTTTGTCACTTAAACATTGTGTTCTATTTATATGCTTCATGCCGCGTTCAAACAGTGAAAAGCAATGTTTATATGCAAATTCAAGAGTCGAAATGGATTGGTTCTCTGCTCCTTAGATTCTCCCCTCCATCTTTATATTTTCTTACGTAAGCAAGTTTCTATCGACGAAAACCATCTTGCTTTATGTTTGCCCAAATATCAATCCGGGTGAAATTCTCGAGCTACGACGCTAGACTTCCCCCTCTCTTACGTTGGAAATCTCGCCTGCCGTTTCCACTAAACTGGAAATGGAACGGTTGACTTAACCCGAGTGTGAGACTCGAAGCTCTACCTATATAGGGATTGATATTTACCAACATTAGTGGAATGTAGCTTATACCATTCGTGCATGTATTCCCCTACACTTCTTATCTCACTTCAAACATAGATAAATTGACGTCGTGCATTTCTTATATATTCCCTTTCCAATCTCCAATAATGCTTTCCATATATTTATGTATTTTTAACATTTTACATAACAATTGTTAGATAAAAGAATCAGTGTAATTTCTACCACGAGAAAATGCTGATATATTTCGAAATTGAAGTACCAATTTTGAGATACCATCTCTGATTTTACCACGTTACCATTAATCTTGAACAGAAAAGCAATGTTACCAGTTCAATTAATTTTGATATTGCAATAAATAATTGTGCTCGAATAATAAAAGACGATATTCCGACATAAATATTCTACTTAAACTTTATTAAAAAGAATAAATAATGTAAATAAAATAAATCTGACAAAACTGTTGCCATTTAACAAGAAACAAATAAGGCGCGCTTCACGTAAGTACGTGGGGGCGATAATCGCCGGTTTCTGTACATTAAAGTTAAAATTATTAAGTGTAATATAATTACACTAATTTTAATAGAAATATTTTTTTTCTACTCTTCAAGACCTTTAAATTGATGTCTAACATGTTATGGTAACTAAAACAATGTTTAGTCACACGCCATATTGGCCGCCATCTTGAAAATTTTAATAATTGCATATTCGTTTTCTACACTTCAAGACCTTTAAGTTGATAATCACATGTCACATGTCACATGTCATGGTGACTAAAAAATTGTTTTTATTCACCCGCCATATTGGCCGCCATCTTGAAACTTTTAAGTGTGAAATTTCAATAATTGCATATTCTAATTCTACATTTCAAGACCTTTAAATTGATGTATAACATGTCATAGTTACTAAGAACTTTTTTTAGTCGCCCGCCATATTGGCCGCCATCTTGAAAATATTACTTGTGAAATTTTAATAAATGAATATTCTTTTTCTTCATTTCAAGACCTTTAAATTGATATATATAACATGTCATGGTGACTAAAAACTTATTTTTTAGTCGCCCGCCATATTGAAAATATTAAGTGTGAAAAATCCAAAATGTGTCCAGTTGTCTCAATTGCCGAGATGCACCTGTGTGCCGAATTTCATGTTCCTAGCTATAGTAGTTTATGAATTGAAACAAGCAACGGACAGACAGACAGACAGACAGAGCCGTTATATAAGGTTTCTTTTTGTACTTTGTACTGAAACCTAAAAAGGTATCAATTTAGCAATATTCACTATTTAACAGAAGGTTGATAATTATATGAGGCTATCTGCAGGCTACATTCGACCAATCATATTTTGATGTACTGTTGAATACAGTATGCCAATCAGTGTGGCTCATAGCTTCTAACATATTTGTTCTGAAATTTTGAAGACAGGTCATAATTATCCTATGTTGGTATTTAGATTGTTACTCCCCTTATAAAATAAAGAGGGGAGTAACAATCTAAAGAAAGTATAAGGAATGTTCTTCTTTAGCGGAATGTTCTTCTTGGAGCTAGTTGAAGGTTACTTTTGACAAACAATCCGAATTTTGGAACGAATTTTGGAACGATTCCTTATGGCACGTTCTGGAGCCCGGGAGTGAATCCGAAAAAAACTACCAAAATCACTGTCACAGAATAACCGTCACGCAAAATCCGTCACAAAATAACCGTCACGCAAAATCCGTCACAAAATCTACAGATGACGATAACTTGAGTAAAAGATCACTGAGTTAGATGAAATTTTGTACATATGTTCATTTTACCAATGCCCAGGCTGAGTTCGTCGGAAAACGTTATCCGCCCGAGTGTTCACGCGCAACGTTAGCTTCAAAAGACGGGAAAAAGTGTTATTAAGGAAGCCGGTTACTTGACTTGTTTTGATTATTTTTGTTATATATGTCAAAAATGTCACTTTGTTTTGTAAATAAATAAAATATAATCATGTAAAATTTCACCCTGATACAAGCAGAAGCTGTAGAGTGGGGCAGAGATATATTTTATAATATTTTAAATTAATTAGCCGGGTAGGTAGAAAACAGTCCTATTTCAATCCAAAATCCTTTAACCAGTAGGAACTTCGTTCCTACCGGGTGTCCCGCGACACCACATGTATTTTTTTTTTAATCTGACGGGTAATACCTAAAATATGTAAGTTCACATAGCTTCCGTTACCTTTGGTAAGCTTAGAAGAAAATTTTCACTGTTTTCTGAAACGGATTTCTGTCTTAGAAATTTTGAAATTGGAGACATTAAGTTTTCTTTCTTCAGAACGATTATAAAGCTTCCGGTGCCTTCGGTAAGCTTGGAAGCAAAATAAAGGTTTTGTTATAAAACAAGCACATTGGGGGTCTATATTTTTATCCATTTATTAGAGAGAAGAAATAAAAAAGATTTGACCGATCACGCACTCCACCAATACTTTGAATAATAGTGTTAGAAATTGATTGTACCAACATGATATTATTGAAAATGTTCATTATTGATAAGCATCGAAAAGATATTCATGTCATTGCCAACGCACATTTAAAATCAATTGAAATAGGATTATTATTTCTGTATAAATGATAGGGGAATATTTAATAGATTCTGTATATAAATAAGTTCAAGATTGAGCTATGAATGATTATTAAATAAAATCAATTACCCTGTTTTATTAGAAAGCAAACACAAGTTACAATGTAATGGTTATATTGGCACTACAAAGAAAGTCACTAGTTATAATGTAATAATTACAAGAATGTTTTTTTTTTTTTTTTTTTTTTTTTTTTTTTTTTTTTTTTAATATTTACTGCGTTTTCTTTTTTGATGTAAATTTAAGTGGATTTTTCGAATATATGATGTTATATCCAATTAAAAACACATTTACTTTACATAATATATTTAATATTATAATCTTTTTACAGATTTTATTTAATTATTAAACTATTAGTCCAAGAAATAGCGTGCAAAAAAGTGTCTGACTAACATCAAGCTAGAATTTTGTGTATAAGTAAATTTTTTAGTGCCTTTTATGAATATATGGTCGGCTAAGTTCGTCTGCGGGACATAGCTTGGCAATAGGCATTTGAAAAAAACAAACCGGTGGAGAGCAGCCATACCCTGCCCTTTTTGGTGGACAATGTGATTTTCATGATCCTGAGTTAGAACTTAGTTATTAGAATAATTATCAAGTTGATGGTAGTTTGTCCCTTCACAGGGGAACACTTTGATTTCGAGTAGTATATGACTTACTAACCTATTACGTGACAAATTACCATCAACTTATAAATTGGTCTACTAACTAATTTCGTACTCAGGATCATGAAAATCACACTGTTTACCAAAAAGGGTGAGACATGGCCACTCTCCACCGGTTTGTGTTTTTAGGGTCCGTAGGCAAAACCAAGGACCATTATATTTTTCTGCGTGTGTCTGTCCGTCCGTCCTGTCGCCTGCTCTCAAGGCTACACCTTTCGTCCGATCACTTTGAAATTTGATATGTATGTGTCTTGTACCTGCCCACATATTTTAAAAATATAGCGACTTAAAAAAATTATTTTTCAAAAAAAAATAAGGGTAAAAGAACTTAAGGGTTAAAATTTTTTCATTTTTTTCGACACAATATATAAATAAATATATAATTCTTTGGTTATAACTTTGATAGGGCGAGCGTAGGTAAGTTTGAAGTGGGTGTGAAACGTGTCCCCCCCCCCTTCTATCTCGCTTATGTGAAGTGCAAAAAATCTGAAAAAATTCCTGAACATTCTTCGACCTAAAGTAAAGATACCACTTTTTGGAAATTTCAAAAAAAAAAATTATTTTATTTTTTATTCGGGCTGTCTTAGTATTCGCGTTTAAAAAAGATACGATAACCTAAAAATGCTTTTATAATTTTTTAGAAAATATAATATTCTCGCTTACTTATTTTATGCAAGACACCGAAGAATTCCGGATTTTTTTCGAAGATTCCAAGAAAAATAATATAAAAATTGTATGATCACAACTCGTAATTCCATTAAAGAACGGCGGTTTATTCCTCTGTGTTTTATTCTAGGAAATATTTACACCATTTTATTATTATCACACCATATATCGCTGCTGTTTGTGTATAATTGTATCACTCTCTTATTCTTTATTTCTGCAGACTAATTCCCGACTTTTTATGCACCTGTTTATCCTTCGGCCTAATTTCAATATTATTTATCTTTAAAAGCAGTAGGTTTTGGAATAGATACAGCACATTTAAGTTTCAATTATTGAGTTAATTGCCTATAATGTCTTTTGTGTTTGTAGCATATATTGGTATGACTTTTCCTGATATTTCTGCTTCCGAGCTTACGGAAGCTATGTGATCGTTCAGAATAACAAAAAAGTTTAGGTCTCCGATTTCAAAAATTCCAAGACAGAAATCCGTTTCAGACATAAAGGAACATTTTTGGTTCCGTGTCTGTCTGTCGGTCTGTCGTTCAATTTTTGCTAACCAACATATCTTAAAAACTACAAGTCTAATTTTAATGAAATTTGAGTGGTAGGCCATAATTAGCCCATTGTTGGTCCCATATAAGTTTCAACCTTCTGCGCCTATTTGTTTCTCTTCCACATGCGCACAAACATACATTTATTTACACCTATAGCTTCAAAAGTACTTATCTGATTTGAATGAAACTTTTATACTGTGTCAAGTAACCCGCAGTTAGCCCCAGATTAATTTGAACCGTCTGCGCTCTTTAAATTGCTAAATTGATACTTCAATTCGTGAAAAAAAACAAAATAATTTTGACAGATTAAAAAAAACGGGGGAAACAATTAAACCAATTAGACAATAATGGCTTGTAAAAGCATAAAATCAAGAAAGTACATGGATAGTATGCGAGGAAGCTATGTGCCACACCAATTGGTAGTCTATTTTAAATATCATTCTAATACTTCTAAAACTTTTAACCTTTCAGTACCCACTCCAGTACACGGGAATGGACAGTTTCAACATGTTTAAAAATTGTTCAACAAAATTTTAATTATTTTCATCAATATCTCTGGAAACTAGATTTTCCCCCTCCCTTCCGGTATTTTTAATGTATATTTGTGTGTGTGTGTGAGTGAGAGAATATGTGTGTGTGTGTGTTTTGGGGACCCACTTCGTCATCTTGCGAGGGGGCCCAAATTTTTCCGCTTCTCCCCTGCTTCTATCGGAAAAATATAGAACTACAATGAATGCTAGTGGAAAGCAATCTACAACCGGGTATTCCTCGTGTTAGACTGTTTGAATATACACCTATAAACTATGTATAGGTAGTAGGAACAATTTTATACATTTTAATAGACAATAAAAGCAGAACCTCCAATTATCTTAACAATTAATAAATCTTAACAGGCCCTGGTTCCAATTTGTACAGTTTTTGGCCCGTCCAGATTATACGGATGTCCGGACTAGCGGGGTCCGGATAAACGAGACTCTACTGTACCTCCTATTATATTCTAACTTTCTGGCACGATATTTAAGCGTACATTTTTGATATCTTTTTTGGGTGACGGAAATTTGTTGTTCGCTAGAGATAAAACATCCACATTTAAAAATTAAATTTTCTCCTAACTCTCGTATATAGTCCAGAATTTATTTTATTTACTACACTTAGTTAAATTGTTTATTTAACTGTCTCATCATATCTCTTCCTTGTAAAAAGCTTCTTTTATTTTAATTCTTGAGGTACCAACCTAAAAAGAACAAATGTCTCCTATTTAGTGGAACATGCTTAAAGTTGGTTATTATATAGTTTGTTTTTTTGTGTAGATAATCTTTTTGTTAATTACTTGGTGTAAAAGATAAAGGTGGTATTGTTGGTGAAAGTGGTTCTAATTGGTAGGCAAGGTCCAGTGTTAGTGTATTCACCATTCACCATGGTGAGTTAGTCCTTTCCTCTTCATAGAGCTGAGTTGTTGAGGGTGACAAAGAAGATGGGGCCCATTATTGGGGCGTTCACCCTGAGTCCCCCCCTCTCCCTTATCACCTACTCTTAATCTGTTTAAAACTGCTCTCGTTCTTATCAAGGGATAACTATGGGTTAAAGCTTTAGTTCTTTCTCTCTGAGGTTATTTCTCGCCTTGTCCTTAGGGCTTGTTTTGGGAGCTGTAAGTTGAACAGGCAATTAGAACTTAACACCTTTCCCTTATCTTAATGATAACGTTTAGGAAAACCTTAGAATATTTCTTTTGTTTTTTTGGCCGATTTTCTTTCGGTTGATCATGGGGATTCAAAATAGCACTTTGGAGGAGAAAAAGGAGCTTTTTTCATTTAAGAGATACAATCAGGATCTGCGATCCTTTGTTAAATCCTTTTTATTGAGAATAATGATATTTTTGAATATCTTTATTATTGAATTAAATAGGCAATTTTAATGCTGCATTTTATTTAAATAAAAATATTATTAGTTATACGTTATACACGAAATAACAATAGTATATATTATTTATATATATATATATATATATATATATATATATATATATATATATATATATATATATATATATATATATATATATATATATATATATATATATATTACCAATATTAAAATATTGTTTTAGGTTACATATGTGTTAAGGATGTGTGTGAAATATTTTTGAAGGGGAATTCTAAACCCCAAATCTTTGGTATAGATTTTAGCCTAATAGGATAATTACCTAATAAGGTCATTGACTTAACTACTAAGGGTTTTAAGATTGGCCTATTTAATTTGAAAAAATAAAATACAGTGGGAAAATGCGGCTCTATGAGCCGGATGGGGCTCTTCATTAAGTTAAGTTCGGCTCCCATTTAAAATGTATATCCATTTTAGTTTTGAAAATTTGAAAAGTTCGAAATCTACATTTGCATATTTTATAAACCAATTATTATTTGTGATATTATTGAAGATAGATATTCAATTTATGAAATAATACTTGTGGGAAAATTGGCTAAAAAAGTAGAGTTATTAAAGGTGAAAGAGGATCAGGTATTGCAAATGCAGCACACATATACTTCTACATCTACAGTTGAATTTGAGTAATTCAAGCCAGAAATAAAATATCCTTGCAGTTTAATTTCAATTTTTGGTGCAACACATTGCTATGAATCTTTGTACTCCACAATAAAGTTCATGAAGTCAACGTATCGTTCTTAGTTGACCAATCATAAACTTAGAGAATTTGTCATCTCAGGTAACTGAATTTAACAAATTTTAAGCAATATGTTCAAGGTTTGACCAAAGTTCTTTATTCAACGTCTATTTTATTTTATTTATTAAATTGTTGAAATAATTATTTGCATTGTCTCTCTCTTCATTCTATTTTCATTTATGTGTAATTTGCATAGAACTTAAGACTTGTGTATACAAATACGAATACGATACGAATACGAATACGAATACGAATACGAATACAAATACGAAACTTAAACGACAAGATTGCAACAGACACTACAGAATTTTACCCAGAGTTTTACACCATACATCTAAACTCAGCACACATAACAAATTACTCATTTATAACACCATAATTAAGCCTATATGGTCATACGGTAATGAACTCTGGGGATGCACAAAGCGTTCTAACTCCTATCGAATCCAGTCCCTTCAGTCTAAAATCCTAAGAAGAATAGTCTACGCTCCTTTCTACGTTTCTAACTTTACCCTTCACAACGACCTTAAAGTACCCTTTGTCCATGACCTAGCCATATCTCGTTACAAATCCTTCCATGACTCCATATCCCAACACCCTAATCCATTAATCCACAACCTATCATTACCATTCATTCCCGGAAATCCTCCCCGACGTCTAAAGAGGCAGTGGCCACGTGATTTATTAAGCGATGTATAACTTCTAAATATATGTAATAATTCATACTAGTATCTGTGAGTACTGTTAATGGACAGTTCCTCACTTCAAGTCAACATCATGTCATTATAAGAACAAACATCATTATTGCTTATAACATTTAATTATGTTGTTGCAACAAAAAAAGTGTATACAAATATATAAATTTAATTAAATATAATTAATTTCTAAATTAATTACTATGCAATTATAGCGTGGCTGTTTATAATACATGAAAAACCAGAATACGGCTCTCATTGACCTCATGAGTGAACACCCCTGGCCTAAACGTATATTCCCATTTTGGACATTAAACTGTAAAGTATTTTCTTTTATAAAAACAAATAAAAGGGATAGGACAACAAAATAAGCAAGTAATTCATGCATTGTTGACATTAGCAGTTCCAACTCACAAGCGCTCTCATTGCTAAGCTTGCAGGGGCCTCTACACTGGTGGTATACAAGTGTTTAACTTATCGAACTGACGATTTTACGGTATTTCATGGAGGGATTGCTGTCTTGTACGGCCTTCTGCTGCTAAATCCCTCTCCCTAGAGTTTGGGAAACAGTTTTGCCAACTTTAAACTTGTCCCTATCCCCTTGATATAGCTATTGGATTAACGTGAAAGATCCTACTCGAAACTTGCCGTCCTTCTATAAGTACTTCTGACCGAGTGGATATTATGACCTTTCTATCCCACTCACTCCAAACAATTTCTCATAGCTTTATATTAGCAGTTTCTTTTTAATTAGAAACCTATAGATAGATGTTAACGCAATAAGCACTAATAGTTTACCAGTTTATCAAAGTGACCAATTTTATTTATCTCATCAGGAAACTACTACGAGTAGATTGCTATTTATTAATACCTGAAGAATATCTAAAAGCATTAGCCAATTAATTATGAAGTCAAGTATATATACCGAGTTTATAAATAAGTCAATTATTTCTCTTGGTGTTAAGGCTTAGGATCTCAGATATATTTATTAAACTCCTTCTAATATATGAACTTTTATGCAAATTTTAAAATGTTTCATCAAATTTAAATCTAATATGAAAGACTCTGCAAACCACTAAGTTCTAAATTTCACATAAAGTGGATCATTAATTTGTTTTTATTTATTTATACTATTAATATTGCTAGTTTATTCAAGAGCCTTCATATTCAAAGCAAATTCTATTCAATTTCACAACCCACTTGTATAAAATTAATTAAAATTTATGATTTGCTTAACAAGTCTCCTCTCATCCTCTCAGTTAGCCAGGCTGAAGAGTTGTTATGAGCTGGTGCTTCAATGAAGGCATTTTCATGTTTTTTAAACACTCTTCATGCTTTACTAGACTCGTTACATACCGTCTCACTTACAATATAATCATGTCGAAATTGTTAACTAGACACTGTTACTAACTTTTAATTTTCCGAAAGATAAAATTATTTGATGAATTTCTGATAATTTACTTCTTCATTAATTAGAACACTACATCAAAACAATTAAATTTTTAATTGAATAATATTCTTTTTTTGAAGCCTTAAATTAACTAACATTACGCTTTTAATAACTAAAATCTCTATAAATGATGAACCTTTAAAATAGACTGCCAATTGGTATGGCACATTGCTTCCTCACATCAGATTTTATAATTTTACAAGCCATTATTATACAATTTGTTTAATTGTTTCCCCCGTTTTAATTTTTCAAAATTGTATTGATTTTTACTACGGTTTTATTAGCTTGCTTTCTTGTTTGTTTGTTTGTTCAGTACAAATCTTGTAATTGATTTTTAACTAACTTCCCGCGTAGCTAGACATTTGAAACTTCTAGAATAGCTCAGAACACGATGACAATGCATTATTTTAATACTATTAGCCATCTTTCAGCAGAATTTAATTCGTTCTCAGTAAATTTTGCTTTATGGAAAGTTAGTTCGGAAAAAGTTCGCAAGTTATTTTATTTGTTTTGACATATCCCATATTTACAATCTTCATATTGAAGGGTTTCAAATTTATGATTTATAACAGAATATTTAATAACGTAGTATATAAAAAGTTCTTTTTATTTTGTAATTATTTTACATTAATTAAAGTATCAATTTAGCAAACGTTTTATGAGCGCAGATGGTTCAAATTAATCTGGGGATATCTGCGGGTTACTTTTGATAAACTATAAAAGTTTCATACAAATCAGATAAGACCGTTCGAAGTTATAGGTGTAAATAAATTTATGTTTGTGCGAATGTGGAAGTGAAACAAATAAGCGCAGATGGTTGAAACTTATATATGGGACCAACAATGGGCTCATTATGACCTACCATACAAATTTCATTAAAATCGAACGAGCAGTTTTAAGATATGTTGGTTCGCAAAAATTGAACAACAGACCGACAGACAGACACGGAACCAAAAATGTTCCCTGAGGTCGGATACGGACTTCTGTCTTGGAATTTTTTAAATCAGAGACATCAAAATTGTTCGATCTTCAGAACGATCGCATAGCTTCCGTTACCTTCGGCAAGCTCGGAAGCAATAAATAAATAAATACATAAATGTTAAATCAGACTTCAAAATACATATGTTTTATCAGACCATCTCATCTTTACCTAATATTTGCTTAACTTTGCTTAATGTCTTATTAGATAATACCTATGTGAAAAATTGTATTAAAAAAAAATACTAGTTTAATATTTTTTTTAAAACAATATCAACAATTGTTTTAGTCAAAACATTTTTATATTTAACTAGCTGGATACCCGTGCTTCGCTAAGGAGTGTTATATTAATTTGAAAAGTTTATAAACTACCACCAAGAAACATTTAAATTATTTTACTATGCGAGAATATCTAGATTCTCTCCCTCCCACTTATTTCTATACCCCCTCCTCTTTGATAAGATAATTAGCAAATATCCTAAATTTACCCCCCTCTTAAATGAATATATTACAAAACTGTTCATAACAACAATTACTGTACTCTTAAAGAGCTTTTTAACAAAATTGCTTCATGAAGGGTATTCATTACTTTGACCCCGTATCATCAAATCATCAAATTGGGATAAAACTGTAAATTTGTATTAAAGATATACTCTCATACGGATACTCTTCAAGGTTCTAGGGCAATTGGTTCCGGAGATATCGTCTTATTTTTTATATAAATGGCCGCCATCTTGAATCAAGATGATGGATTTTAAAAACATTTCTTAGCGAGCACTTAGGAGGTAAGAGGAACACACCTACAAAATTTCATGATCATAGGTCCAGTGGTTTCAGAGATATCGTGATGTGTCAGTCAGTGAGTGGTATTTGGATTTTATATATATAGATAGATTGATTAAAAATTTGTTAATATTAAATAGTTGTAACAATTTTAAACGACAAATAATGGATTATTTTTATTTCGTTTTTGAATGAAACTCTCCTTTGTGACTTACTTCATCCAGAAATATGACAAATATATATATTTATCTTATGAGGTAATATCCATTATATATCTAAACTAATAGCACCACCTGTGTTTACTTTAGCTTTTCAAAGAAGTAGTGAAAATTACGTTAGTAGTGGGGTGGGGGGGGGGGGGGGGGGGGTATGTACTCTATATATGACTGTTTAATCAAAATAGCCGTTTGGAGTTTGTCATCTTAAATCAAACTGAAATATATTAATCCAGCTAAGCTTCATTCAATATTTTGATTTTGATACTGATATTTGCGGATATTCTTTGATGTGTTTCATTACTTTATGGATTGTCTTAATCAAACATTCGTAATTATTAAATTGTCCGTTAGTGTTAATATGTAAAGACATTTTATTTTGTTTTAAATAAATATTTATTTACTTCTTTATTTCAATTTTTTTAAAATTTATTTAAATAACTATTAAAATATTTTTATTAACATGAATAAAACCTTAGTTATAAAAAGTTTTTTTTTTCACTTATATTATTTGATTAAATTTATTCCAATTAAAAATATGTTCTCTTTTCAAATATTGTTTCCAATATACTAAAAGCCCTTTTTGGTGGGATTAATAATAATAATGATTATAAAATGTATGAAAATAAAAATTTAACAAATAATTCGCCTGTTAACTTTGACTGACTTTTTACTTTCTCATATAAAGAGAAAGTATTGTGATGGCACGAAAATTTGATTTTGAGATTTTGATGGATTTACACGTTTTGAGGTCCCCTGAGTCCAAAAAAGTGTTTTTTAAAAATGTCTGTCTGTCTGTCGTCTGTGCAGACGCCTGGAGCCTAAACTACTGGGCCGATTTTGACGAAATTTGGCATACATGTTCAGAACAATCATACCCCGAGGCAAATCGAGAAATTAATTTTAGCTCCAAATTTGGGGGCGCTACACTCCAAAAAATTGAAAAAACGTGAAAAAAAATTATTTTTCGAAAACGGTTCCGACGATTTTGATTAACAAATGTAATCCATTTAAATACGAATCTAACGATATAAGCCTTTTTCCCGGGAAAGATCTAGTTTTGACAAAATAGCTTTAAACGCGGACGGAGAGAGCCCGGGTTCGATTCCCTGCCGAGATGAAGTTATTTTCATGATAAATTTTGATGAAATGTTTAATAATAATTAAATGTACGTACAAAAAATAATAAATGGAAAATACTGGGCTAAGTAATTATGAAGTCGTATATGAGAAAGTTTGACTGAGTTGTCTCGGACCGATTTTTTTATTCTGGAATAAATCGTTTTGTTCAAATTCTAATTAATTTATAACTTGGTCTTACAGTTTGGAATTAACTTAAAATTAAGAAGAGTATCCATATTACCCCCCCCCCCCTGACATTTGGTTTTCGCTAATTATAAAGTAAAGAGAAAATTTATAATTAAGTAATGTTATTATTAATAAATAATTGAGGGAACAGCCGATAAAATATATCCCAGCGTGGAATCAAACCAGTTATTTTTTTTTATTATTAAAAAATATTTTTTATTAATGAAGTTGATAGAATGTATAATAATATAAATTTATTTAAATAATCTTTACATAAGAGAAATAATTACAATAATTACATGATTTTTTTTATCTAATTTCTTTAAACATTTCTTAGTTTAGCCGCAAAAGCGATTTTGCTTGAGCGCGGCTAACATTTTTTATAAGTTCTTTTTAAGTTTTATAAGTTCATTCTAAGGTTTAAGTTCATAAAATAATAGACATTTATAAATTAGTACATAACAAAATTTTATTTTAATTAATTTTTAGTACATAATTTCATTTTAAGTATTTATATAAAATGAATTTAAAAGAATTTTAAGTTTTGGGAAATAATAGTTATTAAATAGTATTTTTAGTTTGTACATGGGTCATTTTCAAATAAAATGTACCTTTTCTGTCCCAAGATTTTACAATTTTATTGTAACTAAAAAAATTCATATTAATGAAAAATAAAAAAAAACCTTTAGGTTTATTGATCAGATGTCTGTCTATTATTGTGTTAATCAGGGTCATTTTATGGCTTATAAGGTGAAAATTTCTTGCTTCAAAAAATGTTGATGTTAAAAATTGTAATGAGTGTTTTGATAAAATTGCCCACAGTAGTTTTGATAACATTTAATGTGATTTTTATTCATTTTTTTCATTATATTTTTTTTTTAACCAATAAAATATCCATGTTTATATAAATGGGATAGGAAAAAATAAAACTTTAGTACAAAACGAAACAAATATATTTATATGTGTGTCCCAAGGGTTTTGTAATGAGTGTTACCGATAAGAGTTGGCAGAATTAGAGGGTGAGTATGAAAGAAAGAAGGAGGGATTAGGGTTTATTTATGTTAAGAAGACATTTAAGTCGGCCAACGACTTTTTGGATTGATAGCACTTTATTCTTCTCTACAATTAATATTTCACTAAAAAAAAAAATGGTGAGTATTTTTATTCATTGTAATGAGTGTTACCATCATTTATTGTAGTTGCAAGAGTAGTAGTATTTCATTTCACCTTGGTTGCAATCAACATTTATTTATGTTATTAATATGATTTAGTAGTTATTAATTAATATAATCAGTACACATTAAATTGGTTTAAATAAGAAACATAGTTTCCGAGGAAAGATTTTTTAAAGTTAAAAATGTAATGAGTGTTACTATTCCGTTAGTTCTACAATACTGTATATTTTAAAACTTAAAAAAAATGATTGAGTTTAATGTTTTTACAAATAATAAATTTGCCGCATGTAAACAAAAATTGTAAATAAAAGTTTAATGTTTAAATTTTGTGTTAAAATTTAATTTTTTCTAGGTCCAATATATAAATGTGTAATGAGTGTTACTTGAATAACAACAAATTCTTAGCCATGTCCAACTATTTTTTTTATAAAGAAAAATTATTTTTAGGGTTTTGTAGATACTTCTCAAAACCCTTATACCGAGGGTGATGTGTGTCCGTCCGTCCGTCGCTCTTTGGTTCATAGGGCCCGAACCGTTTAAGCGAAAGTACTGAAATTTGAAACACTGGTGCAACTTTTTGACCCAACCACAGGAAAAATATACAGAAGTTCATAATTAGATTT
This sequence comes from Gerris lacustris, assembly GCA_951217055.1. Taxonomy (NCBI): domain Eukaryota; kingdom Metazoa; phylum Arthropoda; class Insecta; order Hemiptera; family Gerridae; genus Gerris; species Gerris lacustris. The sequence goes on along the minus strand of OX578281.1, from coordinate 7,951,904 downwards.
GCGCATGCGCAATTTGAAAAAATGTGGTAAACTCAAAAATTTATATTTTTTTTAATTTTTGAGTAGGGTATCAAATGAAAGCTGCTGAAGAGTAGGACACAAATATATATATGCTTTTTTAAATGTTGCATTCCTTATTGGTTAAATAAATCAAAATATACCCAAAAAAATTTTTCCCCCCCCCAACCACTATAGATCGGCTGGCGCTAAAATTTTGAAATAATTCATGCTAATATCTTATTGTGGGGCGATGAAAATTCCGGGAGTTCATCCCAAATTTTCAAAAATTGTTAATTTTGGGCGCGAAAAAGTGAAGTGCGCCCAAAATTTTATTTTTTTAAAATTTCGTGTTGGGTATTAAATGAAAGCTGCTGAAGAGTAGGACACAAATATATATATGCTTTTATAAAATTTGCATTCCTTATAGGGGAAAAAAATAAAAATATACCCCAAAAAAAATTTCCCCCCCCCAACCACTATAGATCGGCTGATGCTAAAATTTCGAAATAATTCATACTGTACGGGCCTCGCCTAATATTCCCCCTGCTATATATTTTTTCCTTCCTTCCTTTTGGACATACCGGCGCTATCTATCGAGTAAAGGTATCAAACTCCCGTGTGGCCGCCCCACCCACCGGTGTCTTATCTCCCGCGGATGCCGGACACCTGCGAGAGGAGAATGAGAAGTCAGTCCCGGGCTAGACTCCACTCCACTGAGACGAGCGTCAGTATCTCATCAATCGTGAGTGCCAGTTGGCTTCCTTTTTTTTTATTCCTATTTTCCCCTTCTAACTTATTCCCCATCTATAAGATACAGTCCAAAACTCCCAGAGGAACGTACATTGTGGTCTTTGGGCCTAACAGAACCTCACTTTGGTTTAATTTAAATTTTTAATTTTTTAAAAAAGATTTTTTTTTACGTGATATATGGTCAGTTTGGGTGACCTTGGCCTTGTACGAGTAGCCCCTACTGTCATATATATCACTAGCGGGAGTAAACCGTATACTAGGACCGTGTTCTGTTATACGCTGTTTACAAACATCTGGCTTTATATATTATATCTTTATTAAGAGTATTGTTCAATATCTTATTTACATATTTAATATTTCTGCTAAGAATATTTATTGCATATTCCTATAAATATATTTTCTCATATTTACGGGTGCCTATTTCTATCTATATTTCTATATATTCTTTACAGGTTTCTAGATTTATTTCGTTAGTACTATTTTACTAATACTTATAATTAATATCTTATGAGTATTTAATTTTTTTTGCAATACTTATTATTTTCTTGTGAACCTATTATTTGTTTAACTTATGATTTTTTATTTTAGTTCATAAAATTATATTTTTTCCTATGGTTATTTCATGTGGTTTCAAAATCCACTTATATTTTTTATTTTTTTTTATTTGTTTCTTAGCATATTTCCTACCTTTAATTATATTATAATATTTTATAATTTTTTCTGCAGAACAATTACCGCAGTATGTTAATTATTATTTTATTTTACGAATTTCTCGTATAAGTTTCTTTAATATATATCCCTTTTATTTCAATTTCCTCCATTTCTTTTCCTTTTAAGGGACTAAAAAACTTGCTTCAACACTCTTTATTTTTGTTTAATTTCTCATCGAAAAACTTTTTTTTTCTCTCCTTTTTTTTTGTTTGTGCGGAGATGTCTTCCTCTAAAGAGAAGGAACTTAGGGTGTTGAGTAGCCGACGCGCTAATTTATTTGAAAAAGTTCAAATATTATATGATATCGGCAAACAGCTGCCTAAAGATAAGAATAAGTTGGCCAGTTTTCAAATACGTTTCGCCGATTTGTCCGATATTAAAGCTAAGTACGAGGAGTATTGTGACCGAATCTCAATACTTGAACTCGAGATGAACCCTGACTATGTCGTAGAGTGTCAACAGTTAAAGGCATTCGAGGACATAGTATATGAAATTAAAATAATTGCCGCGGCCTACATTCAACCGGAATTACCCTCGTCCCATACTCCGATTTTAGATAATTCCGGTAACAATAAGGGTGCTAAGCCACGTTTACCCAGGATAGATTTACCTACTTGGAATTCAGTATTAAAAGACTGGGTGACATTCCACGATAAATTCAGAGCGTTAGTACATGACAATCAAGATATCGGGCCCGTAGAAAAGTTCCATTACCTTATGACGTCTCTTACGGGACCCGCTCTCACTTTAGTTAAAAGTCTTCCTCTTACAGCGGCAAATTACCCGATTGTATGGGATCTTCTTATTAAAAAATATCATAATAAGAGGGTATTAGGTGCGGATATTTTAGACCGTATAATAAACTGCCCAGTCTCAACCACTGAAACGGCCGCCAGTTTAAATACGTTTATTCAGACATTTGGTGAAGGTGTAACAGCGCTTAAAGCTTTGGAGGTACCGGCACTTGACGACTTTATTCTGTTACACTTTGCTCTTCAAAAACTTCCTTTTAACACTAGAAAAACCTTTGAAAATCAGCACCTAGACGAGCAAATACCTACTTTTCGACAACTTTCCGATTTCGTAGAAAGTCAGGCCAAAATTCTAGAAATATCTAAACCGTCTGATACCACTCGCTGTTCACAAATTAAAACTACTTCCGATCGATCTGTTTTTAATGTACGAGATAAGCGTACACCCAACACTTCTTTTAATAAATATAATTATTCTTCCTCGCCCGTGGTGCGTAAAGCGTTCATGACTTTGACTAATTCCCTTTCACCTTGTCCCATTTGTAACTTAACACATTCGATTTACAGATGCTCGACTTTTTCTACTTTGAACCCGGCGCAACGTAGGGCGCGCGTTCGAGCTCTTAAATATTGTTTTAATTGTCTGAAGGGTACACACATGCTAGACAAGTGTCCGTCTAAGACTAGATGTCTTACTTGTTCCTTAGAACATCATAGTCTGTTGTGTCCATCGGTTAACACGAAAGTAGGAGAGCCCCAGGCTTCGTATTGTGTAGTTTCTACAACTCCTTCTTTGCATACTTCGCCCAAGTCGTTTGAGACTGTAGCAGGCACTTCAAAAGACGCTGTTCCCGTGGACGCGAACTGTCTTATTTCAAATCAGTCCTCGACTTCGATTCTTTCTTCTACTTCTTACTTTGTTCTTTTAGGGACAGCGGTTATTTCCATCCGTGACTTTAGCGGAAACTTTTTACCTGTCAGGGCTCTAATAGACTCGGGTAGTCAGGTGTCTTTTATCACATCGGCGTGTGCTCAACGTTTGGGTTTACCCGTCCAAAAATGTGACGTTTCTGTAGCTGGACTTTGTCAACGGTCGGTGCGTGAGACCAAAGGTGCAACATCGTGTTTGATTAAACCCACTGACAGTGACCTTCCTACATTTTTTACACCAGCTGTAATATTAAAAGATATTACTTCGAATATGCCTTCGATTGGTTTGCCAAGAAATATTGTTGAAAATATTAAGTCGCTATCCCTTGCCGATCCGAAGTTCGACAACCCTGGTCCGATCGACTTTTTAATCGCCGCTGATATGTTTCCCCATATTTTTGACGGTAAAAAAATCTCCTTTTCGTCTGGACTCACTGCCCTGCACAGTATATTTGGTTGGGTGGTCACAGGTAGAGTTGACGGTGCGAGTACCCGGAATATTTCTTCTCTACATACTTCTTGTCAGTTGTCTGACGATCTTCTAAAACGGTTTTGGGAGACCGAGGAACCACCCACTACGTCGGCGGAAAACCCGGAAGAGATTGCGTGTGAAAACATTTTCCGAGATTTAACTTATCGAAATCCTGATGGTCGATACGTTGTACCCCTTCCATTTCGAAATGAAGTACGTCCAAACTTTAATTCGTTTTCCCTGGCTCTTAAGCGTCTTATGTCCTTAGAACGACGTTTAAGTAAACTTCCAGAATTAAAATTAAAATATCAAGAATTTTTAGATGAATACGAGCAGCTAGGACACATGACCAAAGTGTCCCGAAGTAAAGTCGGATCTAATATCCATTTTATTCCTCACCACGCGGTGATTAATTCTAATAGTTCAACTACTAAGTTGCGAGTAGTGTTCGATGGCTCGGCGAAGGCTGAAGGTTCTCCTTCCCTTAACGAATTATTACATGTTGGGCCGAAACTTCAGTCGGACATAGTTTCCATTATTACTAGGTTCCGACTTCATGCGATTGTGTTTACTGCGGATATTTGTAAGATGTACCGACAGATTTTATTGCGGCCGGAAGACAAGTGTTTTCAGCATATTATCTGGAGACGTTCTCCCGAGGATCCGATAGAAGAGTTCGAACTTAACACCATAACCTACGGGTTAACCCCCTCTCCTTACTTGGCCATTCGTACCTTACATCAAGTGGCGCAAGATGAAGGTTCAAATTTTCCTAAAGCCTGTCAGGTTCTTTTGAATGATACTTATATCGACGATATAGTAACCGGATGTCAAACTAAGTGTGCCGCCCAATCTGTAATGCAGGAACTTATATTTTTACTTGATCAGGCCGGTTTTCAATTGCGGAAGTGGAGCAGCAATTGTCCCGAACTTTTATCAGGGATGCCAGATAATCTTCGAGAAAAACCTATTACTTTTGATTCGGAACCACTAGAAGTAATTAAACTTCTCGGAATCCAGTGGGACTCTGTGAGTGATTCTTTTATTTACAGAGTTGGAGACATTAAAGCTATTTGCACCAAACGCTCTATTTTATCGCATATTGCCCGTGTTTACGACCCTGCCGGGTGGTTAAGTCCTGTCACCTTCCGATTGAAATGTTTAATACAACATTTGTGGCGTTTAGGGGTAAATTGGGACGACGCGGTTCCAACTTACATTGAAGACGAGTGGACCGCTCACTGTCAACAATTTCCTATTTTAGCGAATATCTCTATACCGAGATTTGTTTTGAGTTCTGACTATCTAGATCTTAAGTTAGTCGGTTATTGTGATGCGTCAGAACGTGGTTTCTGTGGGGTAGTGTATCTTTGCGTCGTGCAAGATAAGTTGATAACTCCCCACTTAATTATTTCAAAATCGAAAGTTGCCCCTCTGAAAACACTATCTATTCCAAGACTTGAACTGTGTTCAGCCCTGCTGGTAGCAAAATTACTTCAATATACGTACAATCTTTTCTGTCATACTACACCTAGTCTCGAGATTTTTGCATTTACCGATTCTACGACGGTACTTTCATGGTTAAAAACCCCTACATTTCAATTAAAAACCTTTGTTGCTTCCCGCGTGAACCAGATATTAGAGTACATTCCTCCCTCTGTCTGGTATCATGTCACTACAGATCAGAATCCAGCTGATAGTGCTTCGCGCGGTCTTCAGCCCCAACAGTTATTAAATCATCCCTTGTGGTGGCACGGCCCCGAATGGTTGTCTTATCCACTTTCAGAGTGGCCTATTGATAAAACGTTTTCCGTTGAAAATGACCTTCCCGAGCTGAAGAGTCAATCTACAGTAAATTCTTTTCTACAAACTACTTCTGACCCTCGCTCTTCTTGTATTCCACTGACTCAGTTTTCCTCTTTAACTAAATTAATTAGAGTCACTGCTTGGTGTTACCGGTACCTGTCTAACTTAAAGCTTCCTTCGTCACAACGTTACAGTGGACCCTTGACCTGCCGTGAACTTAATGATTCTCACAATCGTATTGTTCAAGAAGTTCAGTTGCAATCTTTTCACGAAGACATAGTCTTATTAAGAAAAAATAATGTTTGTACATCATCTCTTCGGCGTTTAAACCCTTATCTCGACGAGGCCGGTTGTCTCAGGGTGGGGGGTAGGCTCAAACACGCCTGCTTACCTGAAACGTCTATTCACCCCTTAATCCTTCCGAAGAAATCCAACTTTACTAACCTGGTAATAGATTATTATCATATTACTTATTTACATGTTGGCCCGCGAGCTCTACAAGCTCTTGCTAGTCGCAAGTATTGGATTTTAGGTGCACGTAACGCCATACGTTCCCGCTTAGCGAAGTGTAACACATGTCATATTTTTAGGGCGAAGCCGTTGACCCCACAAATGGCCGACTTACCCATATCAAGAGTTACCCCATGTCGACCTTTCTTGAATGTCGGAATTGATTTCGGGGGACCTTTTCATATAAAAGAAAGTAGACGGCGTCAGGCGAAGATTTCTAAGTGTTATCTTTGTTTGTTTGTCTGTATGTCCACTAAAGCCGTCCACTTAGAATTAGTTTCCGACCTGTCCACTAGTGCATTCCTTGCGGCCATGGATCGATTTGTGGCCCGCCGTGGACTCTGCGTGAACGTTTTCACCGACTGCGGTACCAATTTCGTTGGAGCTCACCGGTACTTAAACGACTTGTACCAATTCTTAACTTCGTCCAGTCCTATTATTGCGGACGCCCTTGCACAAAAATCCATAAACTGGCAGCACAATGTTCCCACCGCCAGTCACTGGGGAGGGTTATGGGAGGCCGGTATTCGATCTACTAAGTACCATCTTCGGAGAATATTAAAGGATCAAGTTTTCACCTTCGAAGAACTGGCCACTCTTTTCGCCAAAATAGAGGCAATTCTCAATTCCCGTCCTTTGTGTCCTCTATCTCCTGATCCCGGCGAAATAAACGTATTAACCCCGGGTCATTTTTTAATCGGGGCTCCTCTTGTCGCCGTACCCGAATATGACTTAAAAGAAGAAAAACTTGGTCGGTTGGACCGCTGGCAACTCCTCCACCACTCCACCCAACATTTCTGGAATCGTTGGAGCAAGGAGTACCTCCACACTCTTCAACAGAGATCAAAATGGTTCTCTGACAAATCCAGCTTAAACGTTGGTGACCTTGTCTTAATTATGAACGACAAGTCTCCACCCCTGCACTGGAAAGTCGGTCGTGTTGAAAAATTGCACCCTGGTCAAGACAACATTCCCCGGGCTGCAACGATTAACACTTCACAAGGGACACTTCTGCGACCTCTCGTCAAATTAAGTCCTCTCCCTTCTCAGTAGCATTTCCTTTTTTTCCCCTTTCACCAAGTAACCTTTCTTTTTCCTTTTCATTTATTCTATGAAGAAAAAATATCTTTATTTTTCCTTTTTGAGAATGTATTTATATTTTATTTTATAAGCATATTGATATTTTATTTTCTTTTTTTTCAATTTTCTACCGACAAATAAATTTTATTATTTTCTTTATTATAAAAGTAAATTTACATATATAATATCACTGTAGGTGCTCGTACCCCTATACCTATTTTAATTATTTTCATGTATAATTATTATATATCTATTTTTTTTTGTCTTTTTCTATCTTAAGCCAGATGTTTCGATTTTTTTAATTTTTGAAATCTACAATGTGATTTCGGTGGGGGGTTATGTACGGGCCTCGCCTAATATTCCCCCTGCTATATATTTTTTCCTTCCTTCCTTTTGGACATACCGGCGCTATCTATCGAGTAAAGGTATCAAACTCCCGTGTGGCCGCCCCACCCACCGGTGTCTTATCTCCCGCGGATGCCGGACACCTGCGAGAGGAGAATGAGAAGTCAGTCCCGGGCTAGACTCCACTCCACTGAGACGAGCGTCAGTATCTCATCAATCGTGAGTGCCAGTTGGCTTCCTTTTTTTTTATTCCTATTTTCCCCTTCTAACTTATTCCCCATCTATAAGATACAGTCCAAAACTCCCAGAGGAACGTACACATACTAATACCTTATAGTGAGGCGATGATATTTCCGGGAGTTCATTCCCAGGTTTTAAAAATTACCAATTTTGTGCGCGAAAATTTGGAGTGCGCCCAAAATTTTATTTTTTAAAAATTTTGAGTTGGGTATCAAATGAAAGCTGCTGAAGAGTAGGACACAAATATATATTTGCTTTTTTAAATTTTTAAGTCAAAATATACCCCCAAAAAAATCCCCCCCCCCCCCAAATTTTATATAATGGCTGGTCTTAAAATTTTGAAATGATTCATGGTTACACCGTATGGTTGGGTGATGAAAATTTCCTAAAAAATGTAATTTATCTTGTCGTTATTACCTATATTGTGACCTCCCGGGGGATCGAACCCGGGATCCTTAGGATCGAAGAAAAAAAATCATAATTACATAACGGGTATGCTTAATCATCTACAAAACCCTAAAAAGTACTTGGACGCAAGTACTTCCCTGTGATTTTTTTTTCTTCTTTATAATAAAAACTTTTATTTCAATGCACTGAAAACGTATCCTTTACATTTTTGAAGCTTTGAGAAAATATTAAAAGATAATAAATGTAACACTCATTACTTTTTTTAAAAAAATTACAAATATTATAGGTCTAAAAAATATTTCTGGTGGGATGAAAGAGAATATTTACGTCATATATACAATTTAGTAACGTTTCATAAAAACAGAGAAACAAAATCTAAAAAAATACCGTTTTTATGATAGTCAAACTCATTACGACAAAAATGTGATTTCTTATGTATATATGGTCATATATATGTAAATAAATTTAAAAACTGACTGTTCTTGAATGAAAATGTCATCCTAAGTCCCTGATGTGTCAGAATAATCAATATTATCATGTCTAAGGCTTATTTTAATTTTCTGTAAAGTAGCTAAATTGATTTCCCTAAAGGTACATTTTATTTGAAAATGACCCACATACTGTAATTATTATGAGTTATTATTTGAAAGTGAAGTTTATATCCAATGTATTATATTCTGTTAATAATGTTTGAAATATAAGTTAGTTTAACAGATTCTGTTAAATAACTTGTTAATAAATACAAAGAAACAGTCTCCCCACGAAATAAAATACTTGTTTATTTATCAAAGCAGATTTCGGCTTTTATAAAGCCATCATCTGTGCCTACGAACAAACACTAAGCGTCAAAACTTACTAACATATAATTAACCAAAATTAAATGAAAACGAATACGACCTTCTAATAACAAAGTCGACAAATATATTAATAGCTAATAATAAGCTAAGAAACAAGATAAACAAAGAAAAACAAGAAAATGAAATAAAAAGATAAACAAGAAATTTAATAAGATGATAATTAATCCAAATCGAGATTTTATCTTTATCTATAGCATTTATCAATTAGTTGTTTTTTTTTTTGTAAATTTTTAACTGTTTCTTTGTTGAAGCGAGCGTAGCGAGCTTCCTACATTCAACGAAATATGCTCCGTGTCTGTCTGTCTGTCTGTCTGTCTGTCTGTCTGTCTGTCTGTCTGTCTGTCTGTCTGTCTGTCTGTCAGTAACGTTTACGCGTGTGACGATAACTTGAGTAAAAGTTGACCGATTTAGTTGAAATTTGGTATACATGTTCCTCTTACTAATACTCAGGCTAAGTTCGTTGGACAGCGTGATCCGTCCATGAGTTCGCGCGCAACGCTCGCGTAAACGAGAGGTACAAAAATTAAATTGGAATTTCAGGACGGGAAAAGATTCTATCATCATCTACTCGATGAGACGAACATTTTTTTCAAATAACATTTTTTACTAAAACCAACAGCGACACCGCTATGACTTAATAAAGATCGCTAAAACTATTAAAGCGGGCCTAAACGTTTATAATAGAGAAAACAACCTTTTTACCGATATCTTACGTTCTAACGAAACGATTTTAATAAAACTTCATATACACCATCTAATGCACAATTAAAACAGGCATGCAAAATTTCAATTTGATACATGCAGTAGTTTGTTTGTAGCAAAGAGATACAAATTATAAATATTGAAATAGAGATGTGTGGTTAGTGGAATAGTAAGAATGCGGGGTGGTTCCCTTACTACTAGCCGCTGCACTACTACCAGACCCATTATCTATCAACTCATCATGATTCACAATAATCTTTTTTTTCAATATTCAATACATATTTATTACTATACGCTCGCTTCAATGATAGAGCCACGCGATGCCTAGTTTTTATTAATTGTTAATAGATTTGTTACTGATTATCAGTATTATTATTTTCTTGTTTATCTTTTTTTCTTATTTTATAAGTTATTATTATTATATTTTTCTCTTATTTTTGTAGATTTTGTTATAAGCTTATATTAGTTTTCCTTTAATTTCAGTTTATTTATGTATTACGGCCATTTAGTTCTTGGGTTTTAATTTATTTTCTTAGTATTTTCTAATTATTTTACTTTGAACTAACTTAATTATTTTACATTTATTTGTGTTTTCTTTGGTATAATCATTTCCGTTAGTTTTCTTAAAATGTTCAAATTAAATTATCTATAGCCTGAAGTTTTTAAAGTCCTTGGACTGATCCAATTAACTTTATCTTCTCTGCTACTTTCGACTGCTTCACTTCCGTTTTAAATTATATTTACCTCCTTCTTGTTTATTCCTATACCTTCTGCTAAAGGGAATTCAACATTGTCTCTCTTGACCCACAGACAAATTAACATCTCTCTGTGTCTTACTTGTGTCTCCGAGCTGTTCAGTGTCAGAGTCTTGAGTCCTACTGACTGACCTGGTGCGCCACTGACGTTTTCAGTGGCGTATCCAGGGGGGGGGGGGGGGGGGCACAGGGGGCACGTGCCCCATGACTCACAGTAAGATATAGTACTGCAGTAAGCATCAGCGTAACATTTTCTAACGAATACGTTCTAAAACAGTTGTTGTTACTTGCAGGCCCGCCCAAACGAATTCCGGGCCCCTAGGCAAGTATCTTGTGAGGGCCCCTTTCGGTCTCAACAATAACCTTAACCATATCACCTTCTTTTGAGTGTTTTTTAAGGTCCCTAGGCAAAACCAAGGACCCTTATATTTTCCTGCGTGTCTGTCCGTCCGTCCTCTCGCGTGCTCTCACGGCTACACCTTTCGTCCGATCACTTTGAAATTTGGCATAATATGTGTCTTGTACCTGCCCACATATGTTTAAAAAAAAAGCGACTTAAAAAAATTATTTTTCAAAAAAATTAGGGTAAAAAAATCCTGAACATTCTTCGACCAAAAGTAAAGATAACACTTTTTGGAAATTTCGAAAAAAATATTCTTTTATTTTTTAAGACAAAATACGTTTTTTTATAATTATGGTCTTTTCGATGTATTTATATGGTTGTAGTCCGGTTCAGTGGCAAAAAATACTTTATCAGAGTGTGTTTTGAGAAAATCAGACCCTTAGAATGGTTCAAAGTAAGCTTTTTAGCATTTTAGAAAAACACTGTTTATACACTTTTCAGTTAAACACCATATTGTGTGGCCTACGGACCCTCGCTGTGTGCTGACTAGCACACACTTGACCTGTTTATTCTTACTTTAAATCTAATTACTACTACTGAGTGCGACGGGTTTTATATTCTCTTCTCTACAAGTCAATTCACTTGTGACACAGCCACCACCTCTTTCATTACTTTTTATGTAATTTTTATTTTTTCTCACCTTCTCCGAAGGTATATATAGGAAAAGTATTGTTTTCACCCAAACAATCCGAAACCGGATAAATCTGATCAGTTAGTTCAACGGAATTATCCGTTTTGGGTGTTTGTAAGACGATTTGAGTGGTTTTTAGCTGGATGACAGTCTTTCTGCCTGTCTGTCTGTCTGTGTCAAGCATAACTTCCACAGTTTTTCAGCTAGAGAGTTGAAATTTGGTACAAAAATCAGTCCTTACACGTAGTTGTGCTGCCCGGAAAATCAACATTCTCCACCATCTTAAACTCAGTTTGATGAGTCAGCAAACATTAAAAAAATCGAAACGTGGTCTGATCGAGTTTTAATTTTGCACAAATGTACTTCTCTGAAAAACAAGCCCACCAAATTTCATTTTTATATTGGCCGCCATTTTGAAGTTATTGTTTTTAGAATTTTGAAACTTTGACGGCTAATAATACCGAAAGTATAAATACGTTTGAACCGACTAAAATTAAGGAAAAAATATAATAAAAAAATAACCGATGAAATTCCATTAATTAGTTTTAAAGTTATAAGCGAATATAATTATTTTTATTATTGTGATAATTTTGATGACATCAAAGTTTGTTTACATACCTGTCAAAATACTGAAAAAATTCAAATAATTGAATAAATGAAATATAATAGATAAAACTAATGTATAATTTTTCTTTGAAAAATGATAATTTAAAGATCAGTTAGATTAAAACGGTCACCCATCCAAGCACTGACCAAGCCCAATGCTGCTTCCTAAGCAGCAGGAGAGGCCACTTCTTCAGTAGCCTCCAATGTGAGGAAACGTTCCGAGGTACCTCGTACCTGATATTTTATTATTATTATTTTTACTTAGCCATACTTTTAACAATAACAGCTTTCACTCTTGATCCTTTTTGTAAAAACTATTTTTTTTTTAAATTTATATTTCTTCAAAAAATTACACAAAGTTCAAAGTATTTCGTTACTATTTTTTATTCATATTCCTTTTGTCAGAGCTACCACTGGCATTTTCTCTACTCATAGTGTCGACATTCGGTGTGCCAATTTCTTGGCAACCTTGGAGCGCTAATATTATGTGTTATAGTAAGTTTTAACGCTTAGTGTTTGTTCAATAGGCACTGATGATGGCTTTATAAAAGCAGAAACCTGCTTTGATAAATAAACAAGTATTATCTTGCGTAGAGAGACTGTTTCTTTGTATTTATTGACATTACCTCAATCAAAGCTCTTATTTCTCAAGTAATAACTTTTTGCTTACTTTTATATTTTAAAGTGATTTTAGCGAATTTTCGAAGAAAACTATGCTATTGCAATGGCTTCAAAAATGTTGTAATGCAATTTTTTGGAACCGTTTTAGACAATTCTGAATCGATTCCTGAAATTTAACACTTCTTTTTTTTGTAGTTGAAAGGTCTTCTTTTTTATTTTTATTATTTTTATTTTTATTATTTTTTTATTATGGTCTTCTTTTTTTTATTTATGTATATATATGTATATATGTATATATGAATGTATATATGTTGTATATATATATGAATGTATATGTATATATGAATATATATATATATATATATATATATATGTGTGTGTGTGTGTGTGTCACTCCAGACGATATCTCACCTTCGGATGCACTTAAAAATTTCTAACAAATTTTAAAATATCTATAATATAAAAAGAAAGGATGAGTTCGTTGGCCAGAATTTTTGGAGTCCATTTAGAGGTCAAATTTTGACCATTTAGGGTCAAAAATAGCATAAACACATGTTTTTTTCATATTACCCCCCTCTTTTTTAAAAATATGACAAAAGTGTACATAACAACATACATACTGTACTCTTAATGAGCTTTCCAACGACAAGCACCTTGAAGGGTTTATACTATTTTGACTATTGTACCCCGTATCCCTGTGTACCAAATTTTTTTTTTCACCCATCCAAAATCTAAACCAAAATTTTCCTATATTATTATAAGCAAATAATACGCAGATATCTTTGAAAATTCGCTCATTAAGTCATGGTGCATGACTGGAATTTTTTATATTTTAAAGTGAATTTTTTAATTGTGACATTGTGCATTAATAAAAAATCCCGTCAAGTACTTACCAGCAAGTTACTAAAAGGGTTTCCTCGGTCATAAGTACATTATTATTATTTATTTATTTTTATTATTTTTTTTTGTTTAACAAAAATGTGTAATATGTCGCTTTTCTTACACCTAAATTATCCTTCATTGAAACATTCATCAAAAATATGTATAATAATTCACTTTTAAGAAACGAGGAGTGCATATTATCCATTACTATCTTTGGTAGTATGCACTAATTTAGTTATTTCAGGGGTAAAATGGCCGCCATTTTGAAAAAAGATATGTTTTTGTGAACCAAATTTCAATACCTTTAAAATGATACCCAACTATGAATTTTCAAATAACAAATATTTTGGGGCTCCCGAGTTACGGCCCCCTAAAATTTTTAAAATTTGACTTTTTTATATCAACTCCCGGAAATATTATTGGACTACCGGGATGCATATTTTTGTAATTTGCCTTATTTTTAGCTCCTTTCCTAATGGGGTAGCGGGGGCGGGGGGGGACATTTTTTTGCGTTTTGTATTAATTTTTGGGGGGTAAAATAGCTGCTATTTTGGAAACACGATATATTTTTGTGAACGAAATTTCAATAACTTTAAAATGATACTCAACTTTAAATTTTCAAATGACAAATTTTTTGGGGAGTCACGGCCCCCTAAAATTTTTAAAATTTCACTTTTTTTAGACCAACTCCCAGAAATTTCATTGGACTCCAGAGATATATATTTATGTGTTTTTGCCCTTTTTTAGGACCTATCCTAATGGGGTAGTTCAGGGGGGGTACATTTTGGGTTTGTCTAAATTTTTTGGTGTAAAATGGCCTCCATTTTGGAAACGCGATATATATTTGTAATCTACATTTCAATACCTTTGAAATGATACCCAACTTGATCGCAGATCGCAGGAATGTGGAGTGTTTAAGTCCGCAATAGATTTTATGTTTTTGGGCAAATAAGTTTAACTTGTATACCAAATTTTAAGTCTATAGCTTTAGTAGGTCGGGGGAGAAATACTCCAAGATGCGACGGACGGACGAACGAACTACCAAAAGCATAAGGGTTTCTAGGACGACCTCGAAATCCTAAAAAGAAATATATCAATCTTTAATGCACAAACTTTACAAGGATCACTTATTTAAAACAGGTTCCTTTGGTTATGCCATAGTGGTCACACCATTGGACACTTTGCATTTTAATTTATTAAATGGGAAAAAACGTAAAACAGTGACTTAGAGAATTTTCCTATTTTAAAATTTTATTGAAGTACAAGTTGCTCAGATTGTGGTTAAAATTGCTCTGAGATCCTGTTAGTGGTTTTATGTAGAATCTCTCTGTGACGTTATAGTTTAGTTTGAGACTGTTATAATCTAAGACTTCGGTTCTAAGTTGTATCAGAGTGACGCTACTTCTCCATTTCTGTGAGATGATAATAGGGGGGATGCTTCTCTGAAGGGGACCGAATACCCCATGGTTTAATATAATCGGAGACCTAGTTAAAGGGACCTCCGCCGCTATAAGTTAGTAGAAGTGTGAGACTTGCCTTCTCCTGTTAAGGGATATCTGAAGACCCAATTATCCAAAGAGGGCGTTCCCCAAGAAGCAATCTCTTTCCCCCTTCTATACCTTATATATAAATATTCAAACACTGTCCCTTACCCTTCGGACGAAATCGCCATGGTGACAACTAAAAGGCATCTCAAGCTAAACCCTCCTACGAATTCTGTGGGAAGAACACGAAAATTGAATCTAATAATTACCCAATTGGGTTACGACTGCGTATCGGTCCTTTGGTCCTTCTTATTGGCAACCTGATACGTCTTAGATTTGCCCATTAATGAGAACCTTCGCTACTAATGGCTTCTTCTACTTCTCATTTCAGTCATTAGTAACACTAGATCCAATTTAGGGACGTCGAGTCTTAAGGGGTTAGAGTATTTCCTACATCTTGTTTTGTGTAGGTAACTCATCAATTTTTCCCCTACTTTTCTTACATTATTTATCTCTTTTGTAGTGATAAGAAGCCCATGTTAACTCCCTGTCATTTATCACTTATAATTTAACAAGGTTTTTCATTCTCATGTATCCTTCCTTTCCTTGTATTTTTACCAAAGCAGACTGTTTTAAGTAATTTAAAAATAAATTATTGTATGTAACAATACTATCTAAATTTCATTAAAATAGGACGATTAGTTTTTTAAGATTTGTTTTTTTCGAATATATTAAGAAAATTATAGGGAATTAATAAAAATCAATAATTTTCTTTGCAAGTGTAAAAATTATTGACAAGAGAACAATAAATTAAACAAAATGGGAAGAAATAAAAATAAATAATTTCCATAACAGGTGTCAAAACGATTGACAAAAAACAATAGATTAAAAAATAGGGAATACATATAAAGAAATAGTATATTATGTTACTTGGCAATATTTACTGTCTCGCTTCGCTCGACAGTAAATGTAATTGCCGCGGTAAAGAGAAAACTCACTTCACAGTCGCGTAGCATATGCTATTTTTTCCGAGGTAGCAGACAATGAAAAAACATTAAATATTAATTACTAATCAATATATAATAATAAGAAATATTAGTACATACTTAAGACTTAAAAAAAGAAACCTTAAAAAGAGGTTACACTATAAGAAAAGATAAATAAAACGCATTGACATCTAGCGGATTTTAATCGTACTAGAAGCATTTCTACAAAGACTGCAGCGGTAGGTACTAACGGAAGTTTTGACAACTACCCGCCGGACATAAAAAATCTTTTAGTTCCTAGGACGTAAAAGATTTTTTCTTTACAGCTAGGAGTAATGAAAAGATTTTTTAAGTCCACGTAATGAAAAAATGGATTTTAGCTATGTCTTTTAGGCTCTAAAGTTACTATTTCACAGCCTACCACGGAAAAAGTATTTTTATTATTATTATTTTATTATTTCCTTTTATCTTTAATCCCCCTCCCTCCCCTCCCTCTACTATGTATTTTTTTTTCAAAGTTGTTATAATTATTGATAAGAGAACTATAGATTAAACAAATATGGAATTAATAAAAATCAATAATTATCTTCATAGTATCAAAATGTTTGACAAGTGAACAATAGATTAAATAATTACAAGATAAAAAAAACTTTTTTATACTACGTTTTTAAATTTTCTGTCATAAGTTATAAATTTGAAGCCCGTCAAAATGAAGATCGTAAATATGGGATACGTCAAAACAAATAAAATAACTTGCGGATTTTTTCCAAACTAACTTTCTATACAGCAAAATTTGCTGAGAACGAATTAAATCCTGCTGAAAGATGGCTAAAAGTATTAAAATAATGCATTGTCATCGTGTACTGAGCTATTCTAAAAGTTTCAAATTTCTAGCTACTCGGGAAGTTAGTTAAAAATCAATTGCAAGATTTGTACTGGACAAACAAACAAACAAACAAGAAAGCAAGCTAATAGAAACGTAGTTAAAAATTACAAATTGTTTTGGCATAAATATAGTTTCAATTACTTTTCATAGTGGTATCTTGATTATGCTGTGTATTTTACATAAATCAGTTTGTATTTGTTGCACGGGTTGATTAAGTAAAACCCCATCTAGCCGTTTCTTGGTCAGGTTTATGTTAAGTTTGGTTTTGCCGTTATTCTTATTTCGGCTACGTGTTTTCTTTGCATTTCTTATCTCTAATCTTTACCAATCCCGGATTTTTTGTTGTCTTTTACCAACAATATCCCTTTATCTATTTAGTTTTCCCTTCTTTAGTATATCCAATCGTTTTACCGTTTCTACTAGTTCTTCTTGATTTACGACTCTTTTTTTCTCTTGTTTATTCGATAGTTCTTTATTTATGTATTTCTCATTTTATTATATATAGTTTCCTTCGAACTAAAGATACAAATTTTAACTACTAAAATTGTAGTTTTATTTGTATGTATGTATGTTCTCGATGCATTTAATATATATATATATATATATATATATATATATATATATATATATATATATATATATTACTCAATTTGCGAGAGACACCAAGGGATGTGCCACGCAAGGTGACACATAGGAACTGTTCCAACAGCATGGGTGCCCGGTGGGCATCGTCGAGCCCCTGATGAGTCGGACGAGACGAAACGATGCATGACATGGCGTAATGCCGAGCCAACATCTTAATGACGTTATGTCTGATGTTGGAACAGCTCCTATGTGTCACCTTGCGTGGCACATCCCTTGGTGTCTCTCGCAAATTGAGTAGCCTATTGCAGTGTGCAAAAACACGGTATTACTCTGCTAATATATATATATATATATATATATATATATATATATATATATATATATATATATATATATATATATATATATATACATACGAAAAACACACGACCGCGAATAATATATAAGCACAGAGAAAACCCAGGGCTCGGTCATAAAAACACTATTCACTTACAACATACTCAAAAACCCGACGTTTCGGTTTATTCTTAAAACCTTCTTCATAGGATCTAAAACAAAAGAAAATACAAAAAGTTTACACAGGATGCAATTAAGTTTGAAAGAGTTTACATTTAGAAAACCTGAACTTAAAAACACAAAGCTAGAGAAACTTACAATGAGAAACAGTTGGAATAAGAACTAAAGTAACATACTATTGAATTAACATACTATTAATTTTTTAACGATTGTTCAAGAAACATAAATATGGAGGGTCGGAATTTATGAGTTTTTGTTGTTTGGACAATATTTGAATTCAATTTGAATGTAGTTTCAGTGTGTTGCCGCTAGATGGCGCCACTGGTTTAATTTTAGATTGTTACCTTTTCTTGGTTATCTTTTTTATATTTACCTTGTTAAACTTTTTTCATATATTTATTTATTTATTCTCATTCTCTAGACATTTTTTAAATTGTTTGATTATTCTAGTCTTCTTTTTTAAAATTAATAGTATGTTAATTCAATAGTATGTTACTTTAGTTTTTATTCCAACTGTTTCTCATTGTAAGTTTCTCTAGCTTTGTGTTTTTAAGTTCAGTTTTTCTAAATGTAAACTCTTTCAAACTTAATTGCATCCTGTGTAAACTTTTTGTATTTTCTTTTGTTTTAGATCCTATGAAGAAGGTTTAAAGAATAAACCGAAACGTCGGGTTTTTGAGTATGTTGTGAGTGAATAGTGTTTTTATGACCGAGCCCTGGGTTTTCTCTGTGCTTATATATATATATATATATATATATATATATATATATATATATATATATATATATATATATATATATATATATATATATATATATATATATATATACTGTAGATTTTTAATTGTGTTTAAGTAATAGTCCAGGTAATAGCGTGCAAAAAAGTTTGAGACTGACATCAAGCTAGAATTTTGTGTATAAGTAAATCTTTTGGTGCCTTCTAAGAATATGTGGTCGGCTAAGTTCGTCTAAGGGACATAGCTTGGCAATAGGCATTTGAAAAAACAAACCGGTGGAGAGCGGCATGTCCCGACCTTTTGGGTGGTCAATGTGATTTTCATGATCCTGAGTACGAAATTAGTTAGTGGACCAAAAATTAAGTTGATGATAGTTTGTCACTTAATAGGTTAGTTGGTCAAATATTACTCCAAATCAAAGAGGTCACCTATGAAGTGACAAACTACCATCAACTTGATTTAAGGTCTATTAACTAATTTCTCACTCAGGATCATGAAAATCACACTGTCCACCAAAAAGGGCGAGACCTGGCCGTTCAGCACAGGTTTTTTTTTTTTTTTCAAATGCCTATTGCCAAGCTACGTCTCGCTGCCGAACTTAGCCGACCACATATTCTTAAAAGGCACCAAACGATTTACTTATACACAAAGTTTTAGCTTGATGTTAGTCACACACTTTTTTGCACACTATGGCTAAAAAGTTCATATCAAAGCATATAACTATTTGAATTGCGTAGTAAAGAAAAAAATTCATATATACATTATATATAATTTTTATATAACATTGTAAATTTCAAGGCTCTAGCGGGAGACCTTAAGTGTCAACCATTTTGGGGCATTGGCACACGATGTTGTCTCATTACAAAAGTTTTGAGAGGTGGTTAGGATTTTAGAGTTTTCGACCATATAACTCATGCAAATATCCACAGTAATACATACAGTCCAAAATATAATTGCTATTTCATGTGCCTTTTGTTCTTATATAATAGATAAATCGATTTCCTTTTTGTTGAATCATGAGACATTTAAAGATTAACGGTACAAGTTAAATTTTACAATTCGCTTCATACATTTTGATAGCTAAATATTTATTTATTTGACTGACTGCCTTTTCTACAATAACTTCCATTTGCTCTTCTAGACTTGTGGATCTAAAAACCTTTCGAACTCCAAGTCGATTGTTTTCTTATAAAATTTTAAAGGTTTATTTTTGGACCAAAGAAAACAGTGTTAGGGGGTCTAAAACATCCAACAAGTAGTATTTTCTTGTTTACTTTATCCCTGAAAGACTTGGTTTCTCGCTCAACCGTCAGACCGCTTTCCTTTTGGTTAAGGTTTTCTCGAGGAAAACCGTTCGGAAAAACAGGGCCCTTTTCCCTGAGTCTGTTAGGTGGACTGGAACCGTAGAGGGATGGGAGAGGTCCATGGGAAATGTCAACATATGATATTTTGATATGTCTCCACCCGCAACCGAGACATATACGTAGCAACCTCACAATATTGCTTTTACTGTGGGAGGGGAAAGCCTTCAGCATGAACTCATCAAGAGAAAATATTAATGTTAAACTATTAAAGAAATATAAATGGAACCATCATTTTAGCAGCTCATACTAAAAAAAAAAAAAAAAAATCGTATCAAGGTCCGACGTTTTTTGTAAAACTAATTATATTTAAAATTTTAACAATGATAAATAAAATTTGTACTTATACCTATATAAATATATAGTCATTGCTCTGAAACAGGTCATACTTCTCTAAGAATCGAATCCAGCTATCTAAAAGTTGAGATATTAGTTCTAAATGAAAGTGTGTCAACTTTATGCAACATAATAATTATGATTTAATTCAAATTATAATTATCATTAACTACGGGAGACATACAGAGAAAAATAGACCCCAGAACCGGGACTTGAACCACGGGCCTCCTATATATCCGTTACAGGCGCTCTTACCAACTGAGCTATACTGAAGAATGATAATATCTTTGTCGTTACCGATACTAAGTCCCAAACCCAAGCTTTCAATCTTTTTCTACAAGTCTGGCAAGCCAATATTCACGGCAATAGGACTAGACCGAGAATTAACGCTTATAATTATAAAGTACTCAATTAATACCTGTAGCCAGTGGCGCACCCAGGGGGGGACACGGGGGCACGTGCCCCGCCCCCCCCCCCAAAGCCAGACCTAAAATTTAAGTATGCAATTCCGCAGCACGTGTTAAAGTAATAGTGTTGTGATAGTAACAAAAATAAATAAATAAATAAGTAATTATGTACCTAGTTTAGTCCGACACTTTTTTTTTTTTTGGCGTTTAAAAAGACGTGCCCCTTTTTTTTGGCGTTTAAAAAGACGGCCCCCCCTCTTCCAAAGCCATAGACTTAAAATTTAAGTATGCAAATAAGTAAGTATTTTAAATAAGTCAGTATCACTTAATAAATAAGTAATAATCTACCTAGTTTTGCCCGACATATTTTTTTTTTTTTTTTTTTTGGTGTTTAAAAAGAAGATGAAGAAAAAGAATAGAAGTAAGTTAAGTTATTAACCCGTTTAGGTTAAGGATCTATAAAATAGGGATGCAGCTCCTGGGTAAAAAAGTGTCGTGTATTGAACTTGGAAAAATCTGCATACAATTTCGACTACGCATGGTCAGAACTTTTTAGTGGGGCGAATTTCTTTCCGACTATTATGCATTGTTTATTGTTTGAATGAAAGGTTACAATATAACATTTTTAAATCAAGTTTTTAATTCAATTTTTCTTGTTTTAAGGGTTTTTATTTCAATCTAAAGTTTTACTTTAATATATTAATTAAATTTAATAAAAATAGTAGCAGTCATTAGAATAGTTTTTAATTATCGAATAATTAATATTAATGACTTTGGAAACGGGTTCAATGGTAAAATAAGATTTTAAAAATTGCAGATACCCGACCTTTCGCAAGGAAGACTATTTTTTGTACTTCTTGACTGGACTGTTATAGACCCTACTATGTCTTTTTAACCTAATACTATCAGCTAATTTCGGTTAAACTCAAAACATTTGGCGTACTTATTAAAAAATGATATATGAAAATATTATTTTCATTTTTTTGTGAATTCACATAACTAAAATATTTTTAAAATGTACCAATTTATTTTTCTGGCAACTAAAATAAAACATTAATTTATTATATAATGTATAACTTTTAATAATAAAATATTATTAGTATGTATATACTTTTGTTTAAATAAAATACCCCGGTCTTCATGTCCCGTTCATAAAAAACTTAAATTTATTTGTATATAATAACATTTTAGATGCTCTTAGAATAAGCTAAAAAGACGATTTCAAGCAACGTAAACTATAAAAAAAAATTTCCGGGGGAGAACCCCCCGGACCCCCCTAAAAGAGAGCTCAGCCCCCCTTTGAAAATTGGCTGGATCCGCCCTTGATATGAAGTAATTTAAGAACAAAGAAAATCAGACTGGTTAATTGTCTGTGATTATGCTAAGCCCACATTACATCCCCTTCCCCCCCTTATTTTTTTTAATCTGTGCCCCTCCCAAAAATAAATCCTGGGTACGCCACTGACTGTAACATCTCACATAAAAATACAAAGTAAGGATCTATATATAGCCAACTTAAATAAGTAAACATTAATAATAAAAATTACATTTATAGAAGTAAATAAAGAATAAAACGTGAAGATAAATGATTTAAGTTACATCAATTCAACAAAAAATGAAAAGCAAATAGATCTTAAGGCCTTTCAAACTATAAATTATCCCAATTATATTTTAATTTGTTATACATAAAGTATCTTGTTTATATTCAACATCTAAGAGGTGTACCTAGTACAATCAATTAGAAATTCAAATTTTTAAGTAGTATTCTCACTACGGAAAGATTAAATCTCGGTCAAGTTCTATTGCCTATGATACTAAATATATAGTTTTTCTAAATAGCGAAATGCATGGATCATTCTGTAACACTAGATAAACCAATAATGTTTCATTAGTATGATATGAATTTATAAAAAATCCCAATTTCTCAGTTTTTGTATGTTTTCTATAGAAATATTTGCTTTTTTTCTATTTATTTTAAGTTTTTCTTTTAAGATTTTTTTTTTTTTCATTCTGAAAAAGTTAAAAAAGGGAATTTTTCAATAGAAGAGATGAATTGGGTTACTAGGGTTTCCAATTCTCTGTCTCTAATCTTGATATATATCTTTTGTGATTTTCAACTCCCACTTCCTAATTACAGATAAGTGTTTTCTCTGGGACCAATTAATCATTGTGGAAGAAGAAATTCCTCAAGAATTAACCCAATTTCCTTTCTGTTTCTCAACAAACCTGTTTTGTTTCCAAGACTTCTCTTTCTCTTCAACTTGCTTAACTAACAATTCCCTTATAAATTATAATTCTTAATTAAAAGCAACGAGAAATATTTTTTTTAGAATATTTGTTTGAGTATAAATAAATAAATGTATTGATTAAAATATTATTTAAATTTATAATTATAACCTCGTTCAGACTGCCTAACCAAACAGAGGAAACAAAGGGAACTCTGCGCATGCCCATCTGAGATGCGCAGGCGCACTTATGACAGGGCATGCGCAGAGACCAATGCTCGCTCTATTTGGTTAGACTAATGCTTTCCTCTATTTGGTTCGGCAGTCTAAACGAGGCTGCAGAGAATATTGAAATATATAATTATCTGTTATACCAATCGGACCAATTTTTTTTTTTAGAAAATATACGTACGCAAATTTTCACATTTTTTAATTAATAAAGCTTGAATAAATTCCGCACAAGGGTTTATTAAGTAAAATGGTATTTGAGAAATGTTAATTGAGATGGTGGATTGCATGATCTCAATTAAAGGATTAAATGTTGATCTAGCAAGTTTAACAGGAGCAACTTACAATGCAAATGTTGATTCACCTTTATATTGGCTTGGTGAGGATACTAACCCACTCTGCTGGCTAGTAGTACGATACAACACAGACCTATACAGAAACCCTTTAACTTTAATTCCCTTCCTTCTAATAATTGAATTTCTATTTAAAGAGAATTTCTATTGAGATGTTGTGTAGATATATGATATGTGTACTAAACATTTAGTTTTACTTCGTTTTATCTTTTTCAAACAACCTTTCTAAACGACTTCAAAAATATAAGAGATATACATAGATATGTGTGCTTTTCACATAGATATTTTATTGTTTCTATTATGTTTTCTCGTACCTTGTGTTGTACTTGACGTAGAGCAAGGTAGAAATAAGTGATTACTGGCTGGTTATGTGTGGCAATATATTTATTGGGTTGGGCTAGTCTATATGGGGCATCATGTACAGAAATGCAAAAACTAACAAATATAATGCATACATAATTATTAGTGTTTCCTGTATATTGATATAAATTGCATTATTTATGTATTCTTTTTCATTTCATACTCTCTAGAAAAACCAAATACGCTACATCAAAGCCCAGGTAATCTAAAACAAATATATACGCCCAAGATTCCCAAAATCGACCTGTACACAGCTGTGTCTCAAAATAGAGGACTGAAGATGGAAATTGTATTAAGAGAAAACTTATGAAATGAAGAAGAATCCATAATTGGTGCATTTTTTATCAATATACAGAAAAGACTTTAATTATATGTGCCAGTTTTTTTTTATTTCTATACATGATGCCCCATATAGGCTTCAACCAAAAAATGTCTATCTGTCGTCTAACTGTGCAGACGCCTGGATGCTTAACAACTGGGCCGATTTTGACGAAATTTGGCATACATGTTCAGAAACATCATATCCCGAGGTATAATCGAAAAATGAATTTTAGCTCCAAATTTGGGGGCGCTATCCTCCCAAAACTCTGAAATAGGCGTAAAAAACATTATTTCTCGAAAACAATTCCGACGATTTTGATTTAAAAAATTCTAAAATATAGTCAAGTTAAATTCGAATCTAATGATATAAGCCGTTTTCCCGGGAAAAATCTAGATCCTGAGAAAATAGTTTTAAACGCGGACGGAGAGAGGCCGGGTTCGATTCCCTGCTAATTGGAAGTTATTTATATGATTCATTTTGATAAAATGTTCAATAATAAATAAATGTACCTACGAAAACTAATAAATTGAAAACACTGGGCTAAGTAATTATGACCTCAAATATGAAAAAGAATTTCTGAGTTGTCTAGGACCGATTTTTTACTTTAGACCACGTACTACGTGTGTCCATTGAACAAACTGGGGGTGTTGTTAGACTTCTAGAAAAATGTTTGATCTCGTCATTTCGATCAAAATATCAACAATTAACAAATGGCACAGCTCAAACGTAGAAATCAAGGCCTTTCAAACCTCAGAGCAAGGAAGGGGTAGAGGGAACAATATGATTTGAAAAGTGGTTCATTATACTCCCCCCCCCCCTCTATACTAAACCTCCCAAGCGAGCTCAATCCGAACTAAAGTAATCACGTGGTCTTATTGGTCAATTCCTGGTTCTTCCGTCCCCACAGAATCTTGTCAATAAATCCTTATCAGTAGCATTTATTTGATACCCCACTCAAAGAAGATTGCTATTGGTTGTCTAGGAACTGTTACACGTTTATTAACGATGTTACTGCCTTTAGATAATTAATATGGTTAATAACAAACATTAAACATATTTATAAAGAAAACTTTATGCGACACAATTATAAAATTGAAGAAATATATATAAATAGAATGAAATTAGCTGTACCTATATGGTACAACCGATGAAGTTACCAGGACCAATTATATAGGTCCTATGAGATATAGGACCAATTTTGAAGATCTTTTAACATCAAGTTAATGCTGTTGCAATCTGTTTCTCAATAAGACTTGTAGTTAAGGCAGTAGCCTCCAAAAAAGCTTTACAGAATAATTCCTCCTTTTACCTGGCCCTTTAGCTTCGAAATGAAACGATTTTCGAAAAATCGTTTAATTATTCTTAAAATAGTCCAAGGACAAGGAATAACCTTTAATTTGTGACGTATTTTTAGTGTACACATTTTTATTATTATTTTGTAACAAGAAAGAAAGATTATTTAAAGACAGGAAAAACTTGTTTCGAATGTAATACAACTTTTTGCAGCTTCACTAAGAATTTTATTAATAAAAGTTTATTAAAAAAAATAATAGGAGTGCGGTGTTTTACCATGAATTAACTCGATTTCGGTTATTAGTTCTCCTACTGGCTCCTAGATTGAGCTAGACTCTAGCTCTAGCCCGATATACTACTAAAGCTAGAGGATAACCTTACTTGATAACTACGTTGTATTTATTGCAACTTTGTAACGATTTCATTTTATTTTAAAAAAAAGATAATACTGAATACGAAAGTCTATAATTTTTGTAGATTGTTACATTAGTTAAACAAGTAATCCTTTTGAGTTTTATTGAGTACTTATTTCAAGGGAAAATCCAATAAAAATAACTATTTTAAGGAGAATCCTTCTACTTGCTAGAAGACCACAGCTTTATCAAGATTAAGTGAGTGCTTTTTACGACTTAGACATTATATATAAACCCATTTATTCAAGAAATAATTCAACATTTATTAAATTATAATAGGATTAAGTATAGAAAAAAAGAAATGATAAGAGAACAAATAATGTCGATAAATACACCTAATATCCGCGATATAAGTTTCAACTTCATATGATAATGTTAACATTGTAAAATCAGTAGTAATGAAATCTTTTATTTTTTTATTATCATGGCATTACTGATAATATAATAAATTTGGTGTAATGACCTAAATATACTGGGTTTTGTCCTTAAAAGAAAAGAAGTAACTGGGATTGTCTTTACACTGAAATATTACTGAAATGAAAGCAAGTGAATTAGGTCGCTTGGTTCTAAAGACAAAAACAACTTTGAAAGCGCTTTAGTCTTTCCAGGGTTTTCTTTTTTCCTGTGGTTGAAAGAAAGAGACATTCTTCTTTTATTGTTTATAGTTGAAACACTTTCGGAATCTATTCTTTTTTAATAATAATGGATGTTTGAAAAGAAGCAACGTAAAAACGATATATTACAACGTAAAAACATCGTGTGTGCGTGTGTGTGTGTGCCACAAGTTATGTATTTTGCATATTAAATATATTGTCTATTTACGACATTTGTTTGAAATCTATTTAGAACACTAAATAAAACAATTACAGGGAAGTACTTGAGTCTGAGTACTTTTTAGGGTTTCGTAGATGATTAAGCATACTTGATATATAATTATAATTTTTTTTTTCTTCGACCTCAATCCCTGGTTCGATTCCCCGGGGGGTCACAATGTTTCTTATCGGTAATAACGACAAAATAAATTACATTTCTTCAGAAAATTTTTCATCGCCCCACTATAAGTTATAACCATGAATCATAACGAAATTATAGGACCAGTCGTTATATACTGGTTGGGGGGGGGGGATGTTTTAAGTATATTTGATTTATAAAACCAAAAAAGAATGCATAATTTTAATAAATATATATATATTTGTATTCTACTCTTCAGCAGCTTCCATTTGATATCCAACTCAAAATTAAAAAATAAATTTGGGCGCACTTGACACTTTCAATATCACAAAATTAGCAAATTTTGAAAATTGGGGATGCGCTCCCGGAATTTTCATCGCCCCAGAACAAGGTATAAGCATGAATTATTTCGAAATTTTAGGACCAGCCATTATATAGTGGTTGGGAGGGGGGAATTTTTTTGGGTATATTTTAACTTATTTAACCAATAAGAAATGCAAAATTTAAAAAAGCATTTATATATTTGTAACCTACTATTCAGCAGCTTTCATTTGATACCCCACTCGAAAATTAAAAAAATATATATATTTTTGAGAAAATATAAATTGCGCATGCGCATATTTAATTTTTAACTTCTGTATATTTTTCTATGGTTGGATCAAAAAGTTGCAAGTTTCAAATTTCAGCTCTTTAGCTTAAACGATTTTGGCCCTATGAACCAAAGAGTGACAGACAGACGGACACATCACTCTCGGCATAAGGGTTTTGAGAAGTATCTGCAAAACCCTAAAAAAACAATCATTAAATCCAATAATTGATATTATTTTTTGACTAATATGGTTAAAAGTAATCAAGTTGATGTTAGTTTTTAATTTGATAGGTTATTTATTCAAATATTACTCTAAATCAAAGTGGTTGCATATTAAGTGAAAAGTGAAAAACTTACATCAAATAGGGCGGGACATTAATGACTGGTCAATTAACAAAATTCTAGTCAGACACTTTGTTTTCCCTTAAAGTGGATACATTTTTTACGAAGTGTAAGGTTACAACATGCAGGCAAAAAATTAAGGGGTCTTGAAGTGTAGAAAATGAATATGCCACTATTAAAATTTTACACTTATAATTTTAACTTAATTGACAGAAACCAGCGATTATCGCCTCACGTACTTACGTGAAGCGCGTCTTTCTTTTTTATTTCATGTACTTATCACAAACTAATGTTAACCTCTTTATCTGTTCTTCTTATAATGGAAAATGCTCTAGAAACTGAATTGTAAAGTATAGTTTTTATTTTATCTCCAGTAGGGAAAAAAAGTTATGATTTAGAAATAGTTTAGAGGTACTAAAAAAGGTCTTTTCCCTGAACTCAAAAAGTAGGGAGAAAAAGTAAAAGTAGGGTGAAAAAGTAAAGTAGGGCAAAAAAGTAAAGATTCCAACTTAATTATTTTATAAATAGTAGAAAATGAATGGCAAATGTAATGAAGTTGTTGAAATCAGGTTGGCGGCACTGCGCTTTTTTGACTATGTTTATCATTGATTCATTGTTTATAACCTGCATCAAAATAACCTTCTATTTGAGTTTAATTCCAA
Source organism: Gerris lacustris (assembly GCA_951217055.1). Taxonomy (NCBI): domain Eukaryota; kingdom Metazoa; phylum Arthropoda; class Insecta; order Hemiptera; family Gerridae; genus Gerris; species Gerris lacustris. The sequence goes on along the minus strand of OX578281.1, from coordinate 7,923,407 downwards.
TTCTTATTTGTTTTTAATATTGAATCTCTTATATCTGCTATTAAAAATGCTAATAATTATTGTTATTTATTAAAATAATAAATAAAAACTGTGCAATGGACGAAAATGTGTATTTTCTTCCTACTGGAGATAAAATATTGTATGTACCTCGTGAGTAAAGTGCCATTATTCCCCTCGCGATAATTATCTCCCTCGACTGCGCCTCGGGAATTAAAGAGTCTAATTCCCTCGGCTTCTCCTCGGGAATTAGGGACCATGGTTCCTTCGGCTTCGCCTCAAGAACCAACTTTTTCGCTCAGGGAATAATGGCTTACTTTACTCCCTAGGTGCATAAATAACTATTGAGAGACTCAATGCCAATTTTTAAGTAAAATAAAGAAAACATGAAATGAAAAAATTCAGTCATGCGTCATGACTTAGTGAGCGTATTTTCAAAGAAATCTGCGTATTATTGGCTTATGATAATATAGGAAAATTTTGGTTTAGAATTTGAATGGGTAAAAAAATAAATTGGTACACAGGGGTACGAGGTACAAATGTCAAATAGTATATTCGATTCAAGATGTATGTCGTTGGAAAGCTCTTTAAGAGTACAGTAATTGTTGTTATGTACACTTTTGTCATATTTTCATATAAGAGGGGGGTAAAATGGAAAAAACACGATTTATGCTATTTTTTTACCCTAAATTGTCAAAATTTGACCATTAAATGGACCCAAATAGTTCTGCCCAACGAACTCATCCTTTCTTTTGATATTTTAAAATTTGTTTGGATTTTTTAAGTGCATCCTATGGTGAGATATCGTCTGGAGTGACACAAACATATATACATATATACCAGACACTTGTAAATATGTGTCAGACACGTTGTTTTTTTCATGAAGTGAATACATTTTTTAAGAAGTGGAAGGTTACAAGTTGTAGGTTATAAACAAGTGTGATTTGTGATTTTTTTAAAAACTCCTTTAGGATATCCTATGGTCCTAGTTCTGATCTACATATATTATTACTAGGCCGTGGCAACGGCCTTAATTTTATATTTAGTAAATTAAGTGAAATTAATTAAATTAATTTAGATAAGTTATTATATCTATTTGAAGACCAACAAATAAAAAAAAACATTTAATTTTTATTGGAAAAAATGTGGGTGTGCTAGCTTACGAATAAAAAATCGCTTGGATGTGGGTCTTTCGTCGCCTTCGGCAGACAACTCGAATAAATAAATGATATTATTGCTTTACTATATACTCATTACCGCCTGAGATAATTTGAGGCACCTAGTGGTAAAGGTAAACAAACCCTAAAAAGGTTCAAAAATATTAATTTTGCGAATATCTAGAAAAGAAGCTGTCCCGGAACTTTTTTGTTCAGCTTCAAATTTCCCAAAAAGAACCTTTGAAAAAGAAGTATTGCGGTTTCGTTCGGGGAAAATATTTTGCTTTTGTACAATAATTGGTTGAATTCCCTTCCGAATAAGTCCACTCCTGGTAACATTCAATCCACCATAATTCAAAAACTAGTCCGTTGATCTTAAAATTGAATTATACCATTCGAAAGCTTATGAAAAGCAGATTTTTTTTCTGAATTCGCCACACTTCTAACATCCCTCAATTAAGAGAAGAAAGCTCTGGAATTTCGTGGTCAAATTTTGATAAATCAACATTTTTAAATGAAAAAGGACTTAAAAGATGATTATCAGCAGATAATTTGAAAATCAATGTGAGGTTCTGAAAGGGGTTTTTATGCTCTTTAAAAATTACCTTTAGCCCAATTTCTCTCTCTCATTTAGTTTTTGAGATGTTATGCAATTATTGAAAATTTTCGTGAATCACTTTGAAAATGAAATATATTGATATCTCGTGAACTATTGAGAATCATGCTTACTCGACATTTTTATTTTTATTTGACCCGTAGAATCCACCAGTTTCGTTATGACATTTTATCGTGGGTCACCCTTTATATTAAAACTTACTGCTTACTAATAAATGAAATAATCTCTGAATAGAATTTTCTTGTATGACAAGATTTACTCAAATCTATGTTTTCATTTCTGCTTGTTTGCTCGAATCTGTGATGTTAGCTTTCCTCTTCTTTTCTTCCTGCTTTGTATTTCCTCAGATATTTCCTATTCCTGATTTTTAGAAAACTTCCCACGACTTTACTTCAATAAGGAATTTGTGTGTTCATTTTCTTTTTGTGAAAATTTATTGCTGTTTATGTAATTTGTTACACCGTTTTTTCTTCTTAAAAATTTTGAACTAGTATTAGCACGCATAGCAGACTGGTCATGCGGGCTTAGCTAACCCACCGCGTCGTGCTTCCTATAAAATATTCCCAATAAATTTAAATTTTATATTCATTATATTGCGTTCTTTTATTAACAATTCGTGTAAGATTAATTATATAATACAATTATTTTCCAGATTACCAATACCGCATGTTTTTAAGAACGAATTTGGACTATACGGCAAAAAATAATAACTTTTTGTGCCTTGAATATTTTTCCTATATCCATTAGTTTAGCTGTAAAATGGACTTAAAGTTTTACTTTTAGCAGGTTCAGGGCTCTCTAGACGGCAAATTAATGCTCGAAGCGAAAAATTTCCAAGAGTAAAAAAATTCTTATTTTATAGCCATAGAATCCAAATCTAGTCTAAAAAAATATGGCTTCCTATTCACTTTTTTTTAATTATGTAAAATGTACACACTTTTGCTAAACAGAAATTGTTCAGAATGTTTTCTGGAAAGTGCATTTATAGTCATTATCGAACCCTGAAAACCGCATCTATCTATCTATCATGGCTCCAGAGATATTTCGCTGTTTCATATTAGCTAGGACACCCTGTATAGAAACTGGAACAAAAGAAAAAGAAAATTAGAACTATTATTTTTACAACAAGCGACTAAGTATTATTTTACTAGTTATAAAAATATACGACACAAATTAGTAATAGCTATTTCATATCATTAATTTAATCACCAACAATCATAAAAATGTTATTATTATGTTTTGAAATTCAAATTACTATATTAAAAGAAACAAAGAGACATGTCCGGAGCGTAGGAATTGATAAATTAGTACATTTTTATTTATTTTCAAAAATAGAGAAAAGTCTTATGTTACACAGGTAATTAATTTGTAATTGGGGGAGTTAAAATTGATTAAAAACAATTGCTAATTTTTGATTAACATAGAGGGGTGTTAAGTAAAGTACAATCGATTATTTATATATCGAGCGCAGGTAATCGAGATGTGTTGCGAAGTATCGATAGTTGTATAAGAGGGGGGTAGAGTGGGTTGAAGGACAAGCTGGGAGGTTTAGTGTGCCGCTAGCACGCATAGCAGACTGGTCGTGCGGGCTTAGCTTAAGCCTACCGCGTCGTGCTTCCTACCAAAAAATATTTTTATTCGTATTTCTTGAAATTATTTTTTTCGGTGTAAACCTTAAATATAATACAACAGACAATGAACTATTCGTTGTTAATACCAACTTAATATTAATATATTTGGTCTACTTTAACCAAAGACTTTTGATTAAATAAATCAAATTTATATTAAGTTTGAAGGAGAAATCTAAAGACATCTTCGCATTGACCGCCAAATTTTAAAGGTATTGTCAAATTTAAAGAAAAAATGTTATAAATATTTTTTAGTATTAATAAAATAGTCTTCCAATTATTGTGGCATATAGAATCCTCTCACTCTATAACGAACTTAAATGATGTGTATTTCTCTCCTTTTATTTTAAATTAATATGAATTTTGATTTTTTTTTTTACAAAAATGAATGTATCAATTTAGTAAAATTAAAACGCGCAGACGATTGACATTAATATAGGCTTATCTGCGTGATATGTTTGACAGACCATCCAAATTTATTTAAGATCAGAAAAGTACTTTTAAAGATAAAAAATTTATGTTTGTGCGCATGTGGACAAAAAACTAATGGTCACGGAAGGTTGAAACTTATGTTCAAGCAACAATGAGCTAATTATGATCTACCATTAAAATTTAATTAAAATATAACCAGTATAGTTTTTAAGATATTTTGGTTCGCAAACAATTTAAACAACTGACAGACATGGGATCATAAATGTTCCCAGATATCTGAAACGGATTTCTGTCTTGGATTTTTTTTTTTTTTTAATTCAGAAACATAAAAAAATGTTTCGTTCATTAGAACAACCACATAGCTTGCGTTGTGTTCGGTAAGCTTGCAAGCAATAATATACAGTGTTTTGTATAACATTACACTAAAAGCTAAGGGTAAATGGGTGTGTACTTATGACACTAAATATCTTCTTTATATTCATACATAAATTAAAAAAGAAACTATGCTAAATTATTCTATTTTGTTTTAAATCACCGTAGGAAAATAAAAGAAAAGTAAAAATGATTTAATTTTTTAGTTTGAATGATTTAGTTAATTAGTAAATCATTTTTTTTAAGGATGATTTTACTAATATTAATAACTATTATTACAAATACTTACCATTACCTAATATGAATTTTACAGTTTTATTTACATGTTATTTATTTTACTCTTGTCGCCAAAATAGCGATGATTAAATATTTCTTAAAGAATTAATTAATTGATTAGACATATTTCAATTATAATAAAATGTTTATGATTTTGCTTAAAATTTTTCCATAGGATTTTCATTTTTTTTTTTATGTTATAAAAGAATATATAATAAATAAAATAAATTGCTAATTAAATCAACAAATAAAAATATTATAAGTTCGGAGTTAAATTTAATTAATTTATGATTTTATAGATAATACAAAAATTTATATTTATAATAAATAAATAATTATTTATTTTTATCTTTATTTTTGTATTATATAAAGAGTAATTAATATTTTAGGATTACTTACAGCTATTTATTTATTTATTTATTTCGATATTTTTTATTAAAATATATCCTGCTGGAGGCTAGTATTTATTAATAGAATACATTCTGCTAAATGATGATAATATTCACTTGTAGAATATATTCCGCTAGAGGATGATATTCCCTAATAGGATACATTCTGCTAAAGGATGATATTCAATAATAGAATACATTTTGCTAAAGGATGATATTCAATAATAGAATACATTGTGCTAGAGGATGATATTCACAAATAGAATACATTGCGCTAGAGGATATTCACTAATAGAATACATTCTGCTAAAGGATGATATTCAATAATAGATTACATTGTGCTAGAGGATGATATTTACAAATAGAATATATTCTGCTAGAGGATGATATTAACTAATAGAATACATTTTGCTAGAGGATGATATTCACTAATAGCATACATTCAGAGGATGATATTCACAAATAGAATACATTCTGCTAGAGAATGATATTCACTAATAGAATACATTCTGCTAGAGTACAATATTTGAAAGTTGACACCTTTGAAGGGGCAAATAAGTCATTTACTAAACATAATTTAATTTGTTTTCAATTAATTATATTTTTGTAGGTATATACGGCTAATTAGGTAATTTAGATTTTTTTTTTTTAAATATATATAATATATATTTACTTAATCTTAAATACAGTATTATTTTATATTTGATAGTATGATAGCGAGAGAGATAGTTATAATATGTAACATTTTTTTATATTTTACATAGATTCTGGCATAGGTTGATATAGAGATAGGATACATAGAATGACATTTATTGAGATTTAATTTTTGTTTACATTAATGCATAGTGATTGTTCTTATTTCACAATTTATAAAATTTTAATTTATTTAATTTATAAATATTTAACCATAACTTCAAATCACCATACGGCAAAATACAAATAAAAACAAATTATATATTAGAATAAATTTATAAAAAATAAAATAAATTTTGTAGATTATATTTGTAGTCAAATATAATAAAAAATAAAAACAAACAAAAAATAACCAAAGCAATTATTAAATATATCATTATATTATACATAGATAATATTTGTATAAATACACATATGTATACGAAAGTTAATTTTTGAAATGTTACACATTTATTTTTGTGCGTCTTTCTAATGATGTTCCAAAAAAGTTTTTGCTTTATTTATATAGAAATGTTTTACTTTATAATATGTATTGTTTACAAGTTAAATTTGTTATTTAGAAAAAGCTCAATAAATAGCTTTAGTACAGTTTGGGTGTACAATATTTTGATGTTCAGTGTATAGATAAAGCGGTAGAAACGCATTTTAGTGGTTAACCACAATCTAATACACTCCTTGTATGATATTCTAAGTATTTCAGTTATTTAAAATACATTCTAGTATCTTTAACATTTAAGTGACAAATTATTGTTTTAAAATCGTATATAATATATTAATAAGTTTAATTTATTTAATTAATTTTAATTTTGATTTGACAACATTAAATATAATATGTTACGATAACTTTCAAAAACGTATATATACAAAAATGACTAATATTATTTTGATGTTTTTAATTAATATGTAATAAATATTAATTTAAATTAATGAATAGATGTGTATATATATATTTGATTTAAGGATAACAAGGAGATTTAATAAAAAAAGAAAAAATAATTTTTTACAAAAGAGATTTAAAAATAATAATAAAAATTATAAATAAAAGGCTTTATAATCAAACAAAAAATTAAAGTCAGGCTTATACTGAACGTAATAAACCAAAAAACACAAAAACATTATTTTTTTAGCCTTTAGTTATTTAAAAACATTAAAAAGGTAAACCATACAAAGGTTGAGCTTTTAATATATAATATAAAATGTTAAATAAATGTAAAATATAAAATAAGTTATATTAATAATTAAAAGTGCAAACTCATAAATATAACTCTAATTCGCTTCTTTGGCATTGAATTTTCTTAATGAAAAACGAATAAATATTTCGTGAATGAAAAATATTTATAGTAACATTTAGTTAGCTTTCTAATAATATTTTCTTATTTGATTTTATTGTATTTTATATTATGTTCTTAGAATTTCAATGAATTAGTTAGGTTTTAAAGAAAAGAAAGTATTTGACTGGTTTTGACGTTATTTGCTTCTTTCAATAAATGTATTCTAGGTTAAGTCCAGTAAATTTAATATTTTTTCCGTATTTATTTTTAGTAATACTTCAGAATTTGTTTATGGAGTATATTTAGTATAAAAATCTTTTAACATTTTCATCTAACTCCTTATGTATTTTTAAGTAGCTTTTAATACATTTATGTTCTTGTTATTTATTATTGAACAACTTTAAATGCCAAAATTTATTAGAAATGTATTATTTATTTATTTATTCGACTTTTTATAGATTAAGATCGGTTATTTTATTAACTTTAAATTCTTAAATTGAGTGCTTTAGTATAAGACACTAATATTGTAAAGATATCTTTATTACTAAGAAATAATCTTTTATATTCATCCAATTATAATAGAGTCTAGTTGTCTGATATTATTAGTGTATAATATACATTTAAAAAATTTGATTCTAAAGCTATAAAACGTTGTATACATAGAGAACGTTGTATAGATAATTTTTCAAATAATTTTTACTTAACGGAATAAGACAAGTTGACGCTCCACGTAAACGTAAAATTGTTTATTTAAACTTCAACGTTAAACTCACGTTGTTCTTCGTCATTAAGTGGGCTTACATTTCACAAATTAATTAGTATATTAATTAAATTAATAATGATTTATTGGAACGAAGTTCCTCATGGCACGTTCTGGAGCCCTGGAGTGAATCACAAAAACGACAAAAATCACCGTCACGAAATCTACCGATGACGATAACTTGAGTAAAAGATGACCGAGTTAGTTGAAATTTAGTACACATGTTCATTGTACCAATGCCTAGGCTGAGTTCGTTGGAAAACGTTATCCACCCAAGCGTTCACGCGCAACGCTCGCGTAAACGTAAGCTTCAACATGACGGGAAAAAAAGGTTTTTATGGAAGCCTGTTACTTGACTTGTTTATTTTTGTTATAGGTCAAAATGTCACTTGATTTTGTAAATATCAAAAATTTAATCACGGTCTTGTTAAAAGTAAAATTGATCTGTGCTGACACTTATTTCAATATATTAGGTATATTATTATAATACTACGTATTTAATCCAAGAAAAGATTCTAACTTCATCTATATAATGAGACACAACTTTTTTAAATATTTTTTTTAGTAAAACGAACACCGACACTGTTATGAAGTGATAAAGATAGCTACATTGATTAAAGTGGACCCAAACGTTTAAAATAAAGAAAACAACGTTTTTACCGATATCTTCCGTTCTAACGTATAACGATTTTAATAAAACTTCTTGCACATTGTCTAAAGTACAATTTAAACAAGCATGTAAAATTTCAACTTGATACAGAGAGATATATTTTATAAAATTTTAAATTAATAGGCCGGGTAGGTAGAAAACAGTCCTATTTTAATCCAACATCCTTTAACAAACATACTCTTTAACTATAAACTCATCATGATCAACTTTTTTCTTATATTCAATATATATTTATAGTAAGACGCTTGCTTTAATGATACAAATAATGTTTTACTTTTAATTTTGCCTTAACTCTGCTAGGTACAAACAGTTAGTTACTTTTAATTTTGCCCCTTTTCTAACTCCACCATGTATAAGTAGTTAGCAATGTATACATAATTAGCAGTGTGATTTTATATTTATATTTAATGAAAAGTGTAAGGAACTTCGTTCCTACCGGGTGTCCCGCGACACCACACGTATTTTTAATTATTGTAGTAGTAGTAGAGCCTTATGGTTTAATACATGAGAGGTGAGATGGCTGATAAGGTGCCTTTTTAATAAGAAAACCGCTATTCCATTAATAGAAACGTTTCGACCCTTTAATGGTCATCTTCAGTCGAATTTATTCTATAAGTAAAAACAAGATACATCAAATTAATTTATCAAATCAATAATCTAACTTATTAGTTTTGTTATAGATTTGTATTACATTTTTCTATCCAAGCTCTGATTAATTAGCAATTAGAAATTATGGTTTAAATTTAAGTGAGTAAGGTTTTTAATATCGGAGACAGAGATTGTCGATGAAAATATAATTGTGTAAATTAACATTAAATCATTAAGTTTAACATTAAGAATTTAAAATATAAATATTATATATATATATATATATATATATATATATATATATATATATATATATATATATATATATATATAATATATATATATATATATATTATATATATATATATATATATATATATATATATATATATATATATATATATATATATATATATATATATATATATATATATATATATTATATATATATATTATATATATATTATAAATATATTTATAACATTATTTAGTATTAAGTTAATATTAGCATCTCATCTACCATATGTACAAGTTAACACAACGTCAATAGAAACGTTTCTATTTATGGGATAGCGTTTATCTTATTAAATAGACCCCTTATCAGCCATCTAACCTCTCATGTACTAATTAATTAATTAATTAATGTAACTATTGTTTTGGAATAAAATTACATTAATAAATAAAACTCTACATAATTGGGACTGGTGATGACCTCAAGAAGGCTAAAGCTGCTTTCTTAAATAAACAAATATAAATGTTGGGTTACATTAGTTATTTGAGCAACTGGAGCGCAAAGTGGCACTTTGCTGCACTTGAGAGAAATATTTACGCATGAAATATAAGCCGCAGGCGAGGGCCGAAAGGTTTATCGAGTGCAGCAAAGACACTATATCTACGATTGATACGAAATATAAACATTATATCTCTGTTTAGATGCGTAGAAAGTGATTATTTACGTACTTGTATTCATTGCGCATGCGCGTCTCATAGTTCTGAAGAATTCCTCTTCTTTACCACGCTAGCGCGGTAAAGAAGAGGAATTCTTCAGCTTTACGCACGATTAGCGAGTTTGTTTACATTTAACAAAAGTAATTTGCTGTTCTTTTATTAAAGTAACTGTTTATATCGAGTTTTTAGTGAAATACAATGAGTGAATTAAGTGACTTCGACGAAAATGTAAAGAATAATACTCCTTCAGAAATAATTAATTCGGTAAAAAATACAACTAATGAATTAATGCCGTCTTTATCAAGAGAGAGATATGAACTTACATACAGCAAGTTTATTTTTTTCTGTATTTATCATTTAAATCTACAATAATAAATAAAGTACGGTACGCAACTCGTGTGAAAACGGCATTTTGCATTGCTCGTGTGGTTTTACTACCCTCGCTGTCGCTCGGGTGCAAACTCCACACTCGCATGCAAAATGATACTTTCCGCACTCGACGCGTAATGTACTATTAAGCCCGAGTTGCCCATTACATTTTTACTACAGTTAGTTTTTAATCTTTAAATAAAATATAAAATAATTGAGTGTTCATCAACATATTATAAGAAGGTTTTACAATATCTACTAAACCAGCAGTTCTGTTTATAGCCAGTGTTGCCTTTTTGCTGAATCAGGCAATTCAGCAGACCTGACCAAGCACTGTTATTATTTTTCATCATAACACTTACTCATCACATTTGATTCTTTTTTTTTTAGATTGTCTGTCTATACTTTTTTATATTTTAACATTTTTATATTTGATATATAGTGTTTAAATCATGTAGGTAGTTAAAAAATAATCATTTGTTGTCATTGTTATTTTTATTATAATTTTGATTATTTAATCTTTGTTTAGATGTAAGTTCTTTATGTTCGTAAGTTGGAACACAAGAGTGTGGTAAAGTAGTAAGTGCAGGAATGTGCTGTTTTGCGTACTATTTTGAGTGTGATAACAACCACTTTATCGGTCAAGTGTAGGAAAAATAATATGTTATTCGTTTAAGATGTCCTTCATATTCCATGATCATGTACATTCATTAAAAATTAATTTACTATAGAATATTTTTTCTAAAGATCTAGAGGAATGAAATTTATAAAGGGCAAGAAACTAGAGAAGTAAACTCTTTTAGGCAAAGAGAGTTTCATAATATGAGGCAGTATTTATATTCCCTAAAAATTCTTTTAAGAAGAGTATTACTAAAGGGTAATAGAGGTGGTGATATTATTCTTAATAATGATTTTTACTTTGGTTATAATAAAAAAATATAATAATAAAAATATAATATTCAAATTTAATTTAAATAAACTATAGTATAAAATATAAAAGAAATGAAGACTTTAAAAATTTAATCCTAGATTTAGAAAATACCATTTTTTTATTGTTCATTGAAAAATATATTTTTTTAAAGTTAAATATTATGAAGATTAACATATCACTTTCTTGGTCTGTTCGTAAAAACTTTCTTTAATTTATTCAACTTTTGGTTAAAAAATGAAATCACCTCTATTCATTTTTAATATTTTAAAGGGTAGATAATATAAAAGGAATTAAAAAGAATTATAAATTCTTTCGACTAATGGATTAAACCGGATTTAAAAAAAACATTAATAATATGGACGTTTAAATTTTAATTTAATGCTTAAATAAATATAGATATCGTTTTATAAGACTGTTTTATATAAAACTCTGTTATATATTTTTGGTTTCATTTTGCAAAATTTCAAATTCATTCATTAATACATGTATTGTTTTGTATCTAAGGTTTCATCTATTTTCAACTTTTTTATTAATTTGGTCAAAATTAAAACGAAAATTATGTTAGATTTAAAAAAAAGTCATATTCACTTTTTATATATTTATATTAGGTTACTTATTTTTATTTTCTGGTTATTGGACAAGTCAGGTCATTTTCACCCAAAGGGGCTTATTTAAAACTTAATTATATGTATGTTTTTAAATAAAAAAAAAGGGTAAATATTAAATATTATGAATTAATTAAACAATAATTAAAATAGAAATAGATTAATTAAAATTAAATAGTTTGATATAATATTATATATAATATTTTTATTTATCTTCAAACCATATTTAGCCCTAGAAAGCTAACCTGGAGTCAAAATGACTCCCATTTTTTTTTCAACTACGAATGCACGGTCTCTGTAAAACACAGAACTCCCACATCTTAGCTATGCTATCTCCCACCCTTGAATGACCCTTCTACACTTCTATCAGTTTCACATTCAGATTCTAAAGAGGACATATCGTTTGTTTTTCTGCAGTCACGGAGTCATTTTGACCCCTGTTTAGTCTTACACGTAAATTTTTTGTACGTCATTTTGACGCAGAATAGTATTTTTTAGAATAGTATGTCGTGTTATTGTTTATTTTGGCATTTTAAATCTTATAAATTAAATATTATATAACTAATATAATTATTTCAAATTAAAGGTAATATAATTGTAATTTATTCATTTATAAGTATAAATTGTTACATTTTTTTTTTGTCGTTATATGTCTAAATTATATAAAGTTAATAGAATATGAATATAGTCAAATAATGGAGAAAAAATACAATGATCCAAACGACATTTATCGCTTGATGAAGGAAATGACCGATTCAGATACCGATTATGAAAAAGAGCGTATTCGACAATAATGGTGACGGTTGTGATTTGGACCCTGATTTGACAATAGAAAATGCCTTTTTTGATCCCATCAGCGATGATGAGGAAAATGATACATTAATTGAAACCATTTACGGAATAGAAAAACCAAAGGAAAAGAAAGAAAAAAGTTACATAAAAAAAAGTAAATAAAACCACTCTGGTAGATAACAATACCGGATATGTAATAGTAGTCCAGATTGAAAAACCGGAATTTAAAAGGTAAAAATTGTTTTTTATGGGAAACAAAGCACCCAAGTGTCCCTTCAACTAACACTAAAACGTGTTAAAAAAAATATTGTACATATTAGGCCTTTATATTTTAATAAAACTGGGTATAATAGATTTGGGAGTCAATATGACTCAAGGTTAGTCTTAAGAGGTTAAAAAATATGGTTAGCGTTCTAGGGTTAATAGAACCTTCTCAGCATACTATGATTATATGTATATTACTACTACTATCATTATATATATTCCTGCCTAATTATACATTTTGAATATGAAGATAAATTCTAATTGAATAAAACTTCCCAATGCACACAGAACAGGCGAGGTGGAGGCGCGGCGCGGGCGGGCCGTGGTGTAGCCAGTCGTGTCAGATGCTGGTGGCACACAGGAGGCTCGCTTCTTCAAAATGAGTGAAGAGGCGTGGAGGAGGCGAGCAAGCGGCGCTCACCGCGCCTCCGCCTCTCGCCTCTTCTGTGTGCATTGGGCCATATGTTTGTATGGAGGAAGCGGGCTGCACGCCGCGCCGGCACCTCGCCCGCGCCGCGCCTCCGCCTCTCGCCTCTTCTGTGTGCATTGGGCCATATGTTTATATGGAGAATTGAACTCCACGTTCCTTCTATAGGTTGTAGTTCTATGGTTATAGCTTTCAACATTAACTGAATCCAAGTTATGTAATTGAACTCCACATTTATTTTATCGGTTGACGTTTTATGCTTATTGCTTTCAATATTAACGGGACCAAATATATGTAATTGAACTCTAAGATCCTTCTATCGCTGGACGTTGTATGCTTATTGCTTTCAATATTAACGGGACCAAATGTATATAATTGAACTCTAAGATCCTTCTATCGCTGGACGTTGTATGCTTATAGCTTTCAATATTAACTGGAGCCAAGTTATGTAATTGAACTCCACGTTTCTTCTATCGGTTGACGTTCTATGCTTATTGCTTTCAATATTAACTGGAGCCAAGTTATGTAATTGAACTCCACGTTCCTTCTATCGGTAGCGTTCTATGTTTAAGCTTAATATTAACTGGAGCCAAGTTATGTAATTGAACTCCACGTTTCTTCTATCGGTTGACGTTCTATGCTTATTGCTTTCAATATTAACTGGACCAAATGTATATAATTGAACTCTAAGATCCTTCTATCGCTGGACGTTGTATGCTTATAGCTTTCTATATTATGTTATGTAATTGAACTCCACGTTTTTTCTATCGGTTGACGTTCTATGCTTATAGCTTTCAATATTAACTGGAGCCAAGTTATGTAATTGAACTCCACGATTCTTCTATCGGTTGACGTTCTATGCTTATTGCTGTCAATATTAACTGGAGCCAAGTTATGTAATTGAACTCCACGTTTCTTCTATCGGTTGACGTTCTATGCTTATTGCTTTCAATATTAACTGGAGCCAAGTTATGTAATTGAACTCCACGTTTTTTCTATCGGTTGACATTCTATGCTTATTGCTGTCAATATTAACTGGAGCCAAGTTATGTAATTGAACTCCACGTTTCTTCTATCGGTTGACGTTCTATGCTTATTGCTTTCAATATTAACTGGAGCCAAGTTATGGAATTAAACACCACGTTTCTTCTATCGGTTGACGTTCTATGCTTATTACTTTCAATATTAACTGAATCCAAGTTATGTAATTGAACTCCACGTTTATTCTATCGGTTGACGTTTTATGCTTATTGCTTTCAATATTAACTGGAGCCAAGTTATGTAATTGAACTCCACGTTCCTTTTATCGGTTGACGTTCTATCCTTATAGCTTTCAATATTAACTGGAGCCAAGTAATGGAATTAAACACCACGTTTCTTCTATCGGTTGACGTTCTATGCTTATTACTTTCAATATTAACTGAATCCAAGTTATGTAATTGAACTCCACGTTTTTTCTATCGGTTGACGTTCTATGCTTATTGCTGTCAATATTAACTGGAGCCAAGTTATGTAATTGAACTCCACGTTCTTTCTATTGATTGGCGTTCTATACTTATAGCTTTCACCTTTAAACTTTGATTCCTCTTAATTATAGTACGATATAAATTATCTGTCCCTTATATCATCATAAAAGAAGTTTAGTTTTGAACCCAAACATCGTGTTCACACAAAAGTAATTGTACATATTTGAAAGCTATAAGAATTTTATAGCTTTTCGTTTTGTTAATTGTTTCAAATACAATTAATTTTGAGTGAATACGTTGTTTGGTTTTTGAACTTAGAACTACATCTCTTTTGTGATGATTCACTCATTGGAGAAAATCAAATTCAAGGATCTGTCTTTTATAGCTGTTTTTTCGGCGACTAAGTGGATTGTGTTAATTATTATTATTATTATTATTATTATTATTATTATTATTATTATTAATATTATTATTATTATTATTATTATTATTATTATTATTATTATTATTTTTTTTTTTTTTTTTAATTGTTTCAAAACAAATAATTTTGAGACAATACGTTGTTATGTTTTTGAACTACACCTCTTTTATGATGATTCACTCATGGGAGAAAAATAAATTTAAGGATCTATCTTTTATAGTTGGTTTTTCGGCGACTTAAGTCGATTGTTTTAACCTCTTTTTTTTAATCATGAGAATTTAATGACAAGTTAAACAGAGAAAGCTGCTAACTAGTTTATCCACAAGTGGATTGAATCATAATAAATGACGTCGTCGACTTTGTACGTTTACGCATTTTCTTCACTTGTGACTTAAATTTGAGGTCGAGGTAATTTAATAGCTTGTTTGATTTGACTAAGGAAGTGAACTTGATTATGAGGAAACGCCTATTTAAAGAACTGGTCAATTAAGTTCTTCTGAAGGACTAAACCATCATCAAAGTTCCTTTTTCCATTCAAGAATATGATGAATGGACGGGTATTGCTTAATAATAATAATTAATGAATGACGTTGGTTTTCAGTGCACATAATTGAGTGGCCATTTCTAACTCTTGGAGTGTTAGTTAAAGATAATAGGTACTAAAAGGACCTAGTCTGTCAAGAGACCCTTCACAGACTCTGTAGGATCAAAGGAAGTCTCGATGTTACTGTCCCTCGTTTCCTAACTCCGGTTACGGGATTAAATTAAATTTCTTCGACCTTACAGTCACCAGGTTAGACAACTGCTGATAAAACAGAAAATACAGTCCCTACTTGAATCAGTCTTGGGTAGTTCTCTAACACGATGTTGGCTCACCTTCCCCGAATTATTTGATTTATTGAACACTCATTTTCTTTTATTACCGATATTCTATTTTTGTATCATTCATTTAATTACATGATTTATTGCTTCCGAGCTTACCAAAGGTAACGGAAGCATTGTGTTCACTTTTGAGAACAAAAAAGTTTTATGCCTCCGATTTAAAAAATTCCAAGACAATAATCCATTTCAGACATCAGGGAACATTTTTGGTCTCGTGTCTGTCTGTCTGTCTGTCTGACGGTCTGTGTGTCCGCAAATCGTGAAATGTCGACCGATTTTGATGAAATTTGGTAGATATGTTCATTTTACCAATGCCCAGGACGAGTTCGTTGGAAAACGTTATCCGTTCAAGCGTTCACGCGCAACGCTCGCGTAAAACGTGAACTTCAAATTTTAAATTGGGATTTTAGGTCGGGGAAAAAATCTAACTTCATCTATTCAATGAGACAAACATTTTTATTAGCCATTCATTCTCTACTATCAATAAAAATAATTAAGTTGACAATCCTTCTTTTTCTCCCTGGTTTTACTTTTTCTCCCTACTGTTTGAGTTCAGAGAAGATAAGACTTACTTTAGTCCCTCTATACTAATCGAAAATCATAACTTTTTCTCCCTACTGGAGATAAAATCTATTTTATTCTACTTTTTACAATTATCTATTAGTAGCTACATTTATACGGTGTGTAATGAAAACGATTGCAATACAGTTTTCACTGATCAACTCTGTTTTTAACTGATGCCTGTTGATGATGACCGTATTGAGTTGTTATTTGAAAATATTTGGATAAAATTCTGACGTCATAAGAGAATAGCTGATTTTAGCATGATGATTACGATAGCTGTGATAGAAGGTTATTTTCGAAAGCACAGAAGTGTCAACTAACCCAGGAGAGAAACATGAAACTTCGCATACCCTCATACGATCTCAATAAATTAAAGCGTTGATATGTAACTGAAGGTGTGTTCAATTCAAGATAGTAAAGACTTTTGGTGTATCGAGCTAAATATGTACTAAATTTAATACGGTGCATTCATATAGAAAGATACTGTATTCAGATCGTTTTCAATACACCATTTAAATGTTGGTAATTTTATTTTTGATTATTTATACTTAATTTCCGAGGGAGATATCGCCTTTATATATATATATATATATATATATATATATATATATATATATATATATATAAAAGTAATAAAAAATATGGTTGGTGTATAAGGTAAATATTGAAATACTCTATATAATAGATATAGCCACGCAAGTATTCACATTTCAATATATATTTCCCTGTAACTTTATACATTTTGTATACTGTTAAATTTAACCCCATTTCAAGCCCAGGATGTTAAAACACATTTGCAGGTTTATCGGATATTTGGAATCAAGTATCATATGCAATATGTTATGCGGTTTTTGAAAATATCGTAGAATAAACAAGGAATTATTTTAGCATATGTCAGGAAAATATTGAATTCGATTCAGTTTAGAGCAACGAGCCCTAGTTACATTTTAACCAATATCAAATTCTAATTCTGTCTATAACAGACTACAGAAATGTTTCAAATATTTTGACGCATATTTTAGAGTATTTATATATACTCGTATATTATTTATAATTTTATTCAGCTAAACTTTATAATTGACTAAGTGTATCTGTTAACTTCTTTAGCTGAACTAATTGTTTGGTACTAAATTCATCAAATTGAACAACTGTTAATCAAATTCTAGGTCTTCCGGTGGTGACCGCGTCTTTGGGGATGATACTTCCGACGTTTCGCCTCTTATGCTAGAGGCATCTTCAGGGTAGAGCATGTTGTACTAATGATAGAAACAACGTGAACTGTAGAAGATAGGCGAGAGCTAGGGGTTATATCCTTGTCCGAGGCCTCAAGTAATACCTGCTGTTTGTTGCATCAGGTATTACATCAACCGACCTGGGTGTTCGGCAATACCTGCTGTTTGTTGCATCATCCGACCTGGGTGTTTGGTAGGTCTGGGTGGAGGGCTTGTCTCCCAGGTGTTGACCCTTGGTTCTACCCGTGGTTAAACTGGAAATGACAGGTTTCCAAGTTTTTGATAGCTTGAAACCATCTTCCCTATTATAGTTTTCGGGGGTCTTTTCAATTGAAAAGACCCAATCAATCACGTTGTTTCTATCATTAGTACAACATGCTCTACCCTGAAGATGCCTCTAGCATAAGAGGCGAAACGTCGGAAGTATCATCCCCAAAGACGCAGCCACCACCGGAAGACCTAGAATTTCATTATGAAACTTACCGCGGAAGCCTACGCACCAAGATAACTGTTAATCAGTTGTACAGCTGTTTCTATCCAAGAGTTTTGTGAAAAAATTAATAGCACCCTATATCTAATTATTTAAAACATAATTACTATTAAATAAATTAATTTTTATATGTTTCTGAGTTCAAAAATACGTTCCAGACATCATAGAACATTTTTGGAATCGTGTGTGTATGTCAGTTGGTCAGTCTGTCGTTCAGTTCGTCAATTCACCACCGTGGGGATTTTGAAAATATAATTTTTAAAGATTACAATTTTTGCTTCCGAGCTTACCGAAAGTAACGGAAGCTATGTGATCGATCTGAAGAACAAAAAAAATTTTAGGTCTCCGATTACAAAAATTCCAAGACAGAAATCCGTTTCAGACATCAGGGTTTATTTTTGGTTTCGTGTCTGTCGTCCAATTTTAATTTAATAATAAGGGTGGTAGGTCCTAATTAGCCCATTGTTTGTCCCATATACGTTTCAACTTTCTGCACTTATTTGTTTCTCTTCCACATGCGCTCAAACATACATTTATTTACACATATTATAGCTTCAATAGTACTTTTCTGACTTGAATGAAACTTTTATAATTTATCGAAAGTAACCCATAGATAGCTCCAGATTAACTTGAACAGTCTGCGCTCTTTAACTTTTGCTAAATTATTGATACTTTAATTCATGTAAATAATCAAAAACAATTTTGACACATTAAAGGAACGGGGGAAACAATTAAACTAATTTCACAATTATGGCTTGTAAAAGCATATAATCAATAGAGTACGAGGATGGAATGCGAGAAAGCTATGTGCCACACCAATTGGCAGTCTATTTTCTCAAAGATTTAATTGAGGGAATTAGAAGATTAAAAAGACAATGCATAGTAATTTATTGTAGAGTTTAAGAGCTACTTATAAAAAGCTTTTTTAATTGAAAACTCGGTTAAATAAATGTTTCTTAAATCTAACTGTTGCTTCTTATTTTTATCTCACAATATTCATCATTAGAACTTAATTCAAATAATAAATTGCTTCTAAATAATATCTATGACATAATTCTGTGTGAAAGTTCAATTTGAACAATTCTTGACTTTCAAGCATAAAATTATCAAATTTAAATCATTTAGGAATAACAACATGATTGTCTCTCCTCGAAGAAATCAATGTAAAACCCACTCATGTTTGATTGCCGACGTTAAGTAGTTTCACTAATACATTTATCAATGTAACTCCGTTGTTTCCGTAGTCGGAAACATTTTTTCGTCAGGTTTTTTTTTCCGTAATCGGCCTTTATTGTGGTCTTATTAAGGCTAAAAACTGTTTAGTAAATTAAACAAAAATCAATTTACGTTGAGTAACATAATAATTTGTTATTCCATTCAGATGTCCTCCACATTCCATGAACATGTACATTCATTAAAAATGAATTTTCATCTCAAATAGAAATTAATAGTAAAATAGAATTTTCGAAAAAAATCCTTGAACCCGGGCCCCCTGAGCCCCGGACCAATCGTTTCAGACTTGGCTGACATGGCCTCTCAGCCGCCCAGCCAATTGCGAATATGTTAGGGCTGTTAAAATTTAACTTGAATTTCGAATGGAATGCTTCCAGGCGTTGGTTG
Organism: Gerris lacustris; assembly: GCA_951217055.1. Classification (NCBI taxonomy): domain Eukaryota; kingdom Metazoa; phylum Arthropoda; class Insecta; order Hemiptera; family Gerridae; genus Gerris; species Gerris lacustris. The sequence continues at coordinate 7,903,547 of OX578281.1, read as the reverse complement.
ATTTCTCTTTTAGGTGGCTTGAAGCACACCGCCACATTGGTATTGGGAATTTAGCCGTCGACGGATCAATATAGTTCTCGGAGAAATAGTCCTAAAATTGGCTTTTTTTCCTTGCGATGGATTTTTTAGGGTCCGTAGGCAGGACCCTTATATTTTCCTGCGTGTGTCTGTCCGTCCGTCCTCTCGCGTGCTCTCACGGCTACACCTTTCGTCGGATCACTTTGAAATTTGGCATGTATGTGTCTTGTACCTGCCCACATATTTAAAAAATATAGCGACTTAAAAAAAAAATTTCAAAAAAATTAGGGTAAAAAAACTTAAGGGTTATAATTATTTTATTATTTTTCGACACCGTGAGGGGTATCATATAAAAGGGTACGTCGAGCTGATTACAAAAATATATAATTCTTTGGTTATAACTTTGATAGGGCGAGCGTAGGCGAGTTTGAAGCGGGTTTGAAACGTGTCCCCCCCCCCCTCTATCTCGCTTATGTTAAGTGCAAAAAATCTGAAAAAATTCCTGAACATTCTTCGACCAAAAGTAAAGATACCACTTTGTGGAAATTTCGAAAAAAATATTATTTTATTTTTTATTGACCAAATACTTTTTTTTAATAATTATTGTCTTTTCGATGTATTTATTTGGTTGTAGTCCGGTTCAGTGGCAAAAAAATACTTTATCAGAGTGTGTTTTGAGAAAATCAGACCCTTAGAATGGTTTAAAGTAAGCTTTTTAGCATTTTAAAAAAAACACTGTTTCTACACTTTACAGTTAAACAATATATATTGTGGCCTACGGACCCTCGCTGTGTGCTGACTAGCACACACTTGACCTGTTTATTTGGCTCTTAAAACCTTCAACGAAACATTCTTCCGGGTCTAAATAGGGCAGCCCGAAGACTACCTTTACCATCGTTAGTAGAACATAGGTAGTTCGCAGTAAATCCAATATCCTAAATTTTTCTTCACCAAGCTTGTGCTAAATGAAATCTGAACCCTGCTATTGAAGTCTTTTTAAATTTCAACTTATTCCCTAATTTTGTGGCTGGTTGGATTCCAATTCAAAGTCCGCTACAAAGTTCTTTGGGATTAGACAGTTTTCAAGTGGGTATAACCCGGGCTTACCTGACCTCACCCATCAGACATTTTAGACTAAGAAGATGGCGCACTTCAACCGTCACCATTTCCTAATCCTAAGGGAGGCTGGCGCACTTCGGTACGATTACGAGCCACCGCAACCGTCTGCGTAAATTAGATATAGGTGTGAACTGATTCAGGGAATTAAAATATCATGTAATCATTCGCCCTATTCTATTGGTCGTGATGAAGCTATATGCCACACAAATGGGCAGACTATTTTTATTTGAAACTGTAATTAATTATACATTAAATAAATACAACAGTAAGAAAATTATAACTATACAAAACAGGTTGTCGCCATAAAGATAGACATGTCCTATTTAATAGTGTATGATTTCTTTTTCTACAGATCAAAATAAACGAAATTTATACAGTACGAGAATCTAGACACGTAAACTCTTTATAGAGAGTAGAATTATGAGAGGCAATTTTTTTTATCCCTTAAATATTTTTTAAACAGATTAAAAATAAAATAATATAAAAAAAAAGAAACAGATTCCAACTCCCACAAAACAACAATACCGAATCCATTTGCAAATCTTCCTGAGAATTGAAAAAAAAAGGGTTGAAAAGATGAATTGCTGAATAAAACGGGGGAGAAAAAAATTGGACAAACAAAAAAAGATGAAATAGTAGTGAATGTCAGTTTTTTTTCCTTTTCAGTAAGAGTCAGCTCTGATTTAAAGGGATTGTAGGTAATGGTATGAGGAGGGAGGTTCTCAGGGCAAGCCTAACGAAAAATAAATAACTGAGCCTTTTTTTTTTTATTTTTGGTTGGCAACCCTAACCCTATCTTCTCAACCTCCTAGTAGGGTTAAAGGCTTGTAGAATCTAACCCCCTACCCCCACTCTACCCCCATGCTATAATGATTGATTGCTTACCAAGACAAGGAAATCGTTTAGGGGCCAATACCTGGGGAACGAGGATTATGATATTACTATGGGCTTTTACAACAGAACAATCTACCAAGACATTGATATGGGGATTAATAAATCTTTTCAAGAAAAAAGAAAATCTACGAGGCTTGTTATAAGACTTACGTGTTTAGTAGCTCTACAAGTCTATTCTTATACTTTAACAATAACTTATTCTTTTAGTTTTTATTTTTTTAAGAATTTATAAGTCTATTTATGATTTCATTCAAGTAAACAAGTAATGAGGCTAAGTACGTGAGGCGATAATCGCCGGTTCCTGTACGATTAAGTTAAAATTATAAATGTAAAATTTTAATAGTTGAATATTCTTCTTTTACACTTCAAGACCTTTAAATTGATGTATAACATGTCATGGTGACTAAAAACTTATTTTAGTCGCCCGCCATATTGGCCGCAATCTTGATAATATTAATTGCAAAATTTTAATTGTTGCATATTCTTTTTCTACACTTCAAGACCTTAAAATTGATGTGTAACATGTCAGAGTGACTAAAAACTTTTTTTTTAATCGCCCGCCATATTGGCCGCCATTTTGAAAATATTAAGTGTGAAAACTCCAAAAAGAGCACAGTTGTGCCGAATTTCATGTTCCTAGCTAAAGTAGTTTATGAATTAGTACAAGCCAACAGACAGACAGACAGAGCCGTTATATAAGGTTTCTTTTTTTACTTCTGTTTCTTCTTTACAGAAACCTAAAAGTATATACTTGTTCGAGAAATTATAAGTCTATTAATGATTTCATTCAAATAAAAAGTAAAAACTTGTTTTAAGAATTTATATGTCTATTAATGATTTCATTCAAATAAAAAGTAACAACTTGTTTTGAGAATTTATATGTCTAATAATGATTTCATTCAAATAAAAAGTAACAACTAGTTTTAAGAGTTTATATGTCTATTAATGATTTCATTCAAATAAAAAGTATAAACTTGTTTTGAGAATTTCTATGTCTATTAATGATTTCATTCAAATAAAAAGTAAAAACTTGTTTTGAGAATTTCTATGTCTATTAATGATTTCATTCAAATAAAAAGTATAAACTTGTTTTGAGAATTTATGTCTATTAATGATTTCATTCAAATAAAAAGTAAAAACTTGTTTTGAGAATTTATATGTCTATTAATGATTTCATTCAAATAAAAAGTAACAACTTGTTTGAGAATTTATATGTCTATTGATGATTTCATTCAAATAAAAAGTAACAACTTGTTTTGAGAATTTATATGTCTATCAATGATTTCATTCAAATGAAAAGTATAAACTGGTTCTGAGAATTTATATGTCTATCAATGATTTCATTCAAATGAAAAGTATAAACTTGTTCTGAGAATTAATATGTCTATCAATGATTTCATTCAAATGAAAAGTATAAACTTGTTTTGATGATTTGTTAGGATTATAAATGGAGTAGTTAACTGGTTTTAAGAGGTTTAAAAAATCGATGATTACAAATAATAATTAGTAATGCTTTGTGTTTAGTTAAGTCATCTACAAAGAGAAAATATTATTCTATAAATATATTTTATAAAATATATAACACGTATCATTTTAATGATTCAAAGTTATTGTATAATTGTTTAATAATTTTATAGTCCAGGAGATAGCGACCAACATCAAGCTAGAAATTTGGGTTGAGGTAGCGTATCTGGGGCATCATGTATAGAAATGAAAATAACTGGCACATAATAATTATAGTTATTTATGTAACTAGGCAGCAAAATGGAATTTTACTGACGAGTGATTAGATTAGCCTCCGAGCCGAAGGCGAGGACAGGCTATGATAATTAACTGCCGAGGCGAAGCCGGGGCAGGTAATTTACCTTTTTGACCTTTTTGAGGCAGTGAATAAACGAGGCAGAAATGTTTCCTTTGCTGCCTTGTTGCATACAATATTTTATCTACTTGCGGGAGAAAACTGAAGCTGCTAAAATATTATCTTTATTAATATAACATAGTTAATAACTTTCTGTCGTATTAATAAAGATAATAACATATGTATTAACTAAAATTAATGTTCAAATAAGAAAATTGGGAATAATAACAATAAGTGAAAAGCAAACTCAATCTATAACAACAAAATACAAAACACACGTTTATAACACACATAACTTCTGAATGAATAATGCACGCAATAATATATTTATTTATATTTTTACTAAAAAATTAATAAAAGTGTTAAAGATATCTTCTATTGCTTAAAAGAAAAGAAGTAACTAGGATGCATCAAGAAAAGTAGCTAGTCTAATCTAGAATGACTCAATAATAAAAATAATATGGATGTTCAATGTTTACATGACGCTACAGTATAGCCAGTGACTCTACTATTTTATTTAATTAAAGATCTACTAATTATTGAACTTATTTAACAGAATTAACAAATATTAACTAATTATTTTATTATTAAAACGTTTATTTATTAAATATTACTTATTTAACTATAATATATAATATTATAAGATAGAGATAATGGTATAAACTGTTCTTGCCAAAATTAGGGGTTATGACACGCAGTGGTAAACACTGTTACTTTCTCAGGGAAATATTTCCCTGCCTAGGCAGAGAAAGTATTTTCCTGACTGTTTTAACTACTTTCCTGCCTGTTTTTAATATTTTAATGACAAATCAGGAAAATAGTACTTTCCAGCCTAAAACCAGTTAAGTAATGTTTAATTTTGCTGCCGCGAGTAGATAAAAGTCTTTTCTATATATTGATTGCACCAATTATGGATTCTTCTTCATTTTATAAGTTTTCTCTTAATACATTTTCCATATTCAGGCCTCAATTTTAAGACACACCTATATACAAGTCGATTTTGCGAATCTGGGGCGTATGTATCTGTCGTAGATTTACTGGACTAAGATGCAGCGTATCTGGTTTTTCGAGAGAGTATTGAAATGAAAAAGTATCCTTAAGCAATGCAATTTATATCAATATTCAGGAAACACTTCAATTATATATGCATTATATTTGTTAGTTTTTTTATTGCAGAATTGCATGGCTTTTACCCAATAGTTATAGATATGCAATTTAAAGTAGAAGAATGTAGTTTTCAGACCCCGCAAACCTCATATCTCTATCTATTACAGAAGCTGAGCTATAAGTGTTCAAAGAAGTGCGTTTGTTTTTTGGCCCACCTTGTGCATACAGTGAAGGTCTATGCATGTTTCTGTATATTATTACGTTGGACACTAATGTCAAACAGTCTTATGTTGGTCTCTAGTCTGACTAGGATCTTGTTCATTGCACAAACATACTACTCTGCACTATATACGCTTCGCTGCTGTAGTGAGATGTAGGGTAGATGGCTCTAAATTACGTCTGAATTAAATGAAATGTTTGATTAAACTCTCATGAAGGAGATGAATCTAGCTAGGTGAAGTAGTTGACTTAGTACACGAAGTCAATCTAGTGGAAAGACTAGGGCGTGGAACTCAAGTGTGCAAACTCAGCCAAATAGTTGCAAGTACAAAGCACTTAATGTTTTACACAAGACTGACTTCCTCCCGGCCTTTCAATTCTAAACAAAGCACCTTGGATAGGAATCATGTTAAACAAAACACCTCTCATATTGATAATTAACGTTAAAATATGTATAACACTAATTAACTTTGCGATGTAGAGTGCACCGTTAATAATAATTAATTTAAAATAAACCAGTACTAAAAAAAAACTGAAAATAACAAAACAATCGGTCCGAGAAAACTAAGACAAACTTTCTCATAATATACGAGTTCATAATTATTTAGCCCAGTGTTTTCCATTTCTTAGTATTCGTATGTACATTTAATTATAATTGAAAATTTCATCAAAATTTATCATAAAAATAACATCTCCTGGGCGGGGAATCGAACCCGGACTCTCTCCGTCCACGTTATAATATTGTTTTGCTCAGGAACTTGATTTCTCCTGGGAAAACGGCTTATAACGTTAGATTCGTATTTAAATGGGCTATATTTTAGAATTTTTTAATCAAAATCGTCAGAACCGTTTTCGAGAAATAATTTTTTTTCAAAGTTTTTTTCGCGCCATCACAATACTTTCTCTTTATATGAGCAAGTAAGAAGGTGTAGAAATTATAAAACTCAAAATACTGGCTTAGAAGAAAGAAGAAATATATTTTTAACGAAAATTAATTTTAGATTTAAACATTCCAGAAGGCCTAGTAGTAACACTTTGTTAAAGATAAAGATACATTATGGCGACATACCCACTTCTGACAAATGCCCACAAGTGGATGGAAGCCGGCTTTGTAAAATTGCCTGATTTTTTTGATTGATTAAAGGATGCCTCTAAAGTAACTTTATTTTAAAAATCCAGTTAAAAAAAAAAGTTATCCCGTTAAAAGTTAAAGAGCGCAGACGGTTCAAATTAATCTGGAGCTATCTACAAGTTACATTCGATACACTATAAAAGTTTTGTACGCATGTGGAAAAGAAAAAAAATTAGCGCAGAAGGTTGAACTTGTAGGGTACCAAAAATGAGCTAATTATGACCTACCATACAAATTGTATCAAAACCGGACGTGTAGCTTTTAAGATATGTTGTTTCGCATAAATTGAGCGAAAGACTGACACAGATGTCTGAAACGGATTTCTGTCATGGAATTTTGAAAATGGGATTCATAAAATGTATTCGTTCTTCAAAACAAGCACATAGCTTCCGTTACCTTCGATAAGCTCGGAAAATAATCAGTTACGAGTTGAGACAGACTTTGAAATCTGATTAAAATATTCTTTTTTTTTTTCCATTTCACAGAAAACGGATCATGGGTAATATGTTTTTTGGGGATTGAATCCACATATAGACATTTCAATGTTATTCCATGAAGTATTGAGAAAATCAGTACATTTGTCTAATTGATATTGTACGTGGATCTTTTAAAGTGTGAAATTTTGGAACATTAATCCATTTTGAGTAACATTTGAAGCTCAGATATTATTTTATGTGAAATGTATAACTTATATCGGTGAAATACACAATGATTATAAGTGAAAACCTATCGACCTCCTATTAAATCCTAATTTTCTGGCACGATATTAAAGAGCGTTACCATTTTTCATGTCGTTTTTTGAGTGACGAAAATTTCTTCTGTGAGAGCTGAAACATATCCATATTAATCCATCTTCTTATGGAATTATTACATTCTCATATAAAGAGAAAGTTATTTGAGAATATAATATTCTCATATAACTATAGCGCTATATTGTGATAGCGAGAAAATTCGATTTTGAGATTTTGATGGATTTACACGTTTTGAGATCCCCTGAGTCCAATAAATTGTGTTTTTAGGGTCCGTAGGCAAAACCAAGGACCCTTATATTTTCCTGCATGTGTCTGTCCGTCCATCCTCTCGCGTTCTCTCAAGGCTTCACCTTTCGTCCAATCACTTTGAAATTTGGCATGTATGTGTCTTGTACCGACCCACATATTTTAAAAATATAGCGACTTAAAAATAATATTTTCCAAAGAATTAGGGTAAAAAAACTTAAGGGTTAAATTTGTTTAATTTTTTTTTTTCGACACCGTGAGGGGTATCATATGAAAGGGTACGTCGAGCTGATTACAAAAATATATAATTCTTTGGTTATAACTTTGATAGGGCGAGCGTAGGCAAGTTTGAAGTGGGTGTGAAATGTGTCCCCCCTCTCTATCTCGCTTATGTGAAGTGCAAAAATTCTGAAAAAATTCCTGAACATTTTTCGACCAAAAATAAAGATACCACTTTTTGGAAATTTCGAAAAAAATATTATTTTATTTTTTATTGACAAAATACGTTTTTTTTAAATATGGTCTTTTTGATGTATTTATATGGTTGTAGTCCCGTTCAGTGGCAAAAAAATACTTTATCAGAGTGTGTTTTGAGAATATCAGACCCTTAGAATGGTTCAAAGTAAGCTTTTTAGCATTTTAAAAAAACACTGTTTATACACTTTACAGTTAAACACGATATAGTGTGGCCTACGGACCCTCGCTGTGTGCTAACCAGCACACATTTGACCTGTTTATTTTTTAAATGACAAGGAGCCTGGAGCCTAAACTATTGGGCCGATTTTGACAAAATTTGGCTTACATGTTTAGAGAAATCATACCCCTAGGAGAAATCGTGAAATGAGTTTTAGCTCCAAATTTGTGGGCGTTACTCCCCAAAATTTCTGAAAATAAAGTTATTTCTTGAAAACGGTTCCGTCAATTTTGATTAAAAAATTCTAAAATGTTGTCCATTTAAATACGAATCTAACGATGATATAAATTTACTCGTTTTCCCGGGGAAAAATCTAGTTCCTGAGAAAATAGCTTTAAACGCGGAAGGAGAGAGGTCGGGTGAATTTAACCCGCCGAGGAGAAGTTATTTTTATGATACATTTTTATAAAATGTTCAATAATAATTAAATGTACCTACGAAAAACGAAAAATAATTAACGGAAAACACTGGGCTAGGTAATATGAACTACTCGTATATGAAAAAGATTGTCTCAGTTTTCTCGGACCGATTTTTTCACTCCGCAACGTGGCACGCTCACAATTGCATATTTGCATTTAACTCTTAAGCCGGGTTCCCACGGGGAGTGAAGACTCTAGAGTGGCTCACTGTAGAGTGGACTCGCCCCGTCTGAACGCGTCGCAGTGAACTCTCCTCTGACGTCACCGGGAGTGAGGATAGTTCACTACCGCTCACTCTCCAAATCAAACCTGTTTAATTTTCAGGAGTGAATACTCCTGTCCCCAGCCGTTTTATAGAGGCAACACTTTGTTTGTTTTTTTATCTCTCCTCCACCCGCGGCTAAAACCTTAACCTTTGCTTGTTTTATTATTACTTATTATATATTATACTATATTATATACTATTTTAATTTTATATATTATACTATATTTTTATACTATATTATACACTATATTATTATACTATATTACTATATTATATATTATACTATATTATTATATGTCTTGTTAGTTTGCGTGATATTATACTATATTTAGACTATATTATTATTAGTATATTATATTTCTTGTTAGTTTGCGTGATATTATACTATATTATTATACTATATTATATTTCTTGTTATAGTATGCGTGATATTATACTATATTATTATACTATATTATATTTCTTGTTAGTATGCGTGATATTATACTATATTCTTCAAGTTGTTTTAAAAAGTAGTAGGTAACTATGTCTGAGCTTTCGGCGTCGGCTCGTATTCTTAAATTGCAAGACGGTGAAACTATGATGTTTCTTAAGTTGTATTCCAGTGAGTCATAAGTGATTCGAGCTGTTCATATTATAAAAATAGAGATTTTAGAGAAGCTCGCTTTTCTACGAGAAGCTCGTTCATGGTTGGCTCCCTGGGATAAACTGAGAAGCGTGAGCACTACCCTGTGTGAACTCTCCACTGTTCTCCGCTAGTTTCACTCTTCTTCCCCCTCCAGGCGTGGGTCACAAGAGTCTTTACTCTAGCGTGGCACTGTAGAGTCTTCACTCCCCGTGGGAACCCGGCTTTAGTGTATGTGAGTAGTGTGTATGCGGAAGCAATGCGCTAACAAGAAACCCGCAGTGGAGTTCCAAATAGTTTTATTTTTAATTAAAAAATGTAGTTTAATTTTTATTATTAACACCGTTATCTCGAATTTTAACTGTTCATATATATTTGATTAATAGATTAAACGCATTTATATTTCCTCTTCAATTTAATATATTATTTACACCTTATATTTTCTCAACAATGAAAGTTTATAATGTTTAGTTTAACACAATGTTATAGAATTTCGAGAGAATGAACTACCGTTAACAAGTTTTTCGTTTAATTCCAAGAGGGTGTGTTAGTATTAATTTGGCTTTAGGAAATAACGAGCCGTAAGAATCCATTATCTCGAACCAGTAAGTCTTCATTACTAATTGTTTCTTTTATGAGTTTATATATTAATGTTATATTTAGAGAAGGAAAGTTTGTTTTGTTTCCTTTTTCATTCGATAAATATGTATGAAGTGTATTTTTCAAGAAGCTTTCGCATTTCTTCCTCCTTTTTTTTTTAAAGTTCTTTTTTTTCTTTCTCGTCGCCCCTAGTTGGTTTTTCAAGTTTAATATGATTTTAATATTGTATGTGGAATCAACGAGGAATTCCTGTTTTGGAGGAGAAAAAACTTTATATTATAAGATACACATTTTCATCTTCTTTCTCGGTTCGAAGCGCTAAAAGTTTTTTGTTTTTTTTTTCCTACAGACAACTATCGTTTTGGATAGACTCACTTCATCCTTAAAAGAAAGCTCAAATCTCCCTCGAGATGATAAAGACAAAGAAAAAGTATTTGCAGAACTGAAAAGTTTTTTTTTTTTTCTTTCCGTTTTTGAGTCTGTTGAATATACATTCTGATCCCAAAAGAAGCTTTTAAGAAAAAGGCTCCAAATTATTAAACTTTACTTTTCTTTCTAAATTTTTTTTTTCTTTAAATAAAGAAAAAAAAAAGAACAGACTTACAAATGATATTTACTTTTTTTTAGTTCTTTAGTTCACCTAGATAAATAGGTATTTTATAAAATATATGGAATAAGTTGTTTAAACTACTTCTTTCTACCCTTGTGTAACTTTCAATCTGGTTTATTTAAACAATATTTACTTTTAATCTAATTTCTTTCCTCTATAAAAGTCACGACCGACAGATAAATAGGTCATTAAAGGTCAGGCTGAATAGGACACTTCACGTGAACTTCAGTTAAGTTAAAATATAATACATATTTAAGTAATATAATCAGAGGATTAATTTTATTAGGAATAAACCAAAATTTAATCATTTGTTTAATTATCTCCAGTAGGGAGATAATACACATATTCATTCATTGCACAGTTTTATTTATTATTTTAATAAATTACAATAATTATTAGCACTTTTAATAGCAGATTATAAGAGATTCAATAATTAAAACAAATAAGGTTATTTAGATGCATCTTAAACAATGATAAATAGACTGCCAATTAGTGTGGCACATAGCTTCCTCGCATCCTATCATGTACTTCATTGTTATAAATTCAATTTTTTAAGTTTTTGGTAGTTTTCATACTACGGAAAGTTAAATTTTAATTTAAATCAAATTATAATTATTATTAACTACGGGAAACAGACAGTGAAAAATACACTCCTGTGCCGGGATTTGAACCACGGGCCTCTATATTTCAGGATTCGGGACTAGTTATCGATTACGGTAGTGAAAAATCATTCTCCTGCGTAGCTTAGATGGAAGAGCGCTATACTGGAAATATAGAGGCCCGTGGTTCAAATCCCGGCACAGGAGTGTATTTTTCACTGTCTGTTTCCCGTAGTTAATAATAATTATAATTTGATTTTCATTGTTATATTAACATTAAAATGATTGTTATATTATACTTTATTGTTATATAGAGGTCCGATGTGTCAGGCGCTTCGCTCTTTATATCCGTTCAGTTAATAATTCTAATTGTTCAAACACTTATTTATATCGAAGCAGTTGCTTAAAAGTTTATTGTTATATTGTTTAATGTGTAAAAACTATTAATAGTATTAGCGATCTCTAACACTTCATAGCGGTGTCGCTGTTGGTTTTACTAAAAAATTGTATTTGAAAAAAATGTTTGTCTCATTGAATAGATGAAGTCAGATTTTTTCCCTACCTAAAATTCCAATTTTAAATTTGAAGTTCACGTTTACGCGAGCGTTGCTTGTGAACGCTTGGGCGGATAACGTTGTCCAACGAACTCGTCCTGGGCATTGGTAAAACGAACATGTCTACCAAATTTCATCAAAATCGGTCGACATTTACTTAAGTTATCGTTACACGTTTCATAATTCGCTGACACACAGACCGACAGACAGACAGACAGACACGAGACCAAAAATGTTCCCTTATGTCTGAAACGGATTTCTGTCTTGGAATTTTTAAAATCGGAGACATAAAACTTTTTCGTTAACAAAAGTGAACACAATGCTTCCGTTACCTTCGGTAAGCTCGGAAGCAACAAGGTCGAAAAAGCAGTGTCGCCAACCTGATTTCAACAACTTCAATACATAAGCCATTCAGTTTCTACTATTTATATAATAATTTAGTTGGCAATCCTTCTTTTTCTCCCTGGTTTTACTTTTTCTCCCTACTCTTTGAGTTCAGGGAAGAAAAGACTTACTTTAGTCCCTCTAAACTAATCTAAAATCATAACTTTTTCTCCCTACTGGAGATAAATTATATTTATAGATTACAGATATCTCTTTGAAAGTTTAATTTGAACAAAATTAAACAGATTTTTTTTAAGTTTAATTTTTGTCTAAGGTCTTGTTTTAATTTTTTTTTTTTTTTTTTCATTTTTGTTGTAGATAAGGCTTGTTTGAAGGTTATCCCCAGGGTGTTTTTGATTTTGAAGGGAAAAATTCTGATTTTTTTTCCCCTGTAAAGGTATTTTGTTTAGTCGTCAGCTCTGTCAGGTCATATCTATTTGTCGTGAGAAGTCGAGATGAGATTGGATTTGTCGTTGCAAAGGCTTTGCCCAAACGAAGAGCGAAGCTAATTATACCGGAGGAAATCGAAATACGGTACCTTTGCTTTGATCATCCAACACCTCTGATTTCCTTCTTCCTTCCTTTCTATCTGCTTCCATTTCGTCCTTCCTTGGTAAAATAGACTTCCCCCCACTTTCTTCCCAATCTAAAATTCATTCCTTTTGTACTATAAGTGAGAACATTTTTTTTTTTGCATTGATTTTCTGTCTTCTTTTCATCCTTTTACTTTTGCTTTCGAGCTTACCGAAGGTAACGATGCCATTTCCTTCGGAACATTTTTTAGGACTCTGGTTTCAAAAATTCTAAGACAGAAATCCGTTTCACACATCTCCGTCGGTCTTTTCTCTCATGTCTGTAGGTTTGTCAATATTAATATTATGATCAACATTTTAACCTTGTTTGGTCTGACTATTAATACTAGAAGTACATATTCCAATGAGTACCTTAACCCAAAACCTTTTTGGAGTTGTTTTCTAAAATTAAGGAAATATCTTGTCTTTTGTTCAACCTGTAGATAGGTATATAAAAACTGTTATCAATCAAGACAGAGTTGTTTTTCAACTTTGCCTAGGAAAGATCTTGGAAAATAACAAAGTTTAAACAGGGATAAGAAAATTAACTTTCAATGCAGATCCAAACTTTTCCCTTTTTTACAGTCAATTTCACCAGGTAGAAGAAGAAAACTTGTGTGCAACAGTTAAAGCGGAACGATTCTTTCCTATCTCCGTTACACTATAACATATTTACTATTTGTCTTCTTTTTTTTTAAACATGGATAAAAAGAGATTATGTTTAATGACTCTTGTTCAACGACACAAAAAAACCTTCTCTGTCATCGATTTGTATTTTTTTACTCTCAGGGAGACAGTTTTGAGTGGGTTGAAATGTGGTAGATTTGTGAGTTGGTTGGCACATCTTCAAAAATTCATCAGCAATTACCTCCACAGACTTAAGCATTCTACACGCAATCACGTGTTCCTTTTAATTATGATTTAGGGTCCAATCAACTCAAAAATCCATTATAGATGTTACCATTGTTTTTGACATTAATTGTTTTAGTCTTTTAACGTCAGCCACTTTCGAGTAAATAAACCCAACGAGTTTTATCGTTAAGCAATATCCAGTATAGTTTTACATTTTATACAAAAATAAACTATTAAGGCTTATAAATTATTTAAACTTTAATTTGAAATTAATTTTGGGGCGATCGTTGAGCACTGTACAACTATTGATTCTAGTCCTAATTACACACACAACAATCTCACACTCTCACAATCTCCATCTACTCCAAACATAATTTGGAAATGCTAGAGTCGGGTTTATAGTTCTGTATTCAAGCAGTGCACTATATTTCGACGTCCAATAACTTTTATACTAATTATTATGGAGAGATACCCTGCATTTCATAAATGTTTTTAGCTACTTGATAATTAATAGTCCTAAGGATATATTTGTAATGTATTTTATCGCCCTCCACTTGTAAACATTCCTATCCTGAGCGGCCGGTAAAGTTCCATTTTACAGCCCTGGGGCCTGTAGAAACGCATGCTTCATCTTTACAGGGCCTCTAGTAGTTCGAGAAACGACCGCTTTCTGGCAGGGCCGCGGCGTGCAGAAAGCACTCGTAGTTCTCAGCGTCAGCTGTTTAATTAGTAACAATAAATATTTTTATAACTGCGGTTTGTTTTGTTACTGATGTAACCTTGATGTAACCTTAATATGCATTTATTGTTTTGAAGATTACGGCAAAATAGTTTGCATGTTTAGTAATTAGTTTACATGTGGTGGGCGATAAAATAGTGTACGCACCACGAGCAGTAAGCGACATGACAGGCCTCGGGCGTTAAACGCACTCGTGCTTTCAAACTTCGCCCTCGGCCTATAATAACGCCCTTACTATGTACGTAAATAGCAATTATCTACGATTGTTACGAAATATAAATATTGTACCTCTGTTTAGATGCGTAGAAAGTGATTCATTACGTACTTGTATTCATTGCGCATGAGCGTCTCATAATTCTGAAGAATTCCTTTTTTTTACCGCCCTAGGGGGGTAAAAAAGAAACATTCTTCACCTTTACGCTCGATTAGCAAGTTTGTTTACATTTAACAAAACTAATTTGCTGATTGTTTAATAAAAGTAACTGTTTATATCGAGGTTTCGGTTTCAGTGAAAAACAATGAGTGATTTAAGTGATTATGACGAATATGAGGAGAATAATACGCCTCCCGAAATAATTAATTTGGCACAAAATACAACTAATGAATTAACGTCATCTTTATCAAAAAAGAAATACGAACTTACATAGAGGGAGTTTATTATTTTTTTCTGTATTTATTATTAAAATCTAACAATCGTAGATAAAGTACGGTACGCAACTCGTGCGAAAACGGCATTTTGCATTGCTCGTGTGGTTTTACTACCCTCGCATGCAAGTGCTACTTTCCGTACTCGACGTGTAATGTACTATTAAATAATCTCTAAATATTGTTTCCGAGCTTACGGAATCTATGTGATCGTTCTGAAAATCAAAAATATTTTATGTCTCCGATTTCAAAACTTTCAATTCAGGAAGTCTTTCTGTTTAAAACATCAAGAGAACATTTTTGAGTCTCTCTGTCGCTCAATTTTTTTGAAGCAACATACCATAAAAAGACCAGTCATGCACCATGACTTAATGAGCGAATTTTCAAAGAAATCTCCGTATTATTGGCTTATGATAATATAGAAAAAGTTTGATTTAGAATTTAGATGGGTAAAAAAATTGGTAAGTACACAGGGGTACGGGGTAAAAAAGTCAAAATTTATTTGCCCTTCAAGATGCATGTCGTTGGAAAGCTCTTTAAGAGTACAGTAATTGTTGTTGTTTACACTTTTATCATATTTTCATATAAAAGGGGGGTAAAATGGAAAAAACACGTTTTTATGCTATTTTTGACCCTAAATTGTCAAAATTTGACCCCTAAATGGACTCCAAAAATTCTGGCCAGCGAACTCATCCATTCTTTTGATATTATTGACAATTTAAAATTTGTTTGGACTTCTTACGTGTATCGTAGGGTGAGATATCGTCTGGAGTGACACATACATATATAAACACATAAAAAAAATGTTAAATTTCAGGAATCGATTAAGAATGGTCTAAAACGGATTTCCATGGAGAAAATTTCCAAAAATTCGCATTACAAAAATGTTAAAGCCATTGCAATAGCTTAATTTTCTTCGAAAATTCGCTAAAACTAATCGTCTAATTTTAATGAAATTTGTATGGTAGGTCATAATTAGCCAATTTTTTTGTCCCATATAAGTTACACCTTGTGCGCCCTTTTGTTTTTCTTCTACATGTGCACAAACATGCATTAATTTATACCTATATCTTCGTAAGTAATCATCTGATTTTTATGAAAATTAAATTGTTTGTCACATAGCCCATAAATAGTTCCAGATTAATTTCAACTGCTTAAGCTTTTTAAATGGTGCTAAATTTATACTTGAATTCATGTAAATAACTCACAGATAATAGGGAATGGATACAGATAATAACTCGGGGGAAAATTAAATAAATTGGACAATTATAGGTTGTAATAAAAATTTGCATAAAATCATTACAGTATACGAAATAGAAAGCGAATAATGTATGTGCCATACCTATTGGCAGACCATTTTTAAACGCATTAATAACCAAAATGTAATGTATCATACAGGGTGGCCACTATAAACTGGCTCACCCAGTTATCTCTTTTATTTTTGAAGATAGAGAAAAAATGTAAATGGTAACTCACCTTGGATTTTCGCGTAGTTTTATAATATGATTTCCAAAAATATTTTTATCTTATAGTTTCGGCGGTATCTCTCTCAACTTAGTAATTTTAAATGGTAACCTATATTTTTTATAGTTTTTTCTTAAATTAGATTGCTTTAGAAGAAAAATGAGCCTTGAACCAACAAAATCGGTTGAGAATTGACAGAGATATTCAGTTTTCAATGTAACAAAAATGCTATCTAAGTATGTAAAATACTGTAATAAAAAAAACTCAAATTAAACGAAATGATCTTAATTCTGTTTATTTCACTTATTTAGGTTAGTTGAATGCATTTACTGATCAAAAGTCAAACCTTTTTTCCATTCCATTCCGAAACTTTAGAGAAAAGGAAGATTGTCGACACACTGATCAAAAGAGGTCACACTAACGATGTTCCTGAATGGAATGGAATGAAGGTTTTATTTTTGATCAGTAAATGCATTCATCTAACCTAAATAAGTGAAAAACAAAGTGAAATAAACTGAATTAAGATGATTTTTTTTTTTAAGATTTAGTATTTTACATACTTAGATAGCATTTTTGTTACATTGAAAACTGAATATCTCTGTCAATTCTCAACCGATTTTGTTGGTTCAAGGCTCATTTTTCTTCTAAAGCAATCTAATTTAAGAAAAAAAGTATAAAAAATATAGGTTACCATTTAAAATTACAAAGTTGAGAGAGATACCGCCGATACTATAAGATAAAAATATTTTTGGAGATCATATTATAAAACTAGGCGAAAATCCAAGGTGAGTTAAAATTTACATTTTTTCTCTATCTTCAAAAATAAAAGAGATAACTGGGTGAGCCAGTTTATAGTGGCCACCCTGTATATGTTTATAATACATGCATAATATTTATATCTATGAACAATACGTATATATGAATGACATCTTGTATTATGCTGTCACGTAAGAATACTTTGTCTAGGATCTCATAATATGCTTCAGGACCTCTCACAATATATTCCTTCTGCACTTAAAATCCTTTCTTAGTATTTCCTGTCATTGACCCATAGCAGATTTTCTTTGTGGAATTAACAGGTGATTAGGAATTAGCAAGATTCATATCAGTTTAAGCATATCGACTTCAAATGATCCCAGCTTATAATTAAGAAGTTGTGTATAAACATCTGTGAAAACGTTTCGAATCTCACGCCTTAAGTAAATAATTTAATGATTGGGTATAGGTATCAAGTTTTCATAAAACAATGTTTGAATTTCAAACTTATCGTGAATAACGTTACATCTGACTGAGAAGACAAAGTTGGAAATAATCAAAGTCTTGTTATCGGTACTAAGCATTGGTTTCCGTTTTGCCGAGGAATTCAATCACTCCTCATACCTCCGGGTCGAGTTGCGAGTCAATAGTTTAGAGTTGCGAGTTGCCGGTATTACTCGCTTCAAACTAGTTTCACTTTAAGTTCCTTCCCCGGGCTCGATTTCCCCAGTTTCAGTAAGGGTTGAGGGGTAAAGCTTTGAATGCGGAACGGCACAACTTAGGTTTTGGAATTGTCAGGGTAAGTAAAGCTTTCGTAGAAGGTGTGATTAATCCAGCAAATGGAATCGGATTGGTTTTAACCTTTAATTATTTAATTGATTAGTTGACCCTGGAGAATAAGCGTTGATTTTATTACCTTATAACTAAATCTCAAAACTTTTGCGACAAATCTATAAAGTTTTTGATTTAGACAAGATCTGGGTTTTAGTTTTCTGGTGTTAGACGATATATTTTACTCTCTCCGTTTCTAATGGAAAACGAAATACGTATAAATATCGCTATGATATGACTAAGTTTTTAGGATTTACTATTATTGTTCTTAAGCTCTTATAAAAGTAAGCAAATACTAAAGTAATTAGTCTAGATCAAATCGGTTATCAGGGGTTACGGCAGTTCCCCGCCAAGTCGAATACAGCCCTACCATCCATTACTGCAACCAACTCAGGGCAATTTAGACCCCCTCTAATATCCTTAGCCTGTTAAAAAAATACTTAGGTATATAAAATTAATTGCTTCCTAGGTAACGGAAGCTATGTGATCTTTCTGAAGAACGAAAAATGTTGAGGTCTCCGATTTCAAAAATTCCAAGACAGAAATCTGTTTCATACATCAGGGATAATTTTTGGTTCCGTGTCTGTCTGTCGGTCTGTCGTTCAATTTTTGCGAACCAACTTATCTTAAAAACTACTCGTCCAATTTTAATGAAATTTGGGTGGTAGGTCATGAGTAGCCCATTGTTGGTCCCATATAAGTTTCAAATTTCTACGCTCATTTGTTTCTCTTTCACATGCGCACAAATATACATTAATTTACACCTATTTTGTTGCTAACTTAAAATTTAATTTACACCTATAGCTTCAAAAGTACTTATCTGATTCGTATGAATTTTTTATAGTTTATCGAAAGTAGCCCGCAGATAGCCCCAGATTACTTTGAACCGTCTGCGCTCTTTAACATTTGCTTAATTGATACTTTAATTCAAGTAAAAAATCAAAACTATATTTTGACAGATTAAAAAAACAGGGGAAACAATTATACAAATTAGACAATAATGGCTTGTAAAAGCATAAAATCAAAAAGTACGTGATAGCATGCGAGGAAGCTATGTGCCACACCAATTGGCCGTCTATTTTTTATTAGTTTTTTATCAGTTTTGTTTTGTCTTTTTTTTCTATGGTTTTTCGCTTTTATAAAATTGTGAAATCTTCGAAACCAATTTTAACAATTTGTACATAATTAGCAATGCATATTTTCCTCTATAATATGTTCTAATTTTTTCTACAAATAACTTATCTACAGTGAATCAACCATTTAATAATCACATCGACCCATCAATTGTTTTAATGTATTTCATAATGTGTAATAGCTTTAATAAAATTTTAATGTTACTCAGAGTTGTTTGCTATTCATTCGGCACCAATTAACAACGAATATTTAATCTTCTATTTATTTATACATTTCCTTGGTAGATAGATTAGACAAACAAAATGTTTATCTATGATAAGATATAGTTAAGTGATTAACCACCAGCCTTAGAAGCAACATTCGTTGTCGAGGATGATATTATCTCTCATTTCCTATGTTTCAAATACATTGTCAGAAAATGTCTGTCGTGTTTTGCCTCGCTTCTATTCACAACATATGAGAAGTGACATCATATTTCGAAGAATTTAAATTAAACTAGTGTTACGTCTACGTCATACGTTAAATATTTCACACTTGCGTTAATTTCATTCCAACCATGACGGAAATATAGCGTGAACGTTCTTTTTCTTTAATTACTCTTACCGTCCTTTTTTTAATACAGACTAATCTTATACTTTTTTATACTTTATTTTATTCGTAAAAATATGAATTTTATATATATGATAAAATGTTTTGAGATTCTTTGAGTCAAAAGAATGTTTTTGAACAAGACTTTCTCGAAGACATAATTAATTAACAATTATATCGTAATTAATCTGGGACACAGCAGAGCCCCAGAGAGATTTGAGAGGGGGGACAGACACTCAATATCACTTATATACACTGAATGTAATAGACCTAAAAAAACTTACTTGGACAGGGGAGACATTGCTACACCTATGATCTCACAACTTTTTACGCGAAATGGCTCATTTTTTTGTGTGTTTTTGTTGGAATTTAATTTTTAAAAAAATTTACAGAAAAGAAAAAAATTTAAAGTGTTCAACAAGTGTTATATACATTTTTTTTTTTTATAAGTAAGGAAAAAATTATTTATACCAATATCTCGGAAACGAGTTGTTTCCTTGGAAAACCACTTATATGGTTAAATGGATAATAAAATTGACTGTGAAAAAAAAATCAGTTTGTGAGAGACACCAAGGGATGTGCCACGCAAGCGTGACATATAGGAACTGTTCCAACATCAGACATTACGTCATTAAGATGTTGGCTCGGCATTACGCCATGTCCTGCATCGTTTCGTCGCGTCCGACTCATCACGGGCCCGACGATGCCCACCCAACTCTGGACCTATACCAGATCAAGAAGATTAGATATAGGACTTATCAGAGACGAGCGTGCTCTCATACCGCCACATACTTGCTTGGCTGGCAAAACTCCACAGCAATAGAATACCGTGTTTGCACTGTGCAAACGCGGTATTCTATTGCTGTTATATATATATATATATATATATATATATATATATATATATATATATATATATATATATATATATATATATATATATATATATATATATATTAGGGTGGGGCCGGAAAAAATGATTTTTTTTTCTCGAACCGCTATAGTGCGGAAAACTTGCCTTCTACAATAAGAAGAAAAAAGACGAAACAATTTTATAATCGGTTGAAATCTTCCGGTCGCGCATCGCACTAAAAGTTTATTAAAATTAACGAAATTGAACAATTTTCGTGATTTTTTAAATTTTTCGATCAACACGCTATAGTTTTTTATGCTTATTTAATGGCTCAATAAAGTAAAATAAATTTAAATATCATTAATACTTCAATGTTTTCTGGTCGTGAAAAGAGTTCGAAAAATGGGAATTTACAACATTTTTGCGAGTTTCTTTGCCAAAGCTCTTGGCCCGTTTTGTCTGAATTATACGACCCAGAACTCACCACGAGGTGGCTGCGCATTAAGTTTTACCCACATCCTACCCAAAAACCATCCAAAGTTGGGGTGTGTGTTTTACATAATAATAGGCAAATATTTACAAAAATTAACTAGTACCCATTGGTTCACTGTTACTTCTACTGTTTTTTTTTTTTTTTTTTTTTTTTTTTTGTTTTTTTTTTAATTAGTAGATACACGTTTAAAGTGTGACTTATAGGAGAAATCAGGCATAACCGAACTTGATAGTAGAGCAGACCTGATGTAGCCATCTCTAGCTTTATGTCCACATACTTTAGAAGAGGCGTCGGTAACAAATTTGACACATATCTCGACTGCCTGAGTGTAACAAGGAAACTTTTTACTACGTTTTTATTAGCTTGCTTTCTTGTTTGTTTGTTTGTCCAGTACAAATCTGGCAATCAATTTCTAACTAACTTCCCGAATAGCTAGACATTTGAAACTTTTAGCACAGCTCAGAACACGATGACAATGAATAATTTTAATACTATTAGCCATCTTTCAGCGGAATTTAATTCGTTTTCAGCAAATTTTGCTGTATGGAAAGGTAGCTCGGAAAAAATCCGCAAGTTATTTTATTTGTTTTGCCATGTCCCATATTTACAATCTTCATTTTGACAGGTTTCAAATTTGTGATTTTTAAATATGAGATAAACATTGAATGACAGGAAAACAGGATATATATCGATTATATTATTTATATTATTTTAAATATATCGATGGCACGGTTTAGATATGGTGTTGGGGAGATCCGTAGTACAAAGATTTGTCCGTTTATAGGATCAGCTCTCTAGATGGTTGTCATTTATGTGAAGTAAATAAATTTGGAACTATTTTTTTCTAACACTATATATTATATAACATATATATATATATATATATATATATATATATATATATATATATTTATATATATATATATATATATATATATATATATATATATATATATATATATATATATATATATATATATATATATATATATATATATACATATGTCAATTATGCCAATAAATAACTTGTTTATATATATATAAATATATATATATATATATATATATATATATATATATATATATGCGCATATACACACACACACTATGTACGTGGGAAAGTAAAACGGGGCCTTTCGTTAAAAATGCTTTTTAACGAAAGGAGACGTTTTTGCTTAAATAATTTCTTAAAGATTTATCAACGTTTATTTTTTCTTGATTTTATTTAATATTATCATCCCGTGATTTTAATTTTAACGATTCTAAATAATTTTAATAAATAAGATAATAATAATTTCGTTGAAAATGATAAGATCTATTAAAATTTACACACCCTTTGTCCTTTGGTTTCTATTTGCATTATTTAGTTTACATAGTTGAGTCAATACAACTTTTAGACCAATCAATATATTAGAGCAAGTGATGTAATCATTTAATTAGCATATTAATTGCATTGTTTGATGTGTTTTGAGTCCCAAATTTTAATGAGATTGCCCTACAGGGCAATGGATTAATTTACAAATTTATCCATTCATTTGCCAATTTAATTTCCACATAAAGCTCTTCCAGTTAAAGACAGATTTTCCTAGCCACCTATTTAGCTGTCGTATAGAATTATCTATTTTTTGTTATCTAATTAATTTGTATACTTGTTTGGTTTGTCTAATTAATCGTATTAAACCAATTCAATTAATTATTTTGTAACGAGTTTTCAATTGTGATTTGTATTTAGAGAGACTTAGGGTTCAATTACTTGTGGAGACTCGAAGTGCTGTGAGTAATTAACAATAAAGCAGAATTAAATTCTAGTTAAAGTGTAGATAGGAGTTTATCCGGAGTTAGTCCAGGTTGTTTCTCTTATTTATCTTGTTAGTTCTGACGCTTAAATGTAATTAGATTAATTCCTTAGTCATTTCCTTATCAGATGTTAACTCTTTTCCTCTTAAAAAACCCACATGACTTTTGTTATTGTATATACATATATAAATACACAATTTGTGTTGGTGAGAGACACCAAGGGTGTGCCACGCAAGCGCGACTCACATGGCATAATGCCGAGCCAACATCTTATTGACTTATTGTCTGATGTTGGAACAGTTTCTATGTGGCACGCTTGATTGGCACATCCCTTGGTGTCTCTCACTAACACAAATTTTGTAGCTTATTGCAGTGCGCAAAAACACGGCATTTCATTGCTAATATATATATATATATATCAGCAGAGTAATACCGTGTTTTTGCAAACTGCAATAGGCTACACAATTTGCGAGAGACACCAAGGGATGTGCCACGCAAGCGTGACACATAGGAACTGTTCCAACATCAGACATAACGTCATTATGATGTTGGCTCGGCATTACGCCATGTCCTGCATCGTTTCGTCGCGTCCGACTCATCAGGGGCCCGACGATGCCCACCCAACTCTGGACCTATACTAGATCAAGAAGATCAGATATAGGACTTATCTTATGAGTGGGCATCGTCGGGCCCCTGATGAGTCGGACGTGACGAAACGATGCAGGACATGGCGTAATGCCGAGCCAACATCTTAATGACGTTATGTCTGATGTTGGAACAGTTCCTATGTGTCACGCTTGCGTGGCACATCCCTTGGTGTCTCTCGCAAATTGTATATATATATATATATATATATATATATATATATATATATATATATATATATATATATATATATATATATATATATATATTATGTATATATATATATATTCACGAGGTATATTCACAAAGTAATTTCCGTTTCTATTTCTATCCGCGGTAGCGCTGCGATCGCAGTTCTTAGCATGCGCGGCAGTTACTCTGACTCAAGGAGAAGAAATGTACGCCATTTTCAGATCGCTGCTGCCGACGTGTTCGTTGTAGTGCTTCATTATAATTTCAGCCTTAATTGAAAATGCCGCCGCTTGTGCACGCGGTTTTGCTTATGCTTCTCTTCAATTGCGTGAACCAATTGTGAACGGGCGTCCACTTCGTTCTTTATTGTGCACTTTATCTCGTCCTTTATTAACAGTCTGACCCATCTTCTAACCATTGAATCACTCATAGCATTTTGTCTGTAAACCTCGCAGATTGCCGATAAATTTTACTTGGTTTAACTTTCATTGCATTTAGAAAACGAATAACAGATCTGATTTCACAAGAAGCGGCATATATATATATATGTATATATAACGGAAATGTGATATTGTTTGGAAGTGTAATATTCATTGATGGATTTATATTTGCTTTTGATGATTAGTAATACATTAAGTAGTTGTATATTGATTTGGAATTTAGGTGAGAATTGAAACCTTCGTATTATTCATTGATAAATTGGGTGGTATCATTTAAACGTTTAATTTCATTCTGATTTTGAAAATCGAATGTTTAATTAACTTTAAATAACTAGATTATATTTAGAATATTTTGGATTTAGAACTTTTTTATGACTAGAACTAGCCTTACTTTACTTTGCCATAATTACTTTTATATTATAATAATAATAACTTTGATATTGAATTTCATTTTCACATGAAATATTTGTAGCGATGTTGCATTTCTTAACATTCTTCCATAAAGAGAAAGTATTTTCATGCGCGAAAATTCGATTTAGAGATTTGAATGAAATAACACGTATTGAGGTTCCTTGAGTCCAAAAAAGTGGAGTTTAAAAAAATTCTGTTTGTCTTCTGTCAGTGCAGACGCCTGGAGATTAAAAAAATATATTTATCGAAAACGGTTTCAAAGATTTTGATTAAAAAATTCTAATTTGAATTCCATTTAAGTATCTACAAATCTAACGATATAAGCCGTTTTCCCTGTAAAATCTAGTTCCTGAAAAAATAGCTCTCAACAAGAACAGAGAGAAGCAGGTTTCTATTTCCCGCCGAGGAGAAGTTATTTTTATGATACAGTTTGATCAAATGTTCGTTAATAATTGATTGTATCTACGAAAAATAATTGGAAAATACTTGGATGATTAATTATGAATTCGTATATGAGGTAGTTTGTGTGACTTGTTTTGAACTGATTTTTTCACTAAAACATTTTCCTTAAAACAAAGCAACTTATTCGATATCTCTCTCTCTCTCTCTCTCTCTCTCTCTCTCTCTCTCTCTATATATATATATATATATATATATATATATATATATATATATATATATATATATATATATATATATATATATACATTTATATATATATATATATATATATATATATATATATATATATATATATATATATATATATATATATATATATATATATATATATATATATATCGACGGTTTGGAAGAAGACCGTCACAAAACCGATTTTTTGAGAAAACCTTTTTTTTGTACCAAAACACTCCTAAGGAGTAGTACTTTTATGTAGAATATTGTCATATTTCTAGTACAAACGCCAGAATGAGTGAAATGCCAGTCTGACATTAGAGAGTATTGTATTAGTATTATGGTCTAAACTGTAACAAATCAGTGTTCAACTTGGCATCTAAGCGGAAACGTCGCGTTTTTTTTAATAAACTGTCACAAAAGTGTTTCTTGCAGTCTTCATAATAAGGTAAGAAGACATTTATATCTCATTTTTGTTCAATAACGACACAAATGCTTTTATGACTATTTAACCCATAAAATATTTATTAAATGAATTGATCAAAACGTCATACGTGCGATATTATGACAATTTTGATCAAAACAATTATTTTTTTATTTTTTTAAAACAATTATTTTTTAAAAAAGTGACCCTCTTGCATACAATGTTATCTACATTTATATCATTTTGTAACAATATTATTATTTTATAACAGTTTTCCACTAAAATAAAGCTTTATTTAAATTAATAAATATAATTTTATAACAATTATTTTTTAGAATTGTCAACTGTAGATTAGTAACCTTTCGTCATTCACGAAATCGTTAACCCTACTACTTCTTATCTATGTTTCTCCGTCGTATTCCCTATATTTATTTACCAATCGGAGTTTTAACCCTGCAGTGGTCGCGTGGGTGACTAGTGACTATTGTCATTCATGTGTATGTTATTTTGATTATAACTTTCTTATCAGCATTGGGGTGGAGTTGAGCACCCTCTAATCTAGTCTATTAATTGGAGGCAGTAGATTGTTCCGAGGGATACCTGGACTCCAGGCCTTGTGAAGGTGATGTTATTATCAATTTAAGTTGTTTGGAAGACAAAAGTTTAGCAGCAAAATGGAAATCAACCGAAATAAAAAGGCTAAACTAACATCAGCTTATAAACAAAAACTGGACTCAATGGTAAAGAAGGACGCTTTAGTTCAATTAATAAATAATAAAAAAAAAATTCCTTCATTTTATGAAAACATAAAAATTTATAACTTGTTTTATTTGTGTTTGAATTTTAATCATCATAATATTTTTTCTTTCTTTTTTTAACTTTTTATACCTACCTGATATGTTTTATACTATATATATTTTTTTTAATAAGTAAGAAAAATACAAGCATAGCGTACAATACCTATGCATGATATACTGCTTATGCATTTGAATGTTTATTGCAGCAATGATTGTATAATTTTTTATCGATTCCTTAATAAAGACTCAAAACTGTTTTTATTTTTTTAAATGTTTTATTTGTGTCTCAACTTATTTCAATTTGACTGTTTTTACTTTATATTGTCATGGCATTTTATGATCTCATGTTATTTTATTCAATCAATATTCAATTTAAATAAATTATAGAAATCAGTATTTATATTTTCCTATTTCTATCTTTATTTTTAATGTGTAACAACTTAAAAGATTGTGTGCCATAGAGTCCAAGGTAATTTGGAAAATCTAAATGTCATTATTATATAAATATGGAAAAGTGATATTATTTTTATGGGCACTAGTATAGACTAAGAACCTAAGTCAATTGATTTTCAGTATTATTATTTTTATATAGACTAAGAACCTAGGTCAATTGATTTTCAGTATTATTATTTTTGTCTTTATTTATTTAAGAAGAATTATATGAAACAAAAGAACATTTAAAAATAAGTTACTTGTCTAAATGCAATAGCCTTGTCACTTACAGTTCCTATTTATTTCAACACTGAATTTACTAACTAAAGACAAAGACTGAATAGAATTGTGCCTGATCTCGTTTTATTAGACATGTTATATAGTTTATGTATGATTTTGATTTTTGTACTTTTAATTTTAGTAAATAAATTATGTTAATTTGTAAAATGTTTCACCAAATTATTATAAACCCTTATGTACTAATATGCAATTTGCTTACTCTTTTTTATGGAATATCGTCACAAGTACTGATTTTAATTGAAAAATTGCCTAAATAATAAGCACTGAGCTTAATATGTAAAAAGAAGTAGTATGGCTAGGTTTTCTGAAGTATATAGAAGAAGTTATTATAATATAAAGCAAATCCAACAACCATAAGGTCAATAAATTCGACTTAAAAAATAGTCACTTTTTTCTTTTGCTTCTCCTGTAAAATTTGAAAACACGGTTTTGTGACAGTCTTCTTCCAAGCCGTCGATATATATATATATATATATATATATATATATATATATATATATATATATATATATATATATATATATATATATTTATATATATATATATATATATATATATATATATATATATATATATATATATATATATATATATATATATATATATATTTATATTTATATACATATATAAAACAAAAACTTTAAATAAAACTCCGAATCATTTAAATTATAATTATTTTTCAAATTATCTTGATGAACTAATTACATTTTATTTAATGAAAGTTACTTTTTTCATCCAATTACCTTTTTTTTCTCAGAAAAAAATAATAGGAGATATAATTATTTTTTATCGAGAAACATTTAAGAATAACAGGTAGAAGAGGAAACAAAAAAAAATAAAAAAATAAGAACGAAAACTCTAATTGTTTTTTATAAGTCTTAAACCCTTTAAGAATTGTTATTTTTTTTAGTTATCTTTCTTTTTTTATTTTTTTTTTTCCACTCTTTCTGCTATGTATATCTTTTTAACCACTAATTGGTTTTTTTTATATAACATTTATTATAATAAAAAAAGAAGAGGAAGAAATCAAAATAAATGGGTGATTATCTCTTTAACAAGCGTAGGGAGAAGATGATAGGGAAAGGGTGCCTACTCAGGGGTGCCTACTCGGGGGTCCCAATGCGGGGAACATTCATGGGGCTATAATTCGAGTCAGATGGGGGCTCCGGGTTAAGGTTGGGCACCCTATGAAGGGCCGCACAGGGCGCTTGGCAGGTCCCTACAGGGCGCCCTATCCCTTGAAATGCCGTTAAGTCCGAACGTGCTTAGTTTCGGTGATGTCCTACACTCTCCCTTTTCCTTCTATCTCACATATATATATATCCTTTGCTTTTTAAAACCTCTTCTCTTGTCGGTTCTTCCTGTTTTTTTTTCTCTCCTTCCCATTCTAATGTTTATATATCTATACTTTTTAGGGGTGTCGTCCCCCTTTTTTTAGATTCGGTTTTATCCTTTGGGTTTTTGGATGTTTTTTTTCGCAGGAAGGAAGCCCATTAGAATGAGGCCGGACGTGATAAACCAAATGGGTAGATAACGCAATATTTGTACTCTACTTATTCTTTTTCGTTACAATCCAATATTTCCCATTTCTTCTTCCTCTTTGTTATCCCTAACATATTATTATTATTTTTTTTTTTTAGTTTATTTATTTATCTTTCCTGTTTGTGTTTTATGTTCTACAGCCTTTTATCCCCTCCTCATTTGTAATATTCTACTTCTGCAACCTAGTTCTCTACCTAAAAAGCAAAAAAGTACCGTAATAAAATTGTTCTATTTTTTCAGAAAAAGAAGAAAACTAAAAACATACATACTAAGACTCTAGACTTTTTCCAACAAAAAACATTTTTCTTTTTCCTAGATCAGTGCTTCCTAAACTTTTTCCATTCATGACCCATTTTTCATTACAAGTATTTCGTGACTCCCTGAATTATATGAATATATATATATATATATATATATATATATATATATATATATATATATATATATATATATATACACCAAGGAGCTTGCTTCTTAGAGAATCGTAGTGAATCCCAAACAATTCAATGAATTTTTTTTTTTTTAGTAGTAACTTCAAAAACTAGGTTTTAAACGATCCTCTAATCGTTTCATTTCCTCTTTCTTTGCAAGTTTGGTTTCTAAATTTTTATTAATATTTTATTTATCTGCCTAAGTAATACGTTCGTCCAAAAATTCAATCCTGCATTTGTTTCTGATGGATACCAAATAGTTTCTTAGCAGCTGTGAGAGCACTTTATTTAAAGTCCGCATCTGGGTAAGAGCTCAAAAGCTCCATCATATCCAAATATTTTTTTGGAGCCCATTGACTTACAACTGACTCGTGCCAAAAGCGAACATATATGAGGCTTACAAAATGGTCAACCCGTTTCATTCCTTTAAATTATTGTTGAGGAATATTCAATTGTTTTAGGACATTTTGCATGTAGTTATCATTCTCACTCGTTATTCTTCTAGAAAACGTTGAATGGGAATTTCTTCATCCAGCATTGTCATATATGACGTCTTATCCAGTGAAGCCCACAGACTTTGGAACTTACGAAAAATCTGGATATCAGGACCAGTAAATGTTATGCTACAACACTCCTTTAGACGTTAGTTCATGATGAAACTATTTGGTATCCATCAGAAACAAATGCAGGATTGAATTTTTGGACGAACGTATTACTCAGGCAGATAAAGAAAATATTAATAAAAATTTAGAAACCAAACTTGCAAAGAAAGAGGAAATGAAACGATTAGAGGATCGTTTAAAACCTAGTTTTTGAAGGAAAATACCTAAGCCATTTCGTTACTACTAAAAAAAAAAAAATTCATTGAATTGTTTGGGATCCACTACGATTCTCTAAGAAGCAAGCTCCTTGGTACATGCTCTTAAGGTGGTCAATGATACAGCAAAAAGGGGAAATGATATGATAAAAAAGTTAAAGGAATCACCCATGGACGAACATCAAAAACAATTCTTGTTGAGGTAGCCGAGCATCACAGAAAAGTTTTCACCAAGCGAACAAAAGAAAATATTGCATCGTTTAAAGTTAATTAATATAATATAATATTTACCTATAATATTACCTACTAATCTTAGTGTCTAGTTTTAATATTTTTTTAAGTATTTGATTTCTAGTTTTCCCAATAAAAAATTTTAATATTGAAAAATCGTATTTTTTGCCTACTTTTACAAAACTGATCAAAGTGTGCAACCTCTAAATATTATCCAATCTGATTGAAATTTTGCATATATATCTTTTACACCACTTAGACTCGGGGCGTAAGCAAAGTCATATGAAAATCCCACCTTAGGAAAAATGAAACACCCTAATATATATATATATATATATATATATATATATATATATATATATATATATATATAGACACGGTGGAAACAAAGCATATAAATAAATGCATAAAACATTTTTTTTTTTTGAGCAATACTCATATATCTCTAAAAGTAAATTTCTGATTTTTATGAAATTTCGATGCGTTTTCGAATGCAGCTCGCAGAAAGCCCCTGATTAATTTCAACCACCTGTGCACTTTAAATGATGCTGAATTGATACTTTAATTCAAGTAAAAATAAAAAATAAAAAAATTAAGAAATTAAAAATGCAGGGGAAAATTAAATAAATTTTAAAATTAAATGTTGCAAATGCATAAAATCATTTGAAGTATACAAAATAGGATTGGAGGAAGCTATGCGCCACATTATTGTTTTCGTATATTTATATATCAATACATAATATGTATTTATACGAATATATATATATATATATATATATATATATATATATATATATATATATATATATACATACACATATATATATATATATACATATATATATATATATATATATATATATATATATATATATATATATATATATATATATATATATATATATATATATATATATATATATATATATATATATATATATACTCATTTTGTCTTTGATCTACCCCTCTAGTTACTCGGTTGTGTACTTCCGTTATTACTTTTATCTACATTTCTATCTTCCCTAGTTCTACATCCTTTTTGATCTATCAAAAATGGATGTAGAACTAGGATTCTATCCTTAGTTAAACCATTTGCAAACTTATACGTCTCTTATACTGTATAATGTAAATAGTATATGTTATGGTTTTTATTTACTTTTATTCGTAAAAGAAGAAGCTACAAAAGGAAAGGAGTTCTAAAAAAGAAATAAGTTTACTCCTGAGCAAAGAAATTATATATCTCTCTTACACCCCACATCCTGCTTTCCCCAAAACAGAAATATAAACTATCCCAGTATTTGAAGGGGGGGGTGGGGGAGGGAAAGGGATGGGGGAATCCTGACTACGGCACTTTTCCTAACAATTTTTTAAAGACAATCTTTTTCATAAATTCGATTTCCTGTTATTTTCTTTCCCTCTATTATGGGGTAGGAAAAGTTTATCTGAAAAACCTTTTCCTTTCTCGTTTAAAAAAGAAATTATCCTATTTCCTTCCCAAGATAATAGAGTTAGTAAACAGAAAAATGAAGGTTTGTTCCTTCCCACCCCTTCATACTTTGAGTAAAGAAAAAACAATATTTGTTTAACCAAAAGATAAATAAAATTGAAAGAAAAACAGGATGCTTAAAAAAAGGAATAACAATGGAACGGAGTCACTTAATATTTCTAAAAAGATAAAATCTTTAATAACGAGTTATTGAATTAATTTATATTTTCCAAGAATTTTAAAGGAGAAGAATAATAATATAATTTAAAAAGGTTTGCTTAAGTTTAATGCTCGTGGAGTTTTAATAAAATTAATAATAAAAATATGATCTTTTACAAACACTAGAATTACTTTACTATCGGTATCAGACGAGCAAACGTTATGTTAAGTCTTAAATAGGTGAATCAGTTAATCAATCCAGACAGAAACCATTAAGGTTTCATTTGCAGCTTCTGCTTTGGCCCTAATAATCACTCTTTTAGTTTAAAAATAACTACGATATATATATATATATATATATAAATATATATATATATATATATATATATATATATATATATATATATATATATATATATATATATATATATATAATAAACGCATATATATATATATATATATATATATATATATATATATATATATATATATATATATATATATATATATATATATATATATGTTTTCTTTCCATTAGTTATTATATTAATTCTCACTTCAACGTTTCTTAATGTAAGTTAAAATCTTTGCGCTTCCATAAGAGTTTTTCTGTTAACTTTTCTCTTATATTTAGTTGCATTCTTTGTAAACCTTTTGTATTTCTTCTGTTTTAGATCCTCTGAAGAAGGTTTTAAATAAAGCCGAAACGTCGGGTTTTTAAGTATGTTGTGAGTGGTGTGAGTTAGTTTTTGTTTTGTGACCGAACCCTGGGTTTTTTCCGTGTTTTAATATATATATATATATATATATATATATATATATATATATATATATATATATATATATATATATATATATATATATATATATATATATATATATATATATATATATATGTATATATATATATATAAAACAAATTATAATTATTATTAACTACGGGAAACAGACAGTGAAAAATACACTCCAGCGCCGGGATTTGAACCACGGGCCTCTATATTTCCAGTATAGCGCTCTTCCGCTCTCCGCGCTTCTTCTTACTGGAAATATAGAGGCCCGTGGTTCAAATCCCGGCGCTGGAGTGTATTTTTCACTGTCTGTTTCCCGTAGTTAATAATAATTATAATTTGATTTAAATTAAAAATGTAACTTTCCGTAGTATGAAAACTACCAAAAACTTAAAAATTGTATATATATATATATATATATATATATATATATATATATATATATATATATATATATATATATATATATATATATATATATAATATATATATTATATATATATATATATATATATATATATATATATATATATATATATATATATATATATATAATATATATATTATATATATATATATATATATATATATATATATATATATATATATATATATATATATATATACAGGGTGACTGGCGTTATACGTGAAAAAATGAAGTGGGTTGTTCTACGCCTCAGGGGCTACAAAAAACACTATATAAACCATGGGTCAAATATTAACCGTTCTCCCTTAAGTTCAAATTTTATGATTTTTTTAAGATCGCATGCCTTTTCTCATAAAAACCCTAATTGCTCAAAAAGTATAAAAGCTAGAACAAAATTTTAAGTTTGGTTGTAATGCTGACAAAATTTTTTATTAGAAACGTGTAATTTTCATTTTCATTCCCTTAATTTACATAACAAAAAATGTATACAAATGTTATTTTTTTAGAAAAAATTAAACAATCCTTTTTCTATGTGGTTCCATAACTTAGAATAGAACCAAGCTTAAACTGTTCTTACTTCAGGAAAAACTTTCTCTTTTACTAACGTTTCGATCAATATTAATATTAATACCTATGCATAGGGCGGAATTTTTAGTAAAATTCGCTAAAAGTAAAAAAGGAACATGTTTATTGTTGCTATTTTTTACATACAGGTGAGTAAATAATTAAAAACATATTAAAAAAAGCAAGACTGGTTTAGTATTCTCACCTATATTTCAACAAAACTACAATAAACAGTTTCTTTTTTTACTTTCAACGAAGTTTACTAAAACTTCCGCCTCATGAATAGGTAATGTTATTAATATTAATCAAAAATTTAGGAAATAAGGAAGTTTTTCCTGAAGTTCGAACAGTTAAAGCTTGGTTCTATTCCATGTTATGGAACCACAAAGAAAAAAGAGATGTTTTAATTTTTTCTTAAAAATGAAATCTGTATACATTTTTTGTCATGTAATTTGAGGGAATGAAACTGAAAATAACACTTATCATATAGGAAATTTTGTCAGCTTTACAACCAAACTAAAAAATTTGTTCTAGCTTTTATACTTTTGGAGCAATTAGTGTTTTTATGAGCAAAGGCATGTAATCTTAAAAAAATCATAAAATTTGAACTTATGGGAGAACGGCTAATATTTGACCCATAGTTTATGTAGTGTTTTTTGTAGCCCCTGAGGCGTAGAATAATCTACTTCATTTTTTCACGTATAACGCCAGTCACCCTGTGTATACGATGGAAACAAAGGATATTCTATTCTACAAATTATTATATTCTTAATTTATTTTAAGTTACACTTGCGTTAATATTAATTATAACAACTATTTATCAATAGTTTTAATGAGGTCTCGCAGTTCAGGAGACTTAGATGGTTTTATACAATGCATTGTTTGTAGGAAATGCAACTTGCGTGGTTTTGTACCATATATATAAACTTACGAGGTTTTATATCTACTTTTAAATTACCTTACGAGTTTTTATCTGGACTTAAGTGGTTTTAATTTTTTTTTTTTTTTTTTTTTTTACCTTTACAAACTATTATTATTTACTTGACGATGCCGATTAAAATAAGGCTTAACTTTTTATCAAAGAATAATCGCCCTGAGGGGGAAAGAACCTGTCATCATTGATTCCTTCTTCGATACTATATTACTTCTACTTCGATTATATTATAATTTTTTTAAACAGTAAGTACTTTTTCAAAAAAAAAAAAAAAATACATTATCACTTAAAGTACAAAAACATACTTTAGGTTTATAGCTTTAAATTATAAATTTTCTATCGAACAATGATTATTTTATGTTTTACAATTCTTCAATTATTAATAGAAGAACCTACATTTAATGTTAATTATTATAAAATTTGTATTATTTCCCGATTAAACAATAGGTAGATATCAATTTAAATTATATATTTGTTTTGTTTTTAACTTTCATAATATTTACTTGCTGTAGGTTCTTAAAATGATATTGAATTAAACAATCAAACTACGAATTCTTCCTTTGTTCCAGTTTTTACTTGTTCCACTTTTCATTATTAGTATTAAATTTTATTTATTTATATTTTTCCTTCTTTTTGGAACGAAGTTTCTTATGGCATGTTCTGGAGCCTGGGAGTGAATCCGAGAAAAACGATCAAAATCACCGTCATAAAATAACCGTCACAAAATCTACGTCACAAAATCACCGTCATGCAAAACCCGTCACGAAATCTACAGATGACGATAACTTGAGTAAAAGATCACCGAGTTAGATGAAATTTGGTACACATGTTCATTTTACCAATGCCCAGGCTGAGTTCGTCGGAAAACGTTATCTGCCCAAGCGTTCACGCGCAACGGTCGCGTAAACGTAAGCTTCAAAAGACGGGAAAAAGTGTTATTAAGTAAGCCTGTTACTTGACTTGTTTTGATTATTTTTGTTATATATGTCAAAAATGTCACTTGTTTTGTAAATAAATAAAATATAATCATGTAAAATTTCACCCTGATACAAGCAGAAGCTGTAGAGTAGGGAAGAGATATATTTCATAATATTTTAAATTAATTGGCAGGGTAGGTAGAAAACAGTCCTATTTCAATCCAAACTCCTTTAACAAACATACTCTTTCCCTATAAACTCATCATGATCAACTTTTTTCTTATATTCAATATATATTTATAGTAAGACGCTTGCTTTAATTATACAAATAATGATTTTCTTTTAGTTTTGCCTTAACTCTGCTAGGTACAAACAGTTCGTTACTTTTAATTTTGTCTCTTTTCTAACTCCGCCATGTATAAGTAGTTAGCAATGTATACGTACTTAGCAGCATTTTAATGAAAAATGTAAGGAACTTCGTTCCTACCGGGTGTCCCGCGACACCACACGTATTTTTTTATGTTTGTTTTTTAATTTTTATGAAGTACTGTACACAAAATAATTAATTAAAAATATATATTAATTTTTCTTTGTAAAACCTTGTAACTAGACAAAAGTTCTTGAAGTACAAAATTAAAATGTAATTATACTTTTAATTATAAGTGTATATAAAACCTCAAATGGTAGTAAAAAATCATATATATATTATAGGCAAGGCGTAATAGAAGTAAAAGATTAAAAAATAATTCAGTTTTTTTGCTCTACTGAAAAATGTTGGATTTGGTACATACGAGGTTTTGCAGGTATGCTAGCGATATGATAAAGAGATAAGTAATGAGAAAATGTTTGAAGATGATACAAAGTCAGAGGCTAGAAAAAAATCCATCAGATTTAATAGAAATCCGAAAGATCAGCAATTTCAGATTACATCTTTCACATTTAAAAGATAAATCGTTTGTCTAGCACACATGAACCGAATTAACTGACCGATAAATTTGTTACAACAAATCGCTTAAATAAAACTGCTTGTTAGTGTCAAAGGCTCGATTTATCTGAACGATTTTTTATACCAATTTATCTACCGATTTATTGGTACGATTTATCGGTGAAAAAAAATCTTTACGTGTGTACCCAGCTATTAACAGTACTCACGGATACTAACTTTCATTAATATATATACTCGTATTTAGAAGTTAAGCATTATTCAATAAATCACGTGGCCACTGCCTCTTTAGACGTCGATGAGGATTTCCAGGAATGAATGGTAATGACAGGTTAGGAATTAAAGGATTGGGGTGTTTGGACATGGAGTCATGGAAGGATTTGTATCGGGATATGGCTAGGTCAAGGACGAAGGGGACTTTAAGGTCCTTGTGAAGGGTGAAGTTAGAAACATAGAAAGGAGCGTGGACTATTCTTTTTAGGATTTTGGACTGTAGGGACTGGATACGATAGGAGTTGGAACGCTTGGTGCAACCCCAGAGTTCAATATCGTATATATGACCATATGGGCTTTATATTATTGTGTTATAAATGAGTAATTTGTTATGTGTGCTGAGTTTAGATGTATGGTGTAGATGTCTGTGTAAAAGTTGGTTGCAGTTTTGTCGTTTAAGTTTTTGACTTGAAGCAAAGTGTATGTCTTGTGTATGCTTCGAGTCAATATCACACCCCTGAAGATGCTTCCAGTAGAGGAAGCGAAACGTCAGATTTCAACCCCATCGTGACGGGGATATCACCGGATAAACCAAGTGATTGATTACGATTTTAAATAGATTTAGTACTAGGCATCGCGTGGCTCTATCATTGAAGCGAGCGTATTGCAATAAAATACTGAATATTGAAATTTGTTAATCATGATGAACGTCATAGTTGAAGATAAGTGGAAGAGGGTAGTGAGGAGTAGAGTGGGGGTACTCGGTACAAAGCTTTACTTCATAACAAACCTACACACAAAACGACTATAAGAATCTTAACCACCCGCAATAGCTTTTAAACTAATATTATAAATGTATCACTTCATTACTCAAATACTACTGCATGTATCAAGTTGAAATTTTACATACTTGTTTCAATTGTACTTTAGACGATGTACATGAAGTTTTATTAAGATCGTTACGTTAGAACGTAAGATATCGGTAAAAAGGTTGTTTTCACTATTTTAAACGTTTAGGTCCGCTTTAATAGTTTTAGCGATCTTTATTAAATCATGAAAGTGTCGTTGTTGGTTTTACTGAAAAATGTTATTTGAAAAAAATGTTCGTCTCATTGAGTAGGTGATGATAGAATTTTTTCCCGTCCTGAAATTCTAATTTTAAATTTGAAGCTCTCGTTTACGCGAGCATTGCGCGCGAACTCTTGGACGGATCACGCTATCCAACGAACTTAGCCTGAGTATTAGTAAGAATATCATGTACACCAAATTTCAACTAAATCGGTCAACTTTTACTCAAGTTATCGTCACACGCGTAAACGTTACTGACAGACAGACAGACAGACAGACAGACAGACAGACAGACAGACAAGATCCATAGTTTGTTGAATGTAAGAAGCTCGCTTACGCTCGCTTCAATTAATTATAAAAACGCTGATCCATTTTCATTTTTCTTAAAGTTTTCGATAAAAATATATTTATCCCTAGACATTTACATATTGCAATACTAAGGAAACCATTAAAGTCGCTTGGCGTAGAAAATTGTATTTTATATTTACGTTTATTTTACTTTTGAAAATGTATAGTCATATTCATACCTATACATTCATACTTAAACTATGTAAATACGTTAACTACGAAGAATAATTAAAAATGTAATTTCTATCTTAATTGCTTCCAAACTTTAATTGGGTTTTTTTGTTGTTATTATTATTATTATTTTTATTTTTTGGGTTTTAGTCCCGTTTTTGTTGTTATTATTATTTCTGCATTCTAATAATAAAATATTTTTAAACGAATTCTCCATAATGAATTTAAATTATTTTCCTGTCAAAACTCATTATATAGAATATTATTCTTAATTAATTTCACGAATATAAAATACATTAAATAAAGGATTTTTTTTTTCGTAAGGAATAATTGATTTTGTTTATAATTAAATAGTTTTTTGTTGTTAAGAAATAAATTTTGAGTATAATTTATTTTTAAATTATTTCAATATAATTATCTGGTATTATAATTATGTAATAATTTTATCATAAATTTAAATATTATAATGATGCTAGTAACATATACATTAAGTAAGAAACATTATATCTACAAATAATACTGTAATAACATCAGAATGTGTACATATTTCATATCAACACAAAATACTATCAAAAGAAATACCTATTGATGGGTATACATATAATTGCTTTACATATATGAACTTTCTTGATGTAGGATCTAGCTTAGTAGTTGCATTTTGTTTCCTATTAACGATTTTTTGACAGTGGGTCCAAAAATCTTTAACATTATCATTTAAATTTTTATTTTTTTCTTTTTTTTTTTTTCTTTCAACATCATTAAAATGCATTCAATCATACTAAATATAATGTATTGTTTCTTATGTTCCAGGTAAATACACTTTAGATTATTCTTGGGGCTGATTCATAAGGTAATTTATATTTTTTTTTTTAAATTCAGGTCCAATTTATCTATCTATATATATAAAATCCAAATACCACTCACTGACTGACACATCACGATATCTCTGAAACCACTGGACCTATGACCATGGAATTTTGTAGGTGTGTTCCTCTTACCTCCTAGGTGCTCGCTAAGAAATGTTTTTAAAATCCACCATCTTGATTCAAGATGGCGGTCATTTATATAAAAATTCGACAAGACGATATCTCCGGAACCAATCGCACTAGAACCTTGAAATTTAGAAGTTAGCTTCCTTTTATGAAAGTAGAAACTTTTGATAAATGGTTTACCAATTGGGCGTTTTGATTCAAGATGGCGGCCATATATATGTATAAATATGTGTATGTTGTTTATACAAATCTACAGTTTTAGCCCGATCTCTATGAAAATTTGCATACTTAACCTTCAAAGCAAGGGGAAAACTGTCTACATGAATTTTCTTAAAATTTAAATATTGGTACCCAGGGGTACGAGGAACAAGGTAATGAATACGGGGTCAAAGTAATTAATACCCTTTATGATGCATATCGTTGAAAAGCTCTTTAAAAGTATAGTGATTGTTGTTATGTACAGTTTTATCATATTTTCACTTAGAAGGGGGGTAAAATGGAAAAATATAGCTATATCTTATAAAAAAAGAAGAGTATCCGTATGAGAGTATATCTTTTATACAAATTTACAGTTGTAGCCCAATTTGATAATACGAGATACGGGGTCAAAGTTATGAATACCCTTCATGAAGCAATTTTGTTAAAAAGCTCTTTAAGAGTACAATAATTGTTGTTATGTACAGTATTGTAATATTTTCATTTAGGAGGGGGGTAAATTTAGGATATTTGCAAATTATCTTATCAAAGAGAAAAGGGTATGGAAATAAGTGGGAGGGATAGAATCTAGATATTCTAGCATAGTAAAATAAATTAAATGTTTCTTGATGGTAGTTTATTAACTTATCAAATTAATATAACACTCCGTAGCGATGCACGGGTATCCAGCTAGTGCTTAATATAAAACTAACCTTCACCCCGCGCTTCACACTGAGCTCATACTTAGGATTAGTGGCTTTGTGCCTTTTTTTTTAATGTAAGACAAGCAATTAAATTAAATGTCTAAATAGATTAATAAATAAAAATCCGGACTATATTATACATCGTTCATTCCAATATTAAGAAAAAATGTTCCGGAATCGCAGTTTGGAGCTATTCATGTAAAAATGTCTATTTTATTATTAAGAATGATACATTTGTTTTAATTAATATTGAATTAATTATCACAATTATATTAATTGAGCGTATAAAACTATTATTAATCTACGTCTTAAGAGCTTTCGTACAATGTGTATGTGTAAAAAAAAAATAGACTGCCAATTAGTGTGGCACATAGCTTCCTCGCATCCTATCATGTACTTTATTGTTATATTAACATTAAACTTATTGTTATATTACTTTATTGTTATAATGTTTATTGAGTAAAAATTATTAATAGTTTTAGCGATCTTTAACACTTCTTAGCGGTGTCGCTGTTGGTTTTACTGAAAAATTGTATTTACAAAAAATGTTTGTCTCATTGAATAGATGAAGATAGATTTTTTTCCCGACCAAAAATTGCAATTTTTAATTTTAAGTTCACGTTTACGCGAGAGTTGCTCGTGAACGCTTTGACGGATAACGTTGTCCAACGAACTCGTCCTGGGCATTGGTAAAATGATCATGTCTACCAAATTTCATCAAAATCGGTCGACATTTACTCAAGTTATCGTCGCACGTTTCATAATTCGCGGAAACACAGACCGACAGACAGACAGACACGAGACCAAAAATGTTCCCTGATGTCTGAAACGGATTTCTGTCTTGGAATGTTTAAAATCGGAGGCATAAAAGTTTTTCGTTCTCAAAAGTGAACACAATGCATCCGTTACCTTCGGTAAACTCGGAAGCAAAATGTATGTACTATCAAATTAGTACAGAATGAATTATTTTTATAGAAAAACTAAGCAGTATATATATATATATATATATATATATATATATATATATATATATATATATATATATATATATATATATATATATATATATATATATATATATATATAATATATATATCAATACTGATTGAAACTGTAAACGAAGCAATTGAATTGCTAATAACTTTAATAACAAATAACTTTGAATTGTTAATAATTGTTAATAACTTTGGTTAACTACTCAATATTTTTTTGATTAAATCAAGCCTAGAACATGCGCTACACCACTGCATAAAAATTAATGGATTTCGTTTAGCCATGTTTATGCCTTTAAAGTTGGGCCTATGGTGGCAGACATACAGACATAAAAGAAGTTAAGTCCGGATACGGTTTCTGTGTATGTATTAAATGAAAAATTATCCTAACACTTTTCAATTCTGAGCAATGTACAGAAAAAACTATAATTTTTATTACATAATAATGTAAGTTTTTTAGTAACTTGTTAACACCATAAAGTAGCGTGGTGCGGTTAGGGTGGATCAACCCATGTTAAAAATTGGGAATTTATCGAGTTATAACTTACGTTTCTTAAAAATACAATTTTTCGAATCATCTCTGACATAAATAATTTTAGCTTTTGATTGACCCTCAAAATTCTACAGTCACTATCAACTTAGTGAGATACAAATTTATTTATACATCGTAATTTTCCTTTCCTATACAATATTATAACCTTGGGGATCAAACAAAATATTGAATGTTTTAAAATAAAAATAAAAATATAAAAGAATATATAAAGACTAAAAAGAGTAAGGGTAAGATTATAGCCCCTTGAATAACACCACTATATATAAGTTCTATAAAAGAAATAGGCTTTAAAGAAAAAGCGTAAAAATGCCACGTAATTTTTTTTTCTCTTTGGTCTATTCATGTACACGACTTCCAAACAACACCAAAATAAAGTTGATTGATAACTCATACTTAAGTATTTTCTTTGGGGAATTCTCTTCTTCACTTTTTTTTTTTTTGTTTTCTTTATAGTCTACACTATTTTTTATTTTGTATAATCTTATTTTATATTCTACATTTTTCACCGCAGAAATTTTACTGAACCTATATTTATCTTTATACTCTTTATGATGGTTTACATTTAAATCGATTTTTTTAATGATAAGCATAAGTTTGTTCTATATAAAAAAAAGAAAAAAAAGTAACATAGATAATAAGAATTAATTATAAATATTTGTGTCGAAATGATTAGTCTTTGTAAGTTTTTTTTTTGAGTTGTGGACTTATCTATAATTTTTGTTCCTAGTTCTAGCTCTGATAAGGTGATAGGAGGTAACAAAATCGTGTTCAAAACACTACTAGCTAATAATTTCAAGTGATTACGAGGTTAGCTACTTGGTTCCTGACATGCCGTGACAGGAGTAATCTTGTTTCCCAAAGTTTGGGCAGTTGTTTTATTTTTAGGTCAGTTGTAACATTAACTGTTAAATCAATTTTAATGTTTATTTATGGGTTCCCTTGTGTAGATTTACGATGTCCATTCAAATAATAGTTGGTGGTAATTATTATAATAATACTGTTATTATTTATTTTAGAGTTTATTATTTACTTTATCGATTGGTACAAAAAATAAATTGTACAATTCATTAGGAGATTTATATCCAATACTGTACCTTTCAGAAATAAAATTAAGCTCTTTGATGATTCTAAAACATATATTATTTTAATTATTTATTTTAAACCAAATTATAATTATTATTAACTACGGGAAACAGACAGAGAAAAATACACTCCAGCGCTGGGATTTGAACCACAGGCCTCTATATTTCCGGTATAGCGCTCTACCAACTAAGCTACGCAGGAGAATGATTTCCTCTGACGTTAATGATACCTTGTCCCGAATTTAAGCTTTCAATTTTCCACAAATCTGAGAAGTCAACATTAATGACATAGAACTAGACCGAGAAATAACGCTTATAATTATAAATTAGTACCTGTACCTAGTACAATCAATTAGAAATTCATATTTTACAAATTTGGTAGTATTCATACTATATAGAGGCCTGTGGTTCAAATCCCAGCGCTGGAGTGTATTTTTCTCTGTCTGTTTCCCGTAGTTAATAATAATTATAATTTGATTTAAATTAAAACTTAATCTTTCCGTAG
The DNA here is from genome assembly GCA_951217055.1 of Gerris lacustris. Taxonomy (NCBI): domain Eukaryota; kingdom Metazoa; phylum Arthropoda; class Insecta; order Hemiptera; family Gerridae; genus Gerris; species Gerris lacustris. The sequence continues at coordinate 7,860,392 of OX578281.1, read as the reverse complement.
TATGAATACTACCAAATTTGTAAAATATGAATTTTTAATTATTTATATAATCGAGTAGTGAAAAAAAATTGTTAAAATTTAGAAAACTTATTTGTTTTTGCTAAGCTAAGGCAGCCACATTTATTCCAATAAAATAAATGTTTGTTTTGATTTGTTGGCCTTCAAATAGATATGACACTTCTTTAGATTGTTAATCCCCTCTTAAAAAAAGATTTGTGATAATCCTTTATCCCAAAGTACATTGGACTAAAGATCCCTTTGTCTTAATAGTTATTCAGTCAAAGTAATTTATATTCTAAAAGAACATAGGGGAGTAACAATCTAGATATGTGCCATAAATATAATAAAATCTAAAGTCACATACTTAATTAAATTATTTATTATTTAATTTTTCTAAATATAAAATTAAGCCCGTTGCCACGGGCCTAAGGACTCGTAAAGCCGTGCTTACAAGATCCAAGTATTGGTTCAAGTACTGGACGTTTGATACAATATAAAGTAGAGGTTAAGATAGATTGTGAGAAATGTTTTTTTTCTCTGGAACTTTCCAGTTGAATTGTACTTATTAAATTTTAACAGTGGTGAAATTGACCTTCATGTAAACAAAACCCAGCACAAACTGGCACTTCTTTAGATTATTACTCCCCTTATAAAAAAAACAGAGGGGAGTAACTATCTAAAGAAGGTGTACGGAATGTTCTTCTTTAGACTGTTTCTCCCCTTATAAAAACAGAAGTGTGATATTCCTTTGTCCCAAAGTACATTGGACTAATTATCCCTTTGTCTTAATAGTTATAATAATATAATAGTTATACCCATTTATATTCTAAACAACACAGGGGAGTAACAACCTAATAAAGTACCCACAAACTCACATCTTTGACTGCTCGTTCTCGTTATTTGTCAGGTGGATACCATTTTTGTGTTCATCAAAGTCTGCTTTGATCAAAATAAGTAGGAGCCCATCCAACTCCATTTGGATATCTCAGTTGACTTTAATGCACGATTCAAGTAGCGTCAAAGCAGATCTGCTCCAAATATACTTGGATCGTCCAAAACGGGCCTTAATAAGTAAACAGTAAATTTCGTCAAAATCAGCCCATTAGTTTAGGCTCCACGTGTTTGCACAGACAGACATTTTTTAAAATCCACTTTTTTGGACTCAGGGGACCTCAAAACGTGTAAATCTATCAAAATCGAATTTTCGCGCTATCACAATACTATTCTCATTTTTAAATTTTAGGTAGTATTCAATTAATACTACGGAAAGTTTAAATTATAATTTAAATCAAATTATAATGATTATTAAAAAAGGGAGAGAGACAGAGAAAAATAGACTCCAGCCCCAGGACTTGAACCACGAACCTCTATATTTCCAGTATAGCGCTCTAGTTCTATTGTCGTTAAGGCTCTACCGCTCTTTGAGGTTAGGAAAAACAGTAAAATTACAATTATACTGGTTCTAAGCAAATATCAAAAATCTAATCACAGGCTTCATTCCTAATTTTAATTCTGCACAATTTGAGCCCTATTTCAATTTTCTATGATAAATACTACAGGCACCATTTCAATACAACAAGTTTTATCGTTGTATTGAAATGCCGCCTATACTATTTATCATAGAAAGTTGAAATAGGGCTCAAATTGTGCAGAATTAAAATTAGGAATGAAGCCTGTGATTAGATTTTTGATATCTTGTTTAGAACCAGTATAATTTTACTGTTTTTCCTAACCTCAAAGAGCGGTAGAGCCTTAATGTTAACTTCTAGACTTGTGGAAAATTGAAAGCTTAATTCTGGACTAGGTATCGTTACTGACAGAGGAAATTATTCTCCAGTGTACCTCAGTTATTAGAGCGCTATACTGGAAATATAGAGGCCTGTGGTGCAAGTCCCGGCGCTGGAGTCTATATTTCTCTGTCTGTCTCCCTTTGTTAATAATAATTATAATTTGATTTAAATTAAAATACTATTCTCTAAATATAAGAAAGTTAAAAAAAATAGGGGAGTAACAATCTAAAGAAGGAGTACGGAATGTTCTTCTTTAGACTATTACTCCCCTTATAAAACTTAAGTATGATATTTTTGTCCCAAAGTACATTGGACTTAACACCCTATGTCTTTATAGTTATTTAGACAAAGTCATTTATATTCTAAAACAACATAGGGGAGAGCAACAATATAAAGAAATACCCTATTAATTTTGTTAAGGAATACATAATATGGGTAAACACATTTTTTTATTGTCAATATATTCTGCAAACATGAGATATCTAAAAGCAGTAATAAATCCAAGAGTGAAAATAAAATTGCTTTAAGCTATTTTTGTAGATATTTCCTGAGGAGGGACGTGGAGAAAAACTGATATTTTCGTTTTTATTAAAATTTTCCTTGAACCCATATTACATTAAGTTATATTCATAATATATTTTCAATATTTTCTAATTTGTTTGTTTTAATTATAATAAATATGAATCGTTTAGAGGTTAAAGTAAAGAAAATAATGTAGGTGGGCTTTATGTTTTTCGTTAACTGCGGAGAAGTTGCGTGCCTGAATGAATAATTATGTCGTTAAGAGGGTCTAAAATTGCTTTAAAATTCAATCTAAACCTTAATAATGCTGACACTGTGACCTCCTGTGATATTATTCGAGCTGTGACTCGACCAATATAAACCCTTATATAACCAACACTAAGTTTCCTAAAGAATTAGAATGGAACATTAACGAAAAAGTTATGTCAAAGAGAAAAACTTTTTTTGATTCTTATCTTTTTTTCTTATTTTTTTTTTTTTAACCTTTTAGTAAACTTTGTGAAATAATGGATCAAAGCACACTTTTTTTTAAATCAGTAAATGATATTTCATTATGTAAAAATTCATTATAATATGTAAAAATTTTAAAAGTTAAAGAGGTTAGTTGCATAATGTATAAAGTAAATGTATAAATTATTTATGTAAAATAAATTAGGTTAATTTTACTTTTTTAGTATAATAATAAGGTACATTTTCTTAATTTAACTGTAGGATTTGATAAAAACATTTTAATACTTAATCACAGATTTTGTAAGGCGTGGACTAAGTTAGTGCTTTTTAGGGAACCCCCAGGTTAAGACTAAACGAGCACAAGCTATGCTGTACGTCGTACGTCCTTGGGCGTTTATGATTCATGCCGCATCAGATAGTAAAGAAGTCTGAATAAGATAGAACCTGAATTCGGGGTGTTCTTATAAAAAGGTCCCTAATAATTAAATTCCTATTGAATTAATTTTGCTTCCGTGGTTACCGAAGGTAACGGAGGCTACGTGATCGTTCTGAAAAACAAAAAAATTGTATGTCTCCGATTTCAAAAATTCCAAGACAGCAATCCGTTTTTAGACATTAGGGAACATTTTTGGTTCCGGTCTGTCATTCAATTTTTGCGAACCAAGATATCTTAAAAACTACACGTCCAATCATAAATATTTAGGTCTCTGATTTCAAAAATTCCAAGACAGAAGTCCGTATCCGACCTCAGGGGACATTTTGGGTACAATTAAACAATTAAACAAATTAGACAATAATGGCTTGTAAAAGCATAAAATCAATATAGTACGTGATAGCATGCGAGGAAGTTATGTGCCACACCAATTGGCAGTCTATTTCCACTATTTGATATGAGCACCCCAACCATATAATTTCCAAAATCTCCCCTACTTCTCTTGAAAATGAATGAACCCCCTAAACATAATTTTTTTTATTTTTGGAAATCAGTCAACTTTGGAGGTTTATAACTCCACTTCGTGGGATTCGGATCGAAAGAAGTTTACAGTAAGGTACTATCTACAAAGTGTCTACAAGATATGATACTTCGGTTTGGTCTTCACGTAAAAAAGTACTCGTGATACTATCAAAAACACCTTTTTTTGGCGCATGAATGCGCTGAAGAGGTTGGATCCGAAAATACCTATATGCGTCACATAATAGGTAGTTAGTTTTTTTACGAGTTTAATTAAGTCAGGAATACTTCAGGGGGGGTACTTTAGTCAGGGGTACTTCTTTAGATTTTTACACTCCTGTATTCTTTTTTTTTTAGAATATAAATGACTGATTTAATATCTATTAGACAAAGGGATGTTAAGTCCAATATAGTTTGGGACAAAGGAATATCACACTTCTGTTTTTAAAAGGGGAGTAACAGTCTAAAGAAGGATATTCCATACACCTTCTTTAGATTGTTACTACCCTCTGTTGTTTTATAAGGGAAGTAACAATCTAAAGAAGTGCAGAAATATCGTCTGTACAAAAAATCCTATAGTGAAATCGGATAGTGTAGGTGCATATTTTCATGTGAACATAAATATAATAATTTCAAGATAAAAAGAACTTTATATAAACTACGTTCTTAAATTTTCTGTTGAATCATATGTAATATTGATAATATAATTGTTCTTGGTATATAATATGTAATGTTAGTAAAAAAAAAAAATAGTTCTGAATTTATTTACATAAATGACAATCATCTAGAGAGCTGATCTTAAACCTATAAAAGGACAAATCTTTGTACAACGGATCTCCCCAACACCAAATCTAAACCGTGCCATCAATAAATTGAATAATATAATCGATAAATAATATAATCGATATATTTCCTGTTTTGCTGTAATGCGATGTTTATATTTTATTTATAAAAATCTCAAAAATAAATATCACAAATTGGAAACCCGTCAAAATGAAGATTGTAAATATTGGATATGGCAAAACAAATAAAATAACATGCGGATTTTTTCCGAACTAACTTTTCACACTGCAAGATCTGCTGAAAACAAATTAAATTCTGCTGAAAGATGGCTAAAAGTATTAAAATAATGCATTGTCATCGTGTTCTGAGCTATGCTAAAAGTTTCAAATGTCTAGCTATTCGGGAAGTTAGTTAGAAATCGATTGCCAGATTTGTACCGGACAAACAAACAAGAAACCAAGTTAATAAAAACGTAGTAAAATAATATGTGATCTTCATCTCAAGTTGGCATGTGATACTAATCATTTTACTATTGGATCAAACCACCCGGACTGCGACAGCCCATTGACTTAATGAACTTCCAATTCAGTTCTGTATTTTACAGTGCTTTGTAAAAGAGTCGTCCTCTTGCATCGCAATCTGTTTGGTGCAACCCTCGGCCAACATACTCCTCCACAAAACTAGAGTTTTTTCTCAATCCAAGGGATCCCGACCTAATATCTTTTTCGTCCATCTGCCATCAGTCGTTCTCACTATGTGTCCTTCCCAGTTCCATTTCTTGTCTATCAGTGTTTCTCCTACTTCTTCCATTCCTGTCAACTATCTTATCCCAATGATTTTTTCCGTCCTTCTATAACTTAGCATGATTCTTTCTATAGCTCTTTGAAACACCCTCATCTTAATAACTACGTTGCTAGACTGTGTCCAAGTCTCGCCGCCGTAGATATGGATAATGGAGAAACCAAGATTATCTAGCAGAATGAATTCGATTTGGAGATTTTGGTGGATTTACCTATTTAAAATGTTCTTTTAATCTAAAAGGGACGACGTTTCCGATACTTACACATTGATAGGACATTATGTTACTGTGTATTTTTTATTCTTTTTCTTTATTTTGTAAGCCGAACTTCACTATAACTTAACTAGATAACTATCAACATTGATTTTACTCGAGATTACTTTCTAAGTTATTGCTTGACGTAAAAGGACACAAAAAAAAAACATTTTTGCCTTTTAAGACAGAATCTACATCCCTTTTTTTCCATCCTACAAACATAAATTTGTTGAAATAGCTAGGGATTTAGTATAATTAAATTTGGGTGTCGGGTTTCTGTTAGTGTTGGGCTAAGTCTAACCACTTTATTAAATTGTTCTCGTATTCTAAACCCTAAACATTTATTTAACTGAGGAAGTTAAATTTGAAACTGTCCTAAAGATTGTCTAAAAAAAAAAAAAAAAATTCAAGTGAAAATAAATTGTAGTTTAATTAAACAGAGAACTCATTTTATTCGAGATTTATACAATTGAGCTATTAAAAAATATTATTATAAGTTATAAGTCTTTCATCATATCGTTAAACTCTATTAAATAAATTCATTATAAGTATAGGTTATTTACCGTTTGTTAAGCTTTAAGATAATTACTGTAGAGGTCGTTAATGAGCTTTTATTTTCTATTTAATATTTAGTGTATGATCTTTTATAATTTTTTAAAAGTTTAAAGGTTAATATTATAGGTTATATTTTTTAATTCATTTTTTTATTTTTTTGTTTTTTGTAATGAGACTTTTATTAACTTTTTGTTTTATTAAATCGTTTAATGCTTAAGTAGGTAAATAAGGTCTTGAAACGAAGCCTTTAATTATGCATTTTTATGCTATTTAATATCGCGGTCGTTTAATTATTTCATGGTAATTTAAAATATAAAATTAAACATTTCACACGGTTGATAATAACGTATTTTTAGCCTCAAATTAGCGCAACTAATAGAAAGTATTATAATTTGAAGTTCGTAAGCTTCCGACGCTGGAATCATTATGAAGTTTAACTTATTCCAATAATAAATGACCTCGTGATGAAGACGTTTAGGACATACGAAGGAGAGGTCTATTCTAGGAAGACCCCGAAAAAATGTATGCTAGAAGATGGATTCTTGTTTATTTTTATTTATTTTTAAATAAATCGAAATAACTTTGATTTTGCTGACCTTTATTTACTTAGTAGTAGTCTAGTACTTCCTACTAGAACGGGTAGGACGAACCACTTGTTCGAACCTTGCAATTAGGCCATCACTTAGGCCCTTTTTACGCCCCGTGGTGGAGAGTTCCAGCTACTTCACACATCATACATTTGTACATTGTACCACCGAAGCGAGTATGGTGCGGTCATTAGTAAGCTATATAAGCGTGCGTCAAAGCGTGGGGGAAGAGTCCCCATAAAGGGTGTCCCTCGCCCTGCTCCGTCCTCGAACCATAGATACAAATTACATCGTCATGACACGGATCGGACCCACATCAAAGAGTGGGGGAAGAGTCCCCATAAAGGGTGTCCCTCGCCCTGCACCCTCCGCGAATCATTGATGCAATTCAGAGTATCATGGCCCGGGATCGAACCCACGACCTCGAGTTGCCTCGACACTTGATAGCTGAGCGAGCGCCCTAACACGCTCGGCTGCCCTGGCTCCCTACCTTTATTTACTTACTCATATAAAGAGAGAGTATTGTTATGGCACGAAAATTCGATTTTGAGATTTTTATAGATTTACACGATTTTGAGGTCCCTTGAGTACAAAAAAAATGTCTTGTAGGATTCGTTGGATTTTTGTGGGTCGTTGAAGGGTTTTTGAATAAAATTTTTCGTTCACACTTTTGTCATTGACGTTTGGCTATATTTCGCCCCTCTCCGAGGCATAGACGTGCCTGAAAACATCAATTTATACATTTTTTTTTCAGATTGTTTGGTAACATTAAACTATTGATTATATAAGTAAATGGTTAATATTACATTGTAACAAGAAAAACATAATAGAACGAACATTATTACAAGAATAAAGGAAACATACCGGGTTTGGGAAGTTGTTTTATATTTTTATATATAGGTAAAAAGTGAGTCAGATTCTTTAACTATGTAGTTAGATTCGTCGATTCGAACAACTCTCACACTGTCTACCATACTGTTCTACCATTAACACATTTAACAATAACAAAATTAACAATAAAATAAATATATCACAGAAATAAGAACGTAACATTCGTTGTCAATACGGTAAACTAGGTTGAAACCTACCTAGTGTTATAATTTTACATATCAAACTAAATGATTTTTATATATTTTTATTTTATTCCTATCTAATCGCTATTTTAATTTGTTAGAGGCTGATTATTATTATTTTAATTATTTTTATGTATTTTATTTTTTGGTTTAGGTGGGAGTTATGATGAGTTATGATTCACCTATATAAACTTGATCACAGTCCTTACAACTAATTTTGTAAATTACATGCGACTTTTTTTAGTTTTTGGTTTTGGGATTATTTATTTTTTTATGTTTAGAATAGCTCAATAATATTTGTTTATGTCTTTTGTATCAGATATATAATTCATGGTGTTGTTTGTCATGGATATGTAGGCTGCCTCTAGGTATTTTCGTTTTTTTTTGGTATCTAATATTGTTATGTTTTTGTGATCTATTTTATGGTTATTATTTTTTGTATGGATTGAAAGGGCAGTCTTATCATAACTGTGTTGTTTCAGTCTACTCTCCAATTATTGCATTGTTTCACCTATATCAACTTGATTACAGTCCTTACAACTAATTTTGTAAATTACATGCGACTTTTTTTTAGTTTTTCTGTTTGTCTTGTCTATTTTGACGAAATTTGACATACATGTTCAGAACAATCCTACCTCGAGGCGAAATCGAGAAATTAATTTTAGCTCCAAATTGGTGCTACCTCTCAATAACTCAAAAAAACGTGGAAAAAAATTATTTATCGAAAACGATTCCGACGATTTGGATTTAAAAGAAAAAAAAATCTAAAATGCAGTTCATTTAAATACGAATCTATTCTCTGGAAAACTAAATCTAGTTCCTGAGACAGCTCTATATTACGCCAATAGGAGGGCTCCATGGCAACCGTATTCAACAGGGGAGGTTAAAGATTAGCTTAATTGTTGGCCAAAGTGGTTTCAATGCCCAAAAACATATCCATGGTTTAATGTTTCTCCATGAAATGGAGTAATTTATTTTCCTTTTTTCTCGCCCTTATTTTATAAAATATATAAAAATATTTTTAATAATGGAAAATATTTATTGGTTGTCACTTTTATAAATTTAATCATACATTTGAGCCTGAATATTTATCACTGATTTGATCAACGGATATATATTGATTTATAATAATAAAATACAATGGACATTTTTTGTAAATATATAGGTCATATATATATATATATATATATATATATATATATATATATATATATATATATATATATATATATATATATATATATATATATATATATATATATATATATATATATATATATATATATGACCTATATATTTACAAAAAATGTCCATTGCATTTTATTATTAAATTTATTTTTATTAATAATTTTAAAAGGTAATTTATTAACTTTAAAGTGATTGCGTTTTTTAAAGTGTTATATCATTATTTTTATCTGTAGGAACGATACTTTGCATCGTCTTTCTATGCATGTATAAATTCCTCAATGAATAAAATATTAGCTTATTTAGTCTTTATAATTAAAATTTTTAGTTGGTACGGTTATTTCGTTTGGTTATTTAATTACGTGGCATTCATATCACGCGAAGCTATGACGAACTTGGTGAATGCATCCGGTGGAAACTCTATTTAAATTAAATCGGTGCAATAAGCTTTAGAACAGCAAGAGTTTAATAATGGAATACTGAATACGGGTATTATTATTTGAGATATTTAAGTATTAGTGTGTTAAAGTGAGTTTACACGTTGTAATGCTACGATTGTCTTTGTAGTGAGATGTGTTCTAGACGCGTACAAGTGGCTCTACTAGTGGGGGAAGCTAAGAGTGATATATTGCGTCATTTGGATGTAGGCAAGATTACGTGCAAATGAGTAATCGTTGGGCATAAATCATTAGAGCTGTACGTATTTCTCCTAGGCTTGTTTTAGGGAGAAATCTCGCTGTGACTGACATTGCTGGAATCCTGGGGATTTCGCGTCGGAGAATCCATCGCAGCTCTCTACCATCTTCTCTAAATTATATATTAGCCTGGTCTCCGCAACTAATTTTTTTCTCTTTGGGTTATATTCTATGTGATAATGACTCATGTTGATCGAAGTAGAAAGACGTCGCTTTCTTTATTATCATCCATTTTTGTCTGAGAATAAAAAAAATAGCTGAGTTTTTGCATTATTGTTTTAGAGTGGATCTCACGTATTACTTATTTGTTTATCCCCATGTATATTCTATGTTTATCTTTCATTAAAAAAATGTTATGACCTGATTCAACTTATAAAGGGAATGCATTACACTTATGCCAACTTATAGTGGGCAACACATTTTAATATGGATATGTGTTAGCTCTGGGGTAACATGGGTATGCGTTAGCTCTGGGATAACATGGATGTTAGCTCTGGGGTAACATGGCTAATGGCTATGTGTTAGCTCTGGGGTAACATGGATATGTGTTAGCTCTTGGATAACTTGGATGTTAGCTCTGGGGTAACATGGATATGTGATAGCTCTGGGGTAACATGGATATGTGTTAGTTCTGGGTAACATGGATATGTGTTAGCTCTGGGATAACAAGAATATGTGTTAGCTCTGGGGTAACATGGATATGTGTTAGCTCTGGGATAACATGGATATGTCTTAGCTCTGGGTAACATGGATATATGTTAGCTCTAGGGTAACATGGATATGTGTTAGCTCTGGTGTCACATGGATGTGTGTTAGCTCTGGGGTAACATGGATGGATATGTGTTAGCTCTGGGGTAACATGAATACCTATGTGTTAGCTCTAGGTAAACATGAATGTGATAGTTATAGAACTCCTTTTTATAATATTGTTTATAAACTATTATGTACTTTAACTTTATACTTTTAAATTATACGTCTATTAATTTTATACCTATTACATAAATACATATTATATTTTGTACTATCAATAGATTTATTTTGTCAGGCACTAAAGATAAGTGCTAGTGGTGCAAAGATTTGTTCATTAAAGTTACTTTAGTGGAGAGGCATTTCTTGAACGTTGGCTCTTAATGAAACTAAAAGAATAATAAAAAATAAAAATTTGAAAAAAATGCTTGTTTGCATATCTATGTTTATATGTTTTAATATATTTCTTAGGTTGACCTAGAAACTTAATTCCTTTAATATGTGTGAATTGTGAAAAAGTAATTAACATAATTTTAAATATTTATACATTCCCTGTTTATTTATTTTAACCAAAACTTTCATTTCCGTTTTGATTACAAAATACGATAAAATACACGTATACAATATTTCACATTAAGCATAAAACACTACTTGCTAGAAAAAAAGTTTATTCTAATAAATATAGCAACTTCATTGTAAGTTAAAACGCTGAGTTATTAATTTCTTTTTAAGCAATTTGATTAATTTTCTCTTATAAAGAACGAGTAATAACTTATAGTAAAATGTACATATTAAACTCACCTGATCGTTGTTTTAAAAATGCATGCTATTTTCATACGACTAACGAGTATATTTTGGCTTATAAGTGAATTTTAACTAAATTATTTTACTTCTATTTTTTGTAACATTCCGTGTTTTTCCGCCATTTCTTTATAGTTATGACGTAAGGGGAAAAAATATGAATTACATCTTATTTATTTTTTGCAAGTTTTATACTAGCTTTTGTTATATAATTATTTAAATTGGACCATTTAATTTATTCTATTTTTTTGTATATATAATATGTATTTTATATTTATGTCGTAATGGTTCATTTATTTTAAATATTATATGGATAAGGTCAAATAGTTAAATGAAATATATAATTAATGTGTTTATTAAAATATATTTTATATAGTAAGCAATTATTTTTTTAATTCATCAATAGTTTTAGATGATTAATGTATTCGATTTATGGTTTAGCTAGTTAGCTAGTTAGCTTATTTGTCATTTTTGTTTGGTTGGAGACTTAGCCGTGCTTCATTTCAATCATCTACCTTTTCGTGAGGTCCCTAGTAGCTTGTTGCTATCATTCACGCTTTAGAAGCAGAAGATCCGGTTTCGATTCCCGCCCGCGGAAGTGCTCACTAGGTTCTCACCTATTATAGCAATTTAAATGGGCAGCTACTTAAGGCTCGGTTCACACGAGAGTCTTTTGGACGCTGAAATGCTGCGTCCAAAAGAGACATCGTCTTTAAGTGAAAGGGCGGGACATAGTCGCTCTCCACCGGTTTTTTTCAAATGCCTATTGCCAATCTATGCCCCGCATACGAACTTAGCCGACCACATATTCTTAAAATGCACCAAAACATTTACTTATACACAAAATTCTAGCTGGATGTTAGTAAGAAACTTTTTTACACGATATCTCCTGGACAATAATAAAAACAAATAACATCATAACTAACAAAATCAAAAACTAATACTTTACTATATAATACAGTGAAGAATAAAAATATTACAGATAAAATGTACATCATCTAACATTGAAAATCCAGGTTTATTTGACAAAAGACAGTATTACATTTAGTATTCTAATAATATTTAAATTATTCCCACATAATACTTTTTATACAGCCTTTATTATAATCTATACTTTTATTATTTTTGAAAATATGCAAAGCTTCTAATAATAATCTTTTAATTTATTAACTATTTCATTAATTTAAAACCATCACGCTTGAGGTTCTCTAATATAACATTGATGGTGATTGGAAATAATACATTTCTAATCAAAAGTTGTTTTGACGAATAGATTGTTCAGATCTCATACTTACCGCGTTAGGTTGTTCTATAATTCATATAAATAATAAGCTAAGAGGTATTAGCTATTCTTGGTATCTCACTCTGCCATTCACGCACTTAACAACTTGACAGGGAAGCTAAAACCAATTTCAATAGCGGTATACAGGAGTAAAATATCAATTCCAGCTGTTAAGTATATTTCATTGTATATAACTTTATTGTTTCGTCTAATTGCTTTAAGGCAATCAATATTTCATGCTTACTCGAATTGACACTTATTTTGTTCTGCTCTTTATGAATTATAAAATTAATTAGAAATTAGCTGTTAACCATTGTAATGTTCTATTTATTTATTTTTCTTGGAAAATATTTACACCTTATTTTTTCTATTACCAAGTAATTACCTCTTAAACTATTTAGTATCTTTCTTAATTAGAAAATGTCCAGATTAATTAATTTGACAATGTTACTGACAAAATCAGACACAACAGCTTATAAAACTTAAAAGAAAAATAAAAAAAAGTTTTAAACTATTTAATTAATAAAATAGATACAAGTTGCAAACATTTTTTTAATTTAATCTTAAAAACTGAAAGGTGTAAAAATTTACTGAGTTAATAACTTTTTTTGGGTAACATTTTAATAAAAATTAAAAGGAGTAATTTTAAGATGATTTAAAACGATAAAATAAAAAGTTTTTAAAACTAGAAAAGTTAATTAAATGTTTTACAACACAGCCAAATCTTATCTACGTTAAAATCTATGTTAAAGGTGTCTTATCTACGTTAAAAGTTGTTTTACCTCCAGATAGTACGGTACGGGTAAAATAGTGGATTAAAAAAGGAAAAATTTGTAAATTCAGGAAACTCGGTATATCACTTCGTCTAAGCAGTAGAAAATTTGAAGTCCCCAAAATTTTAAGGTATAGAACATTTATTTTTAGAGGAAGAAAGGGAGTAATTAGTTAAATCGTAAATATTTTCCTGCTTGAGTCCGTCTGTCTGTCGCCTGCTCTCACGGCTACACCTTTAGTCCGATCACTTTGAAATTTGGCATGTATATGTGTATAGCACCTACCCTCACATTTAAATAAACAGGTCAAGTGTGTGCTGGTCAGCACACAGCGAGGGTCCGTGGGCCACACTATATAGTGTTTAACTGTAAAGTGTATAAACAGTGTTATTTAAAATGCTAAAAAGCTTACTTTGAACGATTCTAAGGGTCTGATATTCTCAAAGAAAACTCTGATAAAGTATTTTTTGCCACTGAACCGGACTACAACCATATAAATACATCGAAAGTACCATAATAATAAAAAAAACGTTTTTTGTCAATAAAAAATAAAATAATATTTTTTTCTAACATTCAAGAAGAATGTTCAGGAATGGGTTCAGATTTTTTGCACTTCACATAAGCTTGATAGAGGGGGGGGGGGCCCGTTTCACACCCACTTCAAACTTGCCTACGCTCGCCCTAACAAAGTTATATCCTATTTTTTTTAAAAAATATATTTTTTAAGTCGCTATATTTTTAAAATATGTGGGCAGGTACAAGACACATACATGCCAAATTTCAAAGTGATCGGACGAAAGGTGTAGCCATGAGAGCACGCGACAGGACGGATGGACAGACACACGCAGGAAAATATAAGGGTCCTTGGTTTTGCCTACGGACCCTAAAAATGTAGCGAACTAATTATTTAAAAAAAAAAATGGTAAAAAAAACTTAGGGTTTTTTTATTTTTTTATTTTGGTTATAAAGTTATAAGCTTTGACAGGACGAGCGTAGGTGATATAAGTAGGAAACGTCGATATGTTTACCTTAGATGCTTTATTAAATGCTTCAACAAATGAGAAAAAATTTATTCTTAGATGGTTTTATTTTTATTGCTATGATATTTAAATGCTATTATTTTACTATAAAAGAATTCTTGTCCGAATGAGCAGTAGAAGAATCGGTCTTAGACAACTTAGACAAACTTTCTCATCTAAGAGTTTATAATTACTTAGTCCAGTGTTTCAATTTATTAGTTTTCAAATATACATTTAAATATTATTGTGAACATTTCATCAAAATTTATCATAAAAATAACTTCTCCTGGGCGGGGAATCGATCCCGGGCTCTCCCCGTCCGCGTTTTAAGCTAATTTCCCAGGATCTAGATTTTCCTGGGAAAACAGCTTATATCGTTGGATTCGTATTCAGATGGACTACATTTTAAAAAATTTTAATCAAAATTGTTGGAACCGTTTTCGAGAAATAAGTTTTTTCAGAGTTTTTGGAGGGTAGCGCCCCCAAATTTGGAGCTAAATTTCATTTCTCGATTTCGCCTTGCTGTATGATACTTCTGTACATGTATGCCAAATTTTGTCGAAATCGGCCCAGTAGTTTAGGCTCCAGGCGTCTGCACAGACGACAGATGCCAGACCACACACAGATTATTTTTAAAAAAACACTTTTATGGACTCAAGGGACCTCAAAACGTGTAAATCCATCAAAATCGAATTTTCGCGCCATCACAATACTTTCTCTTTATATGAGAAAGTAAAAATTAGAAAACACAAGATATTATGATTTAATTTCTTCTAGATACAATATTTTGAAGTATCGTCCAGAGGCATTATGAACCCCTCCTAACTCAGATTGAGATATCCTAGGTGTAGTTCAACGATGTAACACTGAATTTCTTGTCTTGAGTTGGTATAATTTCAAGGTATATATATATATATATATATATGTCGGACTTAATAAACTCAAAAACTCAAGATATAGTTATAAAGGGAGAAAAAAAACTACTTTTATTCTTGAACAAGAAAGGAAGAAAGAAAAAAATAGCTTAAGTATATAAGTACAAGGGAGAAAGAATGGTGGAGGGATTCTTGTGGGGTATAAGGAAGAATTGGGAGGCAATACTGAAGAGATGTAAGGTTCGAGAAGGAGCAAGGTAAAAGGGCCTGGACCCTTGCTCCAACAACATAGGGCTTGTTAAGAAGCGAAAAACTTACCGTATATATTTTTGTAGCCAATAACCTGCACTGAGTAGATTTTCCTAGGAAAGCGTCTTGAGACGAACTATATGAGGAGAATAAAAGAGGTTTCCAAGCGTGGAAATACAAGAAAATCAACTGGAAAACACATCATCTTATTCCCTTTCATCTTTCCCTCTTACTGCTTACATCCCCTTTCTTTTCTTCTTTTTTCTGAATCTTTTATATTTTATACGAATGGTTCTATAAACTATTCTAATTAAATTTAACCTAAAACGGAATAGCCTTTATATAATATACACACACACATATATATATATATATATATATATATATATATATATATATATATATATATATATATATATATATATATACATATATATACACATATATGTTTCTGGGGTCAACCCTGCTTGGATGGAAACTAATTCATGTCATAATTTTAGTTACGAAAAATCAAGTATGTGTTGGAAATTTACAAAAAAGTTATTTTCCTCGCTAGTAAAGTTATTTTTCTCTAGCATATACAAAGAAGTTTTTCAGAAAGAAAAATTGAGTAAGAATATTACATTTTAAAACATTCCGCCTCCTTTGATATTTTGTAATCTTCCATTCCATATTTTGCCTAGTGAACAGTTAAAACTAATAATTTTAGTAGTGATTTTAGAGCCATAAAATTGATTACAAACTTCGAAAATACCACTTTGAATATTGTTATGTTAGTGAGGAAAATTAAATTTAATCGTTATTATTTGTGTTTTGTTATTTAAATTATTCTTAGTTCTTATAAAATTTATCTAAATGTCTACCAAAAGACGAATGAAAGTAGACTAAAACTTTTTGCACTTGCATACTTTATCAATTTTGAAAGAACTTTTCCTAATGAAATTATTTAACAATCTTCCTCAACAATTAAAAAAATAAAAGTAAATAATGCAATATATCAAAGTAGGCTGAGGGTTTTAAAATTTTGTATTCTTACTCAGTTTCTCTTGCTGAAACAACATCTTTAATACTTTCTTTTCGTATCTCCTAGAGATAAAGCACTTTAATAGTGAGAAAAATCAGATAATGATTTTTTTTTAATTAAAAAAAACAACAATTTTTTGAAAATAAAATAATCACATTTTTGACTCAGTATTAAGATACGGGTTGATCGGTTGGGGTGCGGCTTCGACTACAGTGAAACAACCCATACAGATATTACAAAAATCACTGTTAAGGGTAATGTTGTTCAGAGGAAGGGAGGAGTCATCAGCTCCTCTATTCAAACAATTAAATATACTTAATATAGACCATATGTGGGAGAGGACGGCTCTTCTTCATCTTTACAAGCATAACCAACATATTCTAAGAGTCGTCGGTAGAACAAGGGCTGCTCACAAAGAAATGCTAGTCCAACCTTTCAACAGAACAGCTTTGGCACAGAGACAATGCAACTTTATCGCCACAAAAATATACAATAGTTTCCCCGATGATACAAACTTTGAATTGACTAAACAAGTTTTCACCAAAAAAATAAAATTTCTCCTATCAGTTAAACAAAATGAATTAACATCTGAATAATCTACATGTTAAAAAAACAAAACAAAAAAACTAAAAAACATTGAACATAAGTAACCAAGGTCAAATCCTTTCTTCTTTTTAATATTATCTATCTCATATCTTATCTTATTTATTTACAACAAAACCAAGACTAACACTCGTAGATATAATCATAATCTTCTGAAAATAGTAATTACCACCTATATATTATCTAATTTATATTTTGTTATTATAAATTGGTACAAATGTCGAGTAAATAAATATATGAGCAAATGAAATGAATGACAAGAATTGAATATTTCATTGAGTATGTTATTAGAGTATATAAATAGTATATAGTATATAGTATACATAATACATAATAAAATATGGTCGGGCACAGAAAGCCTCCACAGCACAGGGCCCTAAGCCCTAATTAGTGGAGGATGTTCCGAAATAATACTACATCTGTATGATGACTATCCTACAAATATTTAGTATATAAATATTAACTATATTAATTGTACATTGTAGTATTAAAAATTTGTTATTATTATGTAAATAAAGGAAACTTTAAAAAAAACAAAAAAAAAAAACATTAATTACTTTCCATTCAAGCAGGGCAAAATCCCAGAAGATGAAATTTCAATTTTAAAAAATTTAGTCTTTTTCACCTATTTATGCGTCGATCCTATTAGTGCGTGAAATTAAATATATATGCCCTATTTAATATATATATATATATATATATATATATATATATATATATATATATATATATATATATATATATATATATATATACATATATATATATATATATATATATATATATATATATATATATATATATATATATATATATATATATATATATATATATTAATTAACTTTGGTCACGAAAATTTAATTAAATATTTTATATTTTTGATGCTACATGTTTATTAGTCATATGTTTGAATGTCATGTTCTTTATCTTTGAGACTAAAACAATGTTTATTATGTTTTCTTTTTAAAAAAAAGAAATAAATAAAACACACACAAAACATAAACCTACGTATACATTATAATTTTTTAAAAAGGGGGAAGAAGAAACGAATGTCAAGCAACACACATTATACGTGGGTTTGAACTAGGAGAAAACTGTATTTCACGCTGCCATGCTCAAGATAACGTCCTAATGTTGGCTCAAGAGCGGCATTTAATTCAGAATATTTAACTTCCTGACTTTTTATGCGTTAAAAACAAAAAGTTATGTTTATTATACAAATGAAATAAACAATCTCTGTTTTAGAATGAGTTGAAATATATGGTTTCTTTTTGTTTATTATATTATAATAGTTGTGGTCACAATGTAGAATCATTTTATTTAATGAGCCCTATTTAGATAAGATGTATTAAAAAAATAATGATTTTTTTTTATTAAGTATAAAATAACCTTTTTATTATGAGTCTGAAATGTTGATAGAGTTTAAAAGAGAATTGAGTATAATTAACGTTTAGAAAAAATAAAAAGTTATGATGGTTGTGAATCATGAGATATGAAGAAAATTGTGTTAAGGTGCGTGGAGATAGAGTCTCTGGGAAATTTGTAGTAAGGCTGATACTGATAGTAATAGATACCCCTGAATTTCTTTGTAAACATGAGCATTGAAAACATGCTACATTTGTTTATACCTAGTTTTTACTACGTTTTTATTAACTTGCTTTCTTGTTTGTTTGTTTGTTTGTTTGTCCGGTACAAATCTGGCAATCGACTTCTAACTAACTTCATGAATAGCTAGACATTTGAAACTTTTTGCATAGCTCAGAACACGATGACTATGCATTGTTTTAATACTTTTAGCCATCTTTCAGCAGAATTTAATTGGTTTTCAGCAAATTTTGCTGTAGGGAAAGTTAGTTCAGAGAAAATCCGCAAGTTATTTGTTTTGCCATGTCCCATATTTACAGAAATCTTCATTTTGACGGGTTTCAAATTTGTGATTTTTATAAATAAATAAGAGATAAACATTGAATGACAGCAAAACAGGAAATATATCGATTATATTATTTATCGATTATATTATTTATATTATTTCAAATATATCGATGGCACGGTTTAGATTTGGTGCTGGGGAGATCCGTTGTACAAAGATTTGTCCTTTTATAGGTTTAAGATCAGCTCTCTAGATGGTTGTCATTCATGAAAAGTAAATAAATTCGGAACTATTTTTTTTTTTCACTAACATTATATATTATATAACAATAACAATTATTGTATCAACATTACATATGATTCAACAGAA
This sequence comes from Gerris lacustris, assembly GCA_951217055.1. Taxonomy (NCBI): domain Eukaryota; kingdom Metazoa; phylum Arthropoda; class Insecta; order Hemiptera; family Gerridae; genus Gerris; species Gerris lacustris. Next base: position 7,841,134 of record OX578281.1, on the reverse strand, counting down.
AATTTAAAAACGTAGTATATAAAAAGTTCTTTTTATCTTGAAATTTTATGTTTTACTTCCAAGCTTACCGAAGGCAACGGGAGCTATATGATAGTTTCGAAGAACGAAAATGTTTTAGGTCTCCAATTTCAAAAATTCCTAGACAGAAATACGTTTCAGATATCAGGGAATATTTTTGGTTCCGTGTCGGTGTGTCTGTCGGTATATCGCTCAATTTCTGCGATAAACATATCTCTCTCTTTAAACTACTCATCTGATATTAATAAAATTAGGATTGTAGTTCTTAATTAGGCCATTGTTGGTTCCATAATATAAGTTTCAACCTTCAGCGCTTATTTGTTTCTCTTCAACATGCTCACAAATATTCATTTATTAGGGTCCGTAGGCAAAACCAAGGACCCTTATATTTTCCTTCGTGTGTCTGTCCGTCCATCCTCTCGCGTGCTCTCACGGCTACACCTTTCGTCCGATCACTTTGAAATTTGGCATGCATGTGTCTTGTACCTGCCCACATATTTTAAAAATATAGCGACTTAAAAAAAATATTTTTCAAAAAAATCAGGGTAAAACAACTTAAGGGTTAATTTTTTTTTTTTTTCGACACTGTGAGGGTATCATATGTAAGGGTACGTCGAGCTGATTACCAAAATATATAATTCTTTGGATATAACTTTGATAGGGCGAGCGTAGGAAAGTTTGAAGTGGGTGTGAAACGTGTCCCCCCCCCCCCCCTCTATCTCGAGAGTGTGTTTTGAGTATATTAGACCCTTAGAATGGTTCAAAGTAAGCTTTTTAGCATTTTAAAAAAACACTGTTTATACACTTTACAGTTAAACACTATATAGTGTGGCCTACGGACCCTCGCTGTGTGCTGACTAGCACACACTCATATCCCTTCACCTTTTTATTTACACCTATTTCTTCAAAAGTACTTTGTCGAAAGTAGACCGCAGATGTAGCACAATATTAATTTCAACCATTTCTGTTTTTTAAGTTTTGCGTTATTGATACTTTAATTTATAAAAAAAGAGGTGTAGTTCAATAACCAAACAACGTCGTCACACAAAAATTGTAATTTGAACAATTGGCCGGTTTCTATAAAGTTATTTTATTTGTTTTGCCATATCCAATATTTACGCAATCTTCATTTTGACGGGTCTCAAATTTGTGATAGATAAACATTGAATGGCAGCAAAACAGGAAATATCGATTAGGTATATAATTTATCGATTATATTATTGCAAATATATCGATGGCATGCTTTAGATTTGGTGTTGGGGTGATCCGTTGTACAAAGATTTATCCTTATACAGGTTAAAGATCAGCTCTCTGGATGGTTGTCATTTATGTGAAGTAAATAAATTTGGAACTTTTTTTTTTCACTAACATTATAATATTATATAACAATAACAATTATAGTATCAACATTACATACGATTCCACAGAAAATTTAAAAACGTAGTATATAAAAAGTTCTTTTTATCTTGAAATTATTTTCTAATAAATTTGTTTAATAAAACCAACAGCGACACCGCTATGAAGTGTTAAAGATCGCTAAAACTAAAAAGTTTTTATAATGGAGAGAACACGGGGAGGGTGACAGACGAAGGGAATAGGAGGTAGTATGGTTCCCACAACTCTCTATTTGACCTATCTCTTCAATAGCGCAGCGAGCCTAGGGACCTCGAGACAAGGCGACAAAGCTTCATTCGTGGGGAAATTAAATAAATTAGACATTAATGGATTTTACAAGCCTGAAATCATTATAGTATACGCGAAAGGACTTGAGGAAGCTATGTGCCACTCTAATTTGTAGTGTAATTTATATTTTATTTTTTTATTTATAACGATTTGCTTTTTTTCGCCCATTTTTGGATATATGCTTATACAAAAATTTATTATTAGGTTCGAATTCCATTTTTTACTTAACAAAATGTTATCTCTTACTTTATTAATGCTTGTTCACTTCCAATATCTTCTCTTTTCTTTTATTACCTACTAAAATTGAAAAACAAACATATCTATAACTCCATTATGATTTTTTCCTCCCTGACCTAATTCTATCTAAAAAAAAAAATAAAAAAAATAACAAACCACAATTTATTACAGCATTAAAAAATATCGAGGAAAAAAGAAGAAGAAAAAACACTTGAGTGTTCTATATTTTTCAGGTTTTCTCTACAAAAAAAAAGCAGTATCCTAATATATTTTACCCTATTTCAGATAATTGCCCCTTCACATTTTTTGAGAAGAAAAAAAAAAAAAAAATAAAAGAAATATACCTTCAAAAAAGATTATCTAGTGGCTTAAGTGAAATAATGGTATGTAAACAGCATTATATCATATCCCCCCGTCCTTACTTCTCCTCCTATTCTTTATAACCATTCTATGTTCTTCACTTATTTCATCCCCTCCATATAAATAGACGACCTCTAACCATATATTATATACAGAGTAGGTTTAGCCACTTTTCAACTCTATCAACATATATATATATATATATATATATATATATATATATATATATATATATATATATATATATATATATATATATATAGATATATTGTAAGTGGATCCACTAATCTTGATTTTTTGGCCAACCTCCTTCATTTTACATTTTAACCCTATCTTCCATTTTTCTCTTTCCACTTTTTTTTTGTATTTGGCTCTTTAAAAATCTCTTTAAGTGAAATTTTCCAAACCTTTTTATTAGATTTTTTTTTTATTGTTTCATTTATTGAATTAATGTAGCCTTTTTCACTTTTTTAAAGATATTGATTTGATAAAAAGAAGTACCTAATTGATTAAAGTATAATGGAAGTGGGTAGATAGGGGGTAATAAAAATGAGAAAGAAATTAAATTTTAAAGTTATTAACTTGGTGCGAAGGCTTCCACGGGCAGATTCGTCATAAACAGCTTAGGTTTCCGGTGAAATCCGCGTCACGAAGGGGATGAAGTCCGACGTTTCACTTCCACTACTGGAAGCATCTTCAGGGGTGTGGTGCATTGTGATGTTGATTCGAAGCAAATACAGGATATACATACAACTGGAGAGAAGAACGGAGTATTTATACTGGTTTCCTAGACCGTAGATTGTACCTGTATTTTCCGGGAGTTCCTTTACTTGGGGTAATCCTTCGTCGGGAGGATGCAATCACGCATATGCTACCTTTGCCGGTGTTTCTTTGTAGAGGTGATGCAATCAGGCAGGTGCTGCCTTCGGAAGGGCAGACAGAAACACGCAGAAAAATATGAGGGTCCTTGGTTTTGGCAACGGACCCTAAAAATTAACTCCACGCTATCTCCTGGACTATTACTTGGTCGGATTTTCTTTTACATGTACTCGTGTTTTTCTTCAGTAATGAGGATGACCTAAATTATCCATACTAGGGACGGATGCAGTGACAATCTTCTTTGATCCAAGGCTGAATTTTTGTTTACCATCCACTTTGTACTTCCTTTTGTACATTCTTTTGTACTTTCTTCTTTATTTCTTTCCCTCTCATCTCACTTCCAGGACAGTGCAGGATAATCTCGTTCATTCCATTCGTTAACACAACCAAACCTTCGGAGTTGTGCACATTAGTAATTTTTATGTTGTAAGATTGATATAGGTTATGTGTCCAAACCAAGCGTTATGGTAGTGTTCTTTTGTTCCTTATTCGGTGTCTCCAGCTTCATCCATGTACTGCATCACCGAAGCTTGACTTGTGCTTTTTCTTTTTTGTCAAAGCCCAGAATGCTCAGCTGTTTGTTTACGTAAGCCCTTAAACTGCTTTCAAAAATTACGAGGAGAATAAATATCACAACTGTTGCATCATTATTGACAGCTGATGAATTTTATCATGCGTCAAATTGGAGTGACTGTTACTTGCCCTATTAATATTTTATACTGCAATAAATTAGTTGAATATTATATTGAAGTCTTAAGTCAGCTAGGGAACATCGTATTGAAAGTCAATGTTAAATAACATGAACACACATAACAAAAATGAACTGTTACCTGGTTACCAATATTTATAATATTTCTGTAGAAATTATTAAAAGTTACTATATATCCGTTACTTTATTCCACTAAACGGTGTAGTATAAGCCTTTAGTCCCCAGGCCACCATAAGAAGTGAGTGGCTGATTGATAAAGTTTTCTTAACTTATGGAATCGCTTATTTATGCCCGTGTCCACCGATGAATTGGGTATATGGCCATTGGGTGCTGGACCAATATTATTTTTTGACATGTCTAGTCGTTCTGCGGGAACATTGATAAGTGATAGATAAAGTTTTTATTTTCACAGGATAATTTTGGTACAGCCAAATATTTCACAGGCGATTGAACCATGGATTATTATTAGAACATAACGCTATGTTAAGTATACATAATAATTATGAATTACTATCTATACTCAATGCATAGAATGTATGATGTGCAACGTATCTGATATTTATTCAATTTTGTGTAATTAATTTACTGTTATTTAGTTAATTGACATTACTCTAATTACACCTGCTGCTAAAACTAGGTAAATATTATTGCTATTGAAATTCCGTATAATGGTTATTTACATTTAGTAAATTTCACGATATTGAATTATAAAATTTCCTATCGAAAATTAGATTGTTGTTACAACATTAATAATTTGTATGTTAGTCAGTAGACAATGTTGAGAAAACTATTTGATATGCTAGCACTCAGAAGGATTAAAGTGGATGAGTGAGAGGGTGAATTTAATGTGAGGATGGTGGGATACCCTCCCCCCCTTCTAGTCTGTGGGATCTATAGGAAACAGCTCATGTTTGTTGAAATGAATAAATAACATGGCCCCGAGGGGGGGTCAAGTCTTACAACCGAGTCTACGGAATAGAGAGAAATAGAGGTAGCAAGGGCAACAAATAAATTTGCCCCTCATACATTATTAACTTTAACTAAGTAAAATTCTCGAGAAATCTACTCACCAGGAGATTAAACCTAGTCTTGAGCTTTAAATACTTATAAACTAGTTTTATTAAATCCAAAACAAGTCTCGTTTAATTTTACATTGATGAAAATTTACAAAACTAGTCCAATTATCTGAACTTTAAGTCTAAGTTAGTTGATTGAATGAATCAATTGATAAAAACTAATATTTATATTATGTTCGTTATTTTCTTTAAACAATCAACATGCAGTATTCGATATATTTATCATAGGATTTTATTTATTATTTAGCATATATAATTATCATTTTTTAATGGATATATTTTAGGTGTAAGAGGTGGTTAACCTAACTCTAACCGCCTAACTCTAACCTTAGGTTAACCTAACTCTAACCACCTCTATTCAATCTAAAATGGTTTATTGTCATTTTTTACTTTTCCTCACAACCTATGATAGGAAAAGTATTGTTTTCACCCATAACATATTTTTTCGTGATTTCAACGGAATTATCCGTTTTGGGTGTTTTAAAGACCTCCTGAGTGGTTTACACAGCATGACGTCTGTATGTATGTCTGTGTGTGTATTTCAAATATATCGATGGCACGGTTTAAATTTGGTGTTAGGGAGATCCGTTGTAGAAAGATTTGCCATTTTATAGATTTACAATCAGCTCCCTAGATGGTTGTCATTTATGTGAAGTAAATAAATTCGGAACTATTTTTTATTTCACTCACATTATATATTATATAACAATAATAATTATATTATCAACATTACATACGACTCAACAGAAAATTTAAAAACGTAGTATATAAAAAGTAATTTTTATCTTTATATTTAGAAGTTATTTTAGTAGTAAAATAGAAATTATTATTAGTATAGATAATCGAACCCTCTCTAGGCCTCTACCCGTCAGAAATGAATATAATTTTTTCAGGATAGAATTTTCCCAGGAAAACGGTTTGTATCGTTAGATTTGTAGTTAAATTGAATAAATTTTAGAATTTTTTAATAAAAATAATCAGAACCGTTTTCAAAGATATGAAAAAAAACAACTTTATTGACTTGGGGGACCTCACTACGCGTAAATCCATAAAAATCTCAAAAATAGATTTTATCTCCAGTAGGGAAAAAAAGTTATGATTTTGAATTAGTTTAGAGGGACTAAAACAGGTCTTTTCATCCCTGAACTCAAATAGTAGGGAGAAAAAGGAAAAGTAGGGCGAAAAAGTAAAGATGGCAACTTAATTATTTTATAAATAATAGAAAATGTATGGCTAATGTAATGAAGTTGTTGAAATCAGGTTGGCGGCACTGCGCTTTTTTGACAATGTTTATCTTTGTTTACAACATTATAACCTGCATCTAAATAACCTTCTATTTAAGTTTAATTCCAATTCTTATTTGTTTTTAATATTGAATCTCTTATATCTGCTATTAAAAGTTCTAATAATTAGTGTTATTTATTGAAATAATAAATAAAAACTTTGCAATGGACGAAAATGTGTATTTTCTTCCTACTGGAGATAAAATATTGTATGTAACTCGTGAGCAAAGTGTCATTATTCCCCTCGCGATAATTATCTCCCTCGGCTGCGCCTCGGGAATTAAAGAGTCTAATTCCCTCGGCTTCGCCTCGGGATTTAGGGACCGTGGTTCCTTCGGCTTCGCCTCAAGAACCAACTTTTTCCGCTCAGGGAATAATGGCTTACTTTACTCCCTAGGTGCATAAATAACTATTTCGCGCCATCACAATAATTATATGAGACAGTAAAAAGCCCCAAAAGATTAACTTGACAAAATTCTAGCTTGATGTTAGTCAGACACTTTCTTGCACGCTATCTCCTGGACTATAATTAAAATGTCTTCTTTTTATAGTGTATACGAGGAAATCCACAATAACTTTTAGAACATTTAGAACCCCTTTAGATATATTTTTAAAATTATGGCATTCAATTTAAAATGATTGATATTAAATAAGAATAATAAACTATCACAAGGAAGAACCAATTTTCAGAGAAACGTACAAAATCCATTTAACTTTATGAGACACTTTTAAATTAATATATAATACTAATAATAAATAATTTAATTTAGAAGTTATATTTCTATTTAAGTAAAATTGTATTTTGTTTCAATCCCAAAGAAAAAGTTTTAAATTCTGTTGTACTTTTGAAAGTTATAATAAATTCGGATAAAGGTTGAAACGCAGAGGGTAAAATTTAATTTATTTCAATAAAAGGTTTAAATTCTATGTAGAAAAGGGATTTTGATCAATTTGGAAAAGGGCTGCTATTGATTTTGATCATTTCTAATAGCAAAGTTCCCAAATTAAATTCAATTTAATAAAGTTTTAAACATTCTCCGAATAACATTGAATTAATTAAAAATAAGTTTTTGACTTGTTCAGATTTTAATAATTGCGAATAAGCTGAAATTATGGGTAGATAATTTGGGCTGTTGGAACACTGTCTTAGCCATGTTTGAGTAAGTCATTTACTTTTATTCAATCTATTTGGTTGGCATATATTATACATAACCAATGTATTTACTAATTTACCAATTTATTATATTACAAAAATGTATTTTCACGTTTTGTAAAGCTCAAATATCAAATAAAATAGAATTCATATTATATATATTAAATATAATATTTACGCGTGAAGTCTCACTTAAAAAGAGTTTTAGTTAGTATTGTGAACATCAAATTAAGTAAGATAAGAGAGGTGGTGGGGGGGGGGGGGGGCACGCAAAATGTTGATGCTTTTTGACAAATGGCATGGAAAATTAAACGATGTACACAATTGTTATATATTTATGTAATCTACTTTTTACTACGTTTTTATTAGCTTGCTTTCTTGTTTGTTTGTTTGTTTGTCCAGTACAAATCTTGCAATCGATTTTTAACTAACTTCCCGAGTAGCTAGACATTTGAAACTTTTAGAATAGCTCAGAACACGATAACAATGCATTATTTTATTACTTTTAGCCATCTTTCAGCAGAATTTAATTCGTTTTCAGCAAATTTGCTGAATGGAATGTTAGATCGGAAAAAATCCGCAAATTATTTTATTTGTTTTGACATATCCCATATTTACGATCTTAGAATAATACTATATATAGAAGAAGGATCACTGATAACATTGAAGCCAACTTTGGTTGTGTCCCTTAATCCGCGTTCTAAAAATTAATCTTTGTAATTTGTGACGTCATAACTCTAAAATTATTTGCCTTAAGCTCGCTTACGCTCGCTTCAAAAACTCTTTTTAGGACTCAGGGGACGTCAAAACGTATAAACCTATCAAAATCCAATTTTCGCGTCATCAAAATACTTTCTCTTTATGTGAGAAAGTAAGAAAAAGTGTATATGTTTGTTTATAGACACTATACTAGGGCTACTAATTCTATTACAATTAAAAACTTTTTTAGTTTGCTTTGTTCCGAGTCATGAGGTCAGAACGTATTTATTATTAGAGACACCGATGGAATAGAATCACATTTCATTTATATAATACTTCAGGTTATAAATGTTCCTCTTGGGATAAATTACAGACCAGAGAGATGGGAAGATAATAATGCGTCATGTTCAGGAGATGTTGTTACCCTTTTTATTTATTCATTCTTGCTTGCGAGCTTACTGAAGGTAATGCAAGTTATGTGATCATACTAGAAAAACAATATTTTTTAAGTCTTTCATTTCAAATATTCAAAGACAGAAATCCGTTTCAGACATCAGAAATTATTTTTGGTCCCGTGTTAGTCTGTCGGTCTGTCAGATGTTACATACATTTTAGATTCCTCCTCAGTATAATTTAAAATCATAATTAAGACTAGGCATACTGTGACTCTTTCATTGAAGCGAGCGTAATACATTAAATTTTGAATATTGATAAAATAGTTAATCATGATGAAATGAAATTTAAAGAGGATGATAGTACTTAAGTGCCGGGTAGTCGGGTAGTGAAGAAACCGGAATAGTCTTTAAACCTAACGCCCCAGCAATCTCAATTTAAACTATTATAAAATGTATCACTTCTCTACACAAAAACTTCTGCTTGTGCCATGTTGAATTTTAACATGCATGTTTCAATAGTACATTAGATAATTCAGGTGAAGTGTTATTAAAATCGATACGTTAGAATGTAAGATACTGGTGAAAATGTTTTCTCTATTTAAAACTTTTAGGCCCCCTTTAACAGTTTAAACGATTTGTAACACTTCATAGCGTTTTTGGTATTATTATTAAAAAAAAAAAAGTTTTAAAAAAATGTTTGTCTCATCGATTAAATAAAGTTAGCATTTTTTTCCGTCCCTTAATTTCAATTTAAAATGTTCGCTCGGGCGTTGAAAGCGAATAATTTTGTCCAACGAACTAGTCCTGGGCATTTTTAAAATGAACATGTGTTCCAAATTTCACCAAAAATAAATCGGTCAACTTTTACTTGTACTTACTTTAAAGTTATTGTCACACGTTTCTGACACACATACATAGACGCGGTGTATATTTAGTTTGATATTGGAAGCTCGCTACGCTCGCTTCAATTAAAAACAAGTTTAATAATTTTAAATACTTATATATGACAAAGAACTCACTTTAAAATTGCACCTTTGTGTTAAGCTAATCTACTTTAAGGGGTGTCTAAGGAGTTATCAAAAGGGTTGTATAATTTTAATATAGGGGGGGTAGAATATAATTAAATTTATAAATGTAAAAATGCCTTAAATATAAGTGCATATTATGCTCTTCATACTATTATAGGGTTAGGAACCAGCGATCGCGTTTTTATTTTAATAAGTGAAGTGGGTCTACAAAATCAATATCCTAAAGCCCTAGAATGTTATAGAATTAAAAAAAAAGTTTTCACTCGCACGTAGTGGTTAAAAAATTGTAATTCATGTACTTATAAATATATTTCATTAAAATAGTTGGAAAATAGATGATGACTTTAAAAATAGTTTAGATGTAACATTTATCTACATTATCCCTTAGATTTTTTTGAAGTAGTTGGGTCTAGTAAGGAATTAAAAAGCTCACTTTTGTAATATTTTCTTATTCTACCCAATTTTACTGCCATTTATCATTAGACAAACAAACACAATAATCATTTCTTTTTAGGTTGTCCCCTTTAATTTATGGTGAATTTTCTATTTTGTGTCAAATAGGGATTTTTGTTTTTTTCTTTTTAAATGAAATAAAGTAAGTTTTGTTCCTATACATTAGAACATTTTCGAACCTGTAATTACAGGTAATTAACAGATATTTTAACAAAAATAACAATTTAATTAACTATTATATAATTGTATTTACCCTTTAGGCTTAATCCTTATTTAAAATAAACTTGAAAAACTTTTAATTTGTCAAAAATTAAACAAATATAATTACCTACTATAGAAGTAATTTGTCAGAGTTCAGTCACTCCACTGTTTGTGATTTTTTCCATGACTGACCTTATACTCGTATTGTGAAATTGAAATGTAACACAATTACCCATCTAAGAACTGTTTTCTTTAATTTATGTTAATTAATTACAGGTTTGAAAATGTAAAAGCAATGTGCTACACCAATTTGCAGTCTTTTTTTTTTATAAATACCTTTATAAAATTTATTTAAATCTTTCATATCTACTTTATGATTTATATTGTTATTGTATATTGATATATATAAATAGGTTGCTTCTAAAAATTCTCTTTTTTTAGTAACTCTTACATTGTCTAAAATTTTAGTACATATTATCAAAATTTATTTTATGATTTTCTTCTCTTGCGTGAATAGCTAGAGCAGTCTTATAATCAAGTTTGTCCACATTATATTTATGTTGACTTAATCTATTCTCTAAATAAAGAAAATGTAAAAAAATTTAAAAAGAACATCATTTTTATTTTCAAAAAAATGTTTATCCCTGAAGACCAAAAGGATAAGGAATTTTAATTGTTTATTTAAATTTCTGAGTTTAAACAAGTCACAATAAAAAAGTTTGCTGAATATTGATAGTTTGATTATAATCTAATAAATGTTTTTTTTACTCTTCGCATAAACTACACAAAAAATTACGGTTGTAGCAACTCTTATTCAATAATTTTTTTCATTGAAATTTCTACAGTTATTATGTTATATAAACAGTTTCTGTTATAAGATAATTATATTCTTCTGTTTTAAATCTTTTCTTGTCTGAATTAAATAAAATGAATTTTCACTGGATTTTGCTTTATTTTTAATTTAATAAATGAATGGATGTCACGTATTTAATTATGGGGCTGAAGGGAGAGAGTGGGAAGAGGAACGAAAAAGAGAAGTGGGTAATCACCAGTAGAAACATTCCATAGTTATCACCACGGAAAAAGGAAATTGTCTTAATGGTGAAAACGACTTGGTGAAAAGATCGTTATCTGAAGTAAAGATGTACGACAAGAAAAGGTAGGAACTGGAGAAAATCCGTTCAAACGGGACGAGGTAGATATTACGTCTTCTTTACACCGTTTTTCAACGGCTCCAAAGCAGTGAATTTCCCTTCTTAATTTACAAAGTTCGGAAAAACGGGTGCGAATAAGAGAAAGGTAAGAAGTCGTTTTTCAACAAAAGATTATCAATTTTAAGAGATCCAGTCACGATTTTTACTTAACTCTTTCACTCTTTAAACTTTTCCCAAAAAGTAAAGTCCCCCCCAAAAAAAACGGAGTGAAAAACGGTTTTTTGATAAAAAAAAATAGAAAACGAGGAAATCATTATTCTCCCCCCACTCCTCTCGATTTTCCCCTTCTACCTTTTTCATTCTTTAACAACATGAGATTCAAGTCAAATATCGAGAAATGTCAAATTTCAAATATAATTGCTTTTAACATATTTTTTAACGAGCTGTAAATTTTGATTGGTTCTTTTAATTAAAATCTGATTGATTATTCATTTTCGGAGTTCAGACAACCAAAAAAAAAAGAAAGAAAAGAAAATTGGAACAAAGAAAATAATTGTCTTAGTATATACATAAATATATATATCGTGGAAAAAATTACAACGCTTTTCTTCTTGCATTCGATTATAATATTTTGTCTATGATGACTTAACTGTACAATTACAATTCATATAAGCAGACCCCCACCCGTTAATCTACTCTAATACATATTGTTAGCGCCAGGGAGCTCTTGACTTAACCTGATCACGGACTGTAACAGTAATAATAAGAAATAAAGAAATATGGAAATGATTAAACGCGGACTTTAGTTTGTATTTAAAGTAAATGAATTGAACAGATTGATAGATAGATCATATTTATGTATTAAAATATAGTTTGCTGATAGAGTGTGTTGAGGTGAGGTGAAGCGTGGTGGCTTATACATATTGTGTCTCCTGTGGGTGGTAGCAGAGTCTGGAGTCTTGGTGTTAAAATTATATTGCATGATAGTGTCCTGAAATTCAAGGATAGGTGAATCTAATTAACCTTTAAGAATAAATGCTTGAGCATACAAAATGGCCACTACACCTAAAGTCTACTCATATAAACACTACACCTACACTGACACTTGCCTCTCTTTTGATTATCCACAAATTGGAGGGAAAATACTAGGAGAGCAGGTTTGCCAATAGCACTGAAGAGACAAGCTTCTAATCCAAGAACTTGGGGGGGCCCCTCAGATGCTTGCAGACTTTAACCTATAAACTAACCTGCATTGTTAGTCTTGTGTTCAATGGTGCTTGAACAGAACACATATGAAGGGTCCAGTAGAATAAAGGGATATAAATAAAATTGTATCAAGTTTAAAGTTAAATTTGAACACTATACTTAACAATTTATTATGAGGAACAAACGTTTTAAAAAAATGTGGAAAATAATGAAAAAATTAAAAATCCTACCGCGGGTTTCCGCAAGCCAAGCAAATTTCCATTGGAAATTTGTAGTTCAATGTTGTGCAGTTTAAACCTCTTTGAAACTACTACTATTATGTTTAACTAAGCATTATTATAAAAACCCTAATCTAACTAAAATATTTCTTATAAATTTTCTTAACTTAAAACAATCACACAATTGTAGTAGTTATGAAGGAAGTTTAAACTGAACAACATTGAACTACAAATTTCCAATGGAAATTCGCTTGGCTTGCTGAAACCCGTGGTAGGATTATTTTTAATCTTTGTTGACTCATCAGGAGGGGTTAATGACGTGATAAAGATCCCATTTTCGTAGGGAATCCTCATCTCAACGAGCTTGATTTTTCGGTGCAAGTTTTATTCTGATACGTCAATTCGTTCGAGAGCTATCGTGCTCACAAGAAATTGTTGTTATTACTACTATTATTATTATAAAATTATTATTCGAATCGCTATGGTAACTCACTTTGATACCTCACTTGATTTTTTGTATTTTTTTAAATCTTTGCTGACTCATCAGGAGGGGTTAATGACGTCATGAAGATCCCATTTTTTTAGGGGATCCTCATCTCAACGAGCTTGATTTTTCGGTGCTAGTTTTATTTTGATACGTCAATTTGTTCGAGAGCTATCGTGCTCACAAGAAATCCGCTAGAAATACATATACCTATAGATATATACATATATATATATATATAAAGTTTTGTAAAACCTATTTTTTCGTGATCAGGGACCCATGAAACGTATTTTGGCCACAATCCCGGCCCAAACTCCCACCATGCCAGTGGCTCTATTAGCGAATTTTTTCCAATGGAAATTCGCTAAAAATGAGGTGGATGTGTAAGGGTAAAGGGTGAGAATCTTGGACATCAACCGTTCTTCCCTATTATCTTTAGGTCAACTACCTATCTTCAGCAGCATTCAATTTTTTTCCTCTTTAATTTTTACGTGACTCAGATAATTTTTAGCCAAACTTGAAACACCATCTTGTAGTACTCTTGGATGCCTAACAGATATAAGTATATTCCTATAATCCTACCTAACTATAATAATAATATAATAATATATACGTTTATTGTTTATAAACAAAAAATGTTTGTACAATGGAGTTCACAACGTCTTATTTTCAACTTCTTAAATTTAACCTAAAACTTTACAAGATAATTAAACATAAATTACTAGATTATAAACCAAAAAAGTTCTCATAACAATTAAATTTTCAAGATTTAATAATGAAAATGAATTATAAATAATTAAAGTCATTTCCTGTTAAAAAAAAAAACAAAAAAAAAAAAACGAAAATACAATAGGAAATAAATAAATGAAAATACTTGAAATTCGTAGATAAATAATAAGTTAATTAATTTTCCATGATAAAGATGCGTGTTTTTAACGCTGCAACGATGAACCAGTATAAGGATTTAAATTTGTTGATATCCTCAATAATTAATAGGTCTTGAAGTTGATTTTCTTTGTTGAGATCGGAGTGAATATGACTGTTGATCCATTTTTGTCTGGCTTCTTTATAAATGGGGCATTCCAAAAAGAAGTGAATTAAGTTGTCTTGGTGACCCATATTACACAAGGGACACATATTCTCTGAATCTATTTTTTATTATAGTATAGTTGACATACTTTCTCGTTCGCTATTCGAATTTGACTGACAAGTCTGAGCTGATGAATAGGTAACTTGAACTGGAGATATTCTTCGCCAAGTCCAAGAGAACTGATATATTTATACCTAATATTGTATTTCGATAACAAAATGGATTCGATATCTTTACTTTTGTGATAGTTTATTAATTTTTCTACGGTGTTTTCAAATTCTTTTTCAATTTCTTCTGTTTGATTCAGTGTGGTTATGTAGAGAGCATTAGCTCTGGAGAGTAGTAATTTAAACTGTGAGAACCAATTATACTGTATTTCCGGTTTATTATTCTTTATGTCCAGTTTTGTAAGAGAGTTGAGAAGGATTTTAGGAAGCCTTGACTGGTCCATTTTTAAGATTTTTATCCACCATCTAAGGGCTCGCTTAATTACTTGGACAATCACCGAGTCAACTCCTACTTCTGTTCGGACATAGTGGTCAGGAGTACACCTGGGCCAGTAAAATATATTCTTATAGAATCTAGTTTGAACACATTCCAAGCTGTTGACATATCGCAATGCCCAGGTTTCGGAGCAATAGAGCAGGGTGGCATTAACCATCGAGTTGTATAGTTTGATTTTAGTTTCTAAACTATCTGATTTAGTATTTCTAAGGATTTCTCTGTCTTTAAATGAAGCTATACTGGCTTTACTGATGAACTGGTCTACTGTTTGCTTGAATTTGCCAGAAGCATAGAAATTTACACCCAAATAAGTTATTTGGTCGGTTTTGTCAATAATGAGGCTATTGTAAAAAAGGCTTTTCACGTGACCTAATTTGGGGCTTCTACGAAACACAACTGTTTTGGTTTTCTCAACGTTGACTTCGAGTTCATTTTGACAGCAGTAATCGTAAAGTATGTTTAGCATTCTTTGGGTTTCTCTCCATGATGGTGCCAGTAAAGTGGTGTCATCAGCATATAATAGCATTAATAATTCTTTGAGTTGTCCTACGCTTACTCCTTGTGCAGACTTATCTCTGAAAAACTTTACTATGTCACTTATGAAGAGGCAGAAAAGCAGTGGGCTTAATGAGTCACCTTGCATGACTCCTGTTGAAAGGGGGATTTCTTTTAACTCGTTCCCGCTTTTGAAAATAAAGCTGGCTGTTTGATAGAACGCTCTAATCACTCTTATAATTTTGGCACTTATACCTAAATAAGATAATTTTTGCCATAGCAGATTGTGGGTTATTTTATCGAAAGCACGACGGAAATCTACAAATGTTGCGAATAAGCGTTGGTTCTTTTTATTTAGCTGTAAGCTTATTAAAGCGTAGAGGATGAATACATTGTCTTGGCAGCCTCTGTTCTTTCTGAAACCAGACTGTTCTTCAGGAAGAATATTGTTCTTCTCCGCCCATTCATTAAGCCTTGTACTTATCAAGGAAGTAAAAATTTTAGCAATGACACTTATAAGGGAGATTCCTCTATAGTTGGATGAATCTGTTTTGTCTCCTTTTTTGTATAAAAGCATGACTTTGATTTTTGACCAGTCTGTTGGAATAGTTTCATAATTCAGTGCAAAATTGTAAAAATCCTGTAATTTATCTCTCCATTCCAGTGGTAGCACTTTCAGCAGTTCATAACGCATCTCGTCAAAGCCTGGTGCTTTACCCGTATTAGCTTGTTTAATAGCATTAAATAGTTCCTCAGAGGAAAACTCACTGTCCATTGAGGGTTCATAGCTGTTAGGCGATGTATATAAAGTAGTATCTAGTTTTCTTATTCCATATTCTGATTTATAAAAATCAACTATTCTGGTGAATGACAACGATGACCGCTCAAATTTACCTGGACTGGCTTGTTTTACCACGGACCAAAATTCAGCGCTGTTTTTTACTTGGCCTATTTTTTGTGTTATTTGTTGATAATAACGCGCTTTGGTTGCTCTGATAATTCTCTTGTAAACTTTCTTGCTCTCGTAGTATTGAGCAACATCAGAATCTTTAAAGCCAGATTTCTTACATAAGTTTACCCATTTTCGGATATTCTTCTTGGCCCGGGAGCATTCCTTGTCGAACCAATGATTTTTTTTAAAAGCAGGATTTTTCCCTTTATACTTACATTTTTCTTGAAGCACTTGAGCTTTTACTGCTGCTGATAATACACTTGACACAATAAAGGTACTTGTGTTGTTAATGTCGGTTTCAGCATCGCATCGGTGTTTAATAGAGAGAGTGGTTGATAGATAATTTTGAAAGTCCTTTAAGAGTTCTGGTTGCCATTTTAAAGAGTATATTGATGATGTGTCTAGAGTTTGTATTGCATCTGACGTGAGCTCGTTGTTGTGGGCTGGAAAAGCTAATTCTGTAAAACAGGCCATGTGATTTGAAACTCCTGAGATTGGAATAACTACCATGTCAGTAAACCAATGTGCCATACTGAGACTAATCCAAACTAAATCTACGACACTTTTACCATTGTAAGTGACACAAGTATATTGACCTGGTTTATCACTTGTAGACCTCCCATTTACTACACTTAGACCCAGCTCCTCCATGAAATTTACTAATAACTTTCCTCTACTATCTGTTTTGATATCCATTGATATTCTAGATCCATTTAAGTTTGTACTTTCAAATATCTCGTCATCTAGTTGGTTCATTTGTCCTATTCTTGAATTCCAGTCGCCCAAGAGTATCACATTATTATCTTTGCTTCCGTTGTTAATTTTTTCGAGCATGTCTCTCAGTTCTTCAATACAATGTTGGGAAGCAACGGACTGGTTCCAGTAAACCAAACCAACAATACAAGTTTCTACTGGTCCTCTAATCTTCACAACAATACATAAATTTGTCGAGTCAATCAACTCTGCATTTATGCTTTTCTTTATAAGTATGGCTAGTCCTCCACTAGCTCTCCCTCTTGATTTAGTTTTAACTGCCTTTGAACTGAAAATCTGGTAGTCCTTCAGAAAAACTGGCTTGTTGAAATGATCGGTTGCTAAAAAAGTTTCCACTAAGCATATAATATCTTGTTTGCAGAAAAGATTAATTTCTTTATTATCCAGATGCGATAAATTTTTAAAACCTTCTACATTCCAGCTAGCAATCCTAAACATTTTGTCTTCCTGGTTTTTTCTTTTTTCCATATTTTTTGTTATTTTGAGAGGGATCGGGGTCTCTGAATCCCTAAAAAAGACTCAAGAGAGTGAGATTGAGTACTGTTAAGTTTTCTTTTTTTAGAGTTGTCAGTTCTTACCGTTAAAGTATTTTTTTCCTTAGCAGTTTGTCTAGGTTCTGAGTTTAATTTTTGAGTAGATGGCAAATGAGAAGATGTCGATTGAAAATTTCCATCGTCCAACTCTTCTAGTGTGTATAAATCATCGTTTATTTGTAATTTATCGAATTTAATACGGGCGTATTGTCCACTGGCCTGAGTACTAACTATTCCTATATAACTAATCCTAACTAACTATAATCCTACATAACTATAATCCTACCTAACTATAATCCTACCTAACTATAATCCTACCTAACTATAATCCTACCTAACTATAATCCTACCTAACTATAATCCTACATAACTATAATCCTACCTAACTATAATCCTACCTAACTATAATCCTACCTAACTATAATCCTACCTAACTATAATCCTACCTAACTATAATCCTATCTAACTATAATCCTACCTAACTATAATCCTACCTAACTATAATCCTACCTAACTATAATCCTACCTAACTATAATCCTACCTACCTATAATCCTACCTAACTATAATCTCGAAATCCATCAAAATGTGGCATAAACCCTTTTTCCCCTGGACATTATAAATTATGATATTAGTAATCTCTAAAATGGTCACGGGGTCACAACTTTAGTCATATTCTTAGATTGACTGGGGAATTCGGATGTCGACTGTTGTTTGGGCCAGTCTTGCATTTTTTACTTTCACATATAAAGAAAATGTTGTGATGGCACGAAAATTCGATTTTGAGATTTAAATGGATTTACAAGTTTTGAGGTCCCCTGAGTCCAAAATAGTGATAAATTTGTATACAATGTTCAGTAATAATTAAATAATGCACTTACGAAAACTCAATAGTAATAAATTGAAAACACTGGGCTTAATAATTGTAAACTCTTTATATGAGAAATTTTTTCTGCGTTTTCTCAAACCAATTTTTTTCACCTGGAAGCATAGCCCATCTGGGACAGTGAACTGGTCAAAGTAACAGCCTGTTTGGAACCAACCATTGAAGATTATAAATAAATATAAACTCCCTTAATAGGTAAATGGTTGAAATCTTATTTTCACTTCCATTATTACACCAGACTCATTTAGAGAAAGCTTGTACTTCAAATGCTTCTTCACAGAACAACAAATAAGACAATAATGGCTTGTGTAGCATGTGAGGAAGATATGTGCCACACCAATGGGCAGTAAATACTCTATCCCAAAAATTATTATACTCTATCCCAAACGTCCTATCGTTTCGACCAGTTTACTGTCAAAACGGACGAGTGAAAATCGTCCCAAACAGACATGTTTGAAGCAAATCGTTAGCGTTCGTATTACCGGGAATACGAAGGGAGGATAAGGATTGTGAATAAGTTTGTGGTTGAAGGAATTAAAACGAGATTAAATCCAATATTTAGCAGATCTTTCGAGATTAAAGCCGATCTCTCTTATCATTATACTATCTTTCTAGGAAGTTTTTTTTCATAATAATGTTATTAATTAATGTCGTATCAGTTTGGCCGTTTCAAGAAGACTTTTGTTTCAGGATTTTGTCAAGGATAAAATCATATACCTGGGATTTATACAGTAGCCTTGTAAAAATAAAATAATATTTATATACTACCCTCTCAATAACTTACAATTTTCTGTAAGATTTAAAGTCTAGCTTGGATTTTATTTTATAAGTAATGGGCTGTAGAATAAGGATGGTATATAGGTAAGGTATTTGTAAGGATCTCGCTGGAAGGGTTTTCTGTATATAAATGGGCAAAATGGGCAACAGATAAAGGCATAACTCCTAATTACAGCCAGATGAAACCCGACCATCTCTCTTATAGCAACCTTACTCTGGCTCATTTTCAAAGCCTTAAGGCAAGCTATAATGAACATGAATTGCCTCTGATTAAAATATATTATAAAGGAAGCTCGGTTAGGTAGGCAAAGCTTGAGAATAACGCGGTCTCGTCGTAATTAACCTTCCTCATTCCGATGACAACAATACCTCCTTAAATACTCGTCTCCTCTCTTTTGTTTTCATCAGATTTTTCGGTTAAATTGAGCTAAAGACCTTTTATATATCTTCTGGGAAGAAGAAAACAAAAATAAGAGATAGAAAATAAATTTTTAATATTTCTTTATTAGTGTCTCTTTTTTTAAAGAGATTTATGAGTAATCATAATAAATTATTCGGTTTACATTCATTCATAATGGAGTTTTATAGTAATAAATGAATGAATAATGATATTTGAAAAATAATAACAAGATAAGTTTTTAACTATAAAGTCTTGACATTTATTGATTAATAATTATAACTATCGTAATGACTAAACTAATAGATGAATGAAAAATTTAGTTTTAGGTAATCTATCTTCCCTTTTATATCCAAAAAATTTGATATTATATTGAACTTTTTACTTTCTCATTAGGAAATTTGTTTAAATCATCAGGGAACATTTCTGTTTCGTGTCTGTTTGTCGGTCTGTCACTCATTTTTTGCGAATCAATATATCTTAAAAACTACTAATCCAATTGTAATATAATTTGGATGGTAGGTCATAAATAGCCCATTGTTGGTCCCATATAAGTTTTAACCTTCTGTACCCTTTTGCTTCTCTTCCACATGCACACAAACATACATTTATTTACACCTAAAGCTTCAAAAGTACTGATCTGATTTGTATGAAACTTTTATAGTTTATCGAAAGTAACCCGCAGATTGCCCCAGATTAATTTGAACCGTCTCCGCTCTTGATACTTTAATGCATGTAAAACATTTTATCTACGATTGATACGAAATATAAACATTGTATCTCTGTTTAGATGCGTAGAAAGTGGTTATTTACGTACTTGTATTCATTGCGCATGCGCGTCTCATAGTTCTGAACAATTCCTCTTCTTTACCACGCTAGCGCGGTAAAGAAGAGGAATCCTTCACCTTTACGCACGATTAGCGAGTTTGTTTACATTTAACAAAACGAATTTGCTGTTTGTTTAGTAAAAGTAACTGTTTATATCGAGTTTTTTTTGTGAAAAACAATGAGGGATTTAAGTGATTATGACGAATATGAGGAGAATAATACGCCTCCCGAAATAATTAATTCGACACAAAATACAACTAATGAATTAATGTCATCTTTATCAAAAGAGAAATACGAACTTGCATACAGGAAGTTAATTTTTGTCTGTATTAATTATTTAAATCTAACAATCGTAGATAAAGTACGGTACTCAACTCGTGCGAAAACGGCATTTTGCATTGTTCGTGTGGTTTTACTACCCTCGCTATAGCTCGGGTGCAAACTCCACACTCGCATGCAAAATGCTACTTTCCGCACTCGACGCGTAATGTATTGTTATTAACGGGGGAAAATTAAATAAATTTCATTAATATAGGTTGTAAAAGCATAAAATCATTAATAAAAATAGGACGTGAGTTAGCTATGTGCCTCATTAATTAGCAGACTATTTTTCCGTTGTATTAGAATTTTTTATTTGTATAAATTCTACTTATAGATAAATTACTTATAGATAAATACTGTTTATAGCATTCGTTATTCATCATTCTTTACACATATAAACTCCATTGGAGGCCTTAAAAAAAAGCCTCTAAAACGACATCCTAACTACATTTTGTAAAGTACTGGCTTACTTAGGTCAAAATATTTCTTACAATGTAGACTATAATTTACATTGTAGACACTCTAGAAATTTTCTCATGATTTACATGTACGATATTCCTGCAGTAGAGCTATTTTGAATCATTCTATACTCAATGTTCAGTTGTTAAAATTATTGCTTCACATTCTCCCCTACATTATGGGCGTACATTATGGGGGGGATGATGTTGGGGCTATTTATATTTACATTTTTATATAGTCTCTTAAAATATGTACATCTATTGACTGTATCCTATGTTATTCTTTTATATAAGCATATAAATAAATAAAGTTCTATTTTCATGTTAAGCCAAGACGATTACTTTTGTTTGATGTGACCACTTTCAGATAAGGCTTTAAAATTATACTGGAAAAGGGATTGGGTTATGACTGATAGTATTATATGTATAAATGTACTTGTAGAGAGATGATCTAGTGTCCTATAGAAGCATACAGGTCGTTATGTATAGTTAGGTTTGATTTATATGCAGGTTTATTGGTACCTTCCTCTGCAATAACGGAGTTTAGAGGGTTTGTTACAAACCTGTTATATCATAGGCACTTTCTCGTCGGTTAGAACAAATCAAATGTGTTTTAGGCTGTTTTATTGAGCTATCTACTTATTTTATGAAAATGTATTACATATGATCGATATGTAGATCCTTTATTCAGATTGCTTGTTTTTTAACTAGTAGTTCTGTGAACAGTAGACCTCGCGAAAATTAGAAATAAATTTAAACGTTACAGAGGGTCTATTTAAATACGAATCTATAGGTATAACTCGATTTCCCATGAAAAATCTAGTTTCTGTTAAAATAATTTTAAACGCGGACAGTGAGAGGTGGGGTTCGAGTCCCCGCTGGGGCGAAGTTATTTTTATGGTATTTGTAAAATTTTAATTCGAAAATAAACTATAAAAATTGATTTCAATTACTTAGAGTTTAGAGAATAAATGAAAACCCGAGGTGAAATCGAGAAATTAATTTAAGCAATAAATTTGGGCGCACTCCCCCTCAAAAACTCTGAAAAAAACATTATTTCTCGAAAACTATTCCGACGATTTTTAATTACTTTTTTTTAATATGCAGTCTATACGTATTTAACGGTATAAGTGGTTTTCCCGGGAAAAATCTAGCTTCTGAGAAAATAATTTTAAACGCGGACAGTGAGAGGCCGGATTCGATTCCCCGAGGTTATTTTTATGGTTATTCTAAACATTTTTTAAACAAATAACCCATATACATCGATTTTAATGTCTTAATGGAACATTTTATTCCAAATTTCAAGAACAAATAAAAACATTTTTTTTTTTTTTTTTTTTTTTTTAAAGTCTAAATAACATTTTTTTTTAAATTAATAACAATTTTTTTTTTTTATAAAAAAACAACTATATATATTTATTTTCCCAACTTGAAGTAACATTCATGCCAAATTTCAAGATAAACAGAAAATAAATTAGAAAAAAACTCTTTTGTTTTATTTTTTTTAAAAATTTAAAAATGAAATTCATTAAATATAAAACTCATACGTTGTTTTTTATGACTTTAAAAAACATGTATGCCAAATTTGAAGAAAATCTAATAAAGCGTTTGGCCGTAAGCACGTAACAAACATTTTCAGACGAAATGCTAATCTGTCTAGTACCTGGGGAAAACTGGGGAACAAAAAAGTTAAAACATAGGCCTCGCTTCGCTCGGTCAAAAATGCCCAAATTGTAATATTTCCGATGAATGAAAAATAAATTAACGAAGTTTTAATATGTTTCGTTTGATTTGAATTTATAGAACTTAGCTGAATATGACTACAAGTTGCTTTGGATGTAGAAATATGTTTTTTAAATCCTATCAAAATATTGACTAATAATTAAATGGATTAGTGATTAATTTTAAGAAAACTAATTCTTTTTAAGGTATAAAAAAAAGTTTCGCCTCGTAAAATTTGCATTTATTTTCACAGTAACTTTCGGCCTGTATATAGGACCATCAACATTGCCTAAACAAATTGTAATCGAACATTAATAAAAACTAAAATAGACTACCAATTATTGTGGCACATAGCTTCCTTGCATCATGCCATGTATTTTATTGTTATATTAACATTATTGTTAAATTACTTTCTTGTTATATTATATTATTATATATCAACATTATTTTAAATAATGTTGATGAGAAAGAGCCGTGGCAATATTCAACGTATTCAAATTGGTACGTGGGAGCAGGTTTATATTTTGAGAACAGATCGATAACATGTGCACGAATGAAGCCTGGTCGCCTGGTCTCGAGGTCTCTAGGCTCGCTGTGCTATTGAAGAGGTAGGTCAAGTTGAGAGGTGAGGGAACCAAGCCATCTCCTATTACCCTTGTCTATCTCCCTCCCAACGTTCTCTCCATAATATAAACTATTAATAGTTTTAGCAATCTTTAACACATTCATAGCGGTGTCGCTGTTGGTTTCACTATAAAAAAAAAAAAAAAAAAAAAAAAATTCCCGACCTAAAGTTCCAATTTGAAATTCACGTTTACGCGAGTGTTGCACGCGAATGCTTGGGCGGATACATTGTCCAACGAAAATTAAATACTTTCCCTTAGTGGTATATATTTTTGTAATCTACTCTTCAATACCTTTCATTTGAAACCCCTCTCAAAATTTTATAAAAGTATTTTTTTCACGTCACATAAATTATTCGCCATTTTGGATTTTAACGGCTGATAATATTGAGTTCGCTTTATTTTTCCTGTGTGTGCGTCAAAACTATCTTTAATACTGCAAAGTTTCATATTTATATATATTTTTTTTAATCAGAAGTTATTGGAACCGTACAGAGTGACAGACAGATATAGGAACGAAACTATAAGGCTTTTGTTGTTTTGTTTTACTAACGAAACATTAGTGAAAAGAAGCCTAAAAATAATAGAAATAAGAATAAAATAATAAATGTAACAATGTACAAAATACCTATCAGTCATTCAAATTAACAATCAAACAATAAATGATATTAAATATGTGAAACTATTTTGTAACACACTAATACATTTTTAATCGATATGCTTAGTTGAGATAACTAGAAAATGTTTGGCATGTATTAAATACTTAATTCTTGAACTGAACAAAGAGGAGATTGTGTTAACATCTAATCAATAGTTTCATTTATGAAACTACATGTTAAAACGAGGTTTAATACCAGTTATCTTGAAAAGTTAAACGATGCAAGTTAGCGTGCGAATGCACAAAACTCCTACTACTTACGAACCATCGTAATTAGTAACGATTTATCGCTTGTTACAAGTTTGACCTTTGACCCCTCGATGAAAGCTGTCAGTTTGAAAATGGTTGTAAGGCTTTTGTTAACCGTTTGAATTGCTTTTACAATCGATATAATGACGAGCTGAAGGAGGGGGGGGGGGGGCACTTGGTCCTTAATAAGGCAACCTAAAGTCACAAGTCACTTCAAGTCCCCCCTCCCCTTCTCAATATTATCTGTCCATTTATTACAAATTAACAAGATAATTACTAATTGCTAATAATAAGCCAATCCATTTTCCCTTACTAATAACTACCTTGGTCTCTTTAAGCCAATCAATGTAAAAAATATACATATTATTATTTATTAAATAAAAACATTATAATATTTATATGTTTTTTTCTGGGTCTCTTCGGGGGTTTATTAGTTGGGTGATAATAATTTAAACACTACTTCATTCCAACCTCGCAATTTTTCACCCATACACCTTGGGCTTCTTTAGGCTCTGAAACATATTATAAATATTATAGTGTTTTTATTTAACCCTTAAATGCTAATGGTAATTGGATGGCTGTTATTACTAATCCTTCGTCGATTCGAATAACATATGCAGAAAATACTTTTTTTTTTTTTTTTAATTATTTTTTTTTTTATGAGCCTTATGCAGCCTTGAAGCCACGAGATAAACGCTCAAGAGGTTAATTACTTAGTAAAAATTACTGGCCATGGGAAAGGAGAGAAAGAAATTTTGGGTTGAAACTATACTTTTATAAAGATAAAACTATTAAGAACTCATTATTAAATCTTTTAGTGAGTATACAAACATATAATGACAAATAACTTAGTAGGAACATCAGAAGAATCTGAAATTGAGTGAACATTAATGCACCAGGTCCCATGCCCCATACCAGGCCAAAAGCCCTAGGCCCTTTGCTAAGTGCTCCAGGCCCCATTTTATCGGCCATTGGTTTCGGTCCAAGGCCAATTACCCTAGCCCTATTGCCCCTTACCCCAGGCCCATTTTCCCAGGCTATAGGCTCATTTGACGACCAATTAATTCTCTATGTTTATTGCTAAACGTTAGTCGAATCGACGAAGTAGCTTTGACGGGAATTTGCCAGAAAACGAGTGTATGCTCAAAAGCACTACTACCGCTACACTAGCGGGTGTGTTACTAACCAGTGCAAGCACTTCAGAAGGATGGGGTACCCATCACCATCGCATACGAGTGTAAAAGGTTAAGGTTCAAACAGTACTCGTCGATTCGACTACCACTAGCATTCCAGGGTTAATGAATTGGTATAAAAGGGTTCAAGAACTACTTTAGAAAAATTAATACATATTATTATATTTTAATCATCATTTATATGCAGTGTTACCTTAAGTTTTGGCTCATAAATGAGGATTATAGCTGTGCCAACTGCAGCAGAAATTCAGTAATGTGAGACAGGATGTCTTTCAATTCATAGAAGTGTGTCCTAGTCTGAGGCATTATAGGAAGCATTGTCAGGAATACTTAGATAGGCAACAGGTTATTAACGTTTTAAATGGTAGCAACTCTTGGCAATCATTAGCCAAATATTTAAAGTTAGTGTTACCATATCGCAATATATTAACTCAAGGCCAGGATTATTGTTAGTATCGTATGTTTTCGTATTGCATTTGTTCATTAATAAAACCAGAAATAAATAAATAATATAAAGGATTAGTAAAAACAAAAAATAAAAATAAAAATAAATATATAAAAGAAAGTAAATCATAACCTATAATTAATTATTAGACGAAGTCGTTACTTTGTATTTAACTCGTATAAATGTTATATGTGTATTATATTATGTAGGTGATAATTATGTTTTTCGTAGATATGTATTTATATATTTTATTTATTTATTTATATCATGCAATTAGTTTAACTGTTACCTGTAAATAATAGAAAAAAAAAATTAATTATAGGAATAAGCCTAAAGGATATTTAGTCTTTATGGCAAGTATGGACATTATAATATAAGTTAGCAAATATATGGAAATATTTGTTTATGTATACAGTCTGCAACACCAGGTAGACGGCCGTTGGCCATACCTCAAAATGTATTGCGCTTGATTTACTTGAAATGTACTTTATCTACGATTGATACGAAATATAAACATTATATCTTTGTTTAGATGCGTAGAAAGTGATTATTTACGTACTTGTATTCATTGCGCATGCGCCTCTCATAGTTCTGAATAAGTGTTTATACCGAGTTTTTAGTGAAAAACAATGAGTGAATCAAGTGACTTTGACGAAAATGTATAGAATAATAATCCTCCAGAAATAATTAATTCGGCAAAAAATACAACTAATGAATTAATGCCATCTTTATCAAGAGAGAGATACGAACTTACATACAGCAAGTTTATTTGTTTCTGTATTTATTATTTAAATCTAACAATCGTAGATAAAGTACGGTACGCAACTCGTGCGAGAACGGCATTTTGCATTGCTCGTGTGGTTTTACCACCCTCGCTATCGCTCGGGTGCAAACTCCACACTCGCATGCAAAATGCTACTTTCCGCACTCGACGCGTAATGTACTATTATATTCTATAAATAAACATTATTATTATTATTATTATTACAGTGTTAAGTTAGGAAAAAACTATCATTCAGAGAGGGTATTAGAGATAATAAATACATATTTATTGCAAGACGCTCGCTGAAATGATAAACAAATTCTTATCTTTTAATTTTGCCGTTTTAACTCCGATAAGTACACATAGTTAGTTACTTTTAATTGCGTCCTCTTTCAAACTCCGCCATGCATAAGTAGAGTTAGCATCGTATACTTAGCAGTGTGATTTTATATTTAATGAAAAGCGTAAGGAACTTTGTTCCTACTGAGTGTCCCACGACACCACACGTAGTTTTTATTTGTTTAATTTTATTTTGTTTTGTTTTTACGTCTCAATCAAGACAACATTTGGTAATTACAAGAGTAGGAAATCAGGTGATATGGATGTACCAAATAGAAATGTCTACCATAGCTGAACAATTTGAGACTCGAAAGTCAGTAAAATTCCTTATTAATGAGCCAAAAATGAAACGACACTTACATATTCTCCTAACCATTAAGAGCTTAAATTTAATTACTCCTGTATTAAAAATACATATTTGTTGTTTTCAAAGCTATTAGAATGTAGCTAGTATAACACTATCATTGTCATGGGCGTTAAATTTTCATAAAATACTGTTTGAAAATTTAATTCGTTTTTGGATATTACTGCCCCAAATCTAAAGGGGAGGGGGGTGGTCGTCCCTTTGTTAAATACATAATTACCCCCACCTCCCTGTGTTCTACCCGTGGTAATTCCGCTCCCGGTGTTGGAAGTCTCTCTCACAAAGCGATGTTGCGTTTATTCCGTTTGGCTGTCAATGTTTAATGTTTGAACGTGGGTTCGGGGAGGGTCCGAAGAGGGAACCCTTTGTGAAGATATGACACTGGTTAGCCGTAGTGAACACTTGGAACCCCGACTGTTATCCCTCTAAATTACAAAATGTTTATCTAGCTTACCCCTTTTCACCTCCATCACAAAAAAAGAACTCTTTTGTTGATTTAATTATTGCGAGAACTGGAAAATTTTCGGAACAGTCGGAGGTCGGACAATTTATCGCAAAAACATTGGCTGAAATTGGTATAACCCGACATTTACCACCTGTCTGAAAAACAACACCACTTCATCCAAAGAAATTACCGAAAAAAAATATACATCGCCATGTAGGATATAATTGGAAATAATGGAAAATTTGCGTATAGCTTTTTGAAATCCTACCCTCGTTACAAACAGCTCGTTTAGACTGGATAAAAGTAATGAAAATTGACGTACAACTCTACAATTTACAACGACCAATTAGCTATTTAAATTTAATAATTTTTAATTTGTAAAAAGGAAAGTATAATTACCTTTATTTCAACTTTTATTTTTAACAAATAACAAATGTTATTGAAAAGTTACAATTTGTTGTTTGTAAATGGTTGAATGATATTTAATTAGGGTCCGTAGGCCAAACCAAGGACCCTTAAATTTTCCTGCGTGTGTCTGTCCGTCCATCCTGTCGCCTGCTCTCACGGCTACACCTTTCGTCCGATCACTTTGAAATTTGGCATGTATATGTTGAAAGGGTACGTCGAGCTGATTACAAAAATATATAATTATTTGGATATAACTTTGATAGGGCGAGTATAGGCAAGTTTGAAGTGGGTGTGAAACGTGTCCCCCCCCCCTCTATCTCGCTTATGTGAAGTGCAAAAAATCTGAAAAAATTCCTGAACATTCTTCGACCAAAAGTAAAGATACCACTTTTTGGAAATTTCGAAAAAAATATTATTTTACTTTTTATTGACAAAATACGTTTTTTTATAATTATGGTCTTTTCGATGTATTTATATGGTTGTAGTCCGGTTCAGTGGCAAAAAAATACTTTATCAGAGTGTGTTTTGAGAATATCAAACCCTTAGGATAGTTCAAAGTAAGCTTTTTAGCATTTAAATAAAACACTGTTAATACACTTTACAGTTAAACACTATATAGTGTGGCCTACGGACCCTCGCTGTGTGCTGACTAGCACACACTTGACCTGTTTATTAATTTTGTCATTGTGTGATGTGTTGATATTTATTATTTTTAAATATTTGGCCTGAAATTACCTATTTTAAAAAAATAGATAATTAGATTTTTATAGACAAAGATTTTAATATATCTTTGATACATAGATAGAAAGTGTTTGCAAAGTTAATATAAGTCAAGGGTTGGAAAAAAGGTAGAAAATACAAAAAAGAAAAAAATAGGAATGGAAAAGTAATAATTTAATTAAATATTTATATAAAGTCTTTTCCCTTCGAAAGCTTGATTGCGGCCTCAAAAGGGTCGATACAATTGTATTAGAAATAGATAATTGTGTTTAATTATTTATACTTAAAATAGCTAATTCTATTTAGAGCTATTAACATTAATTACTTTGGTATCAGTAATATAATGTGAAATGTTATTTTTTTATGTCTTGAATTTTGCGCTTATGGATTCAAAATACCTCCGGGAATAATCCCAATTAGATGTCCTGGAAGGAAAAGTAACTCCGGGAAAAAGCTTAAATTGTAAGACCCTAGGAAAAAAAAGAAAATGGTGGAAAAACCATTTGGTGTTTTTAAACTAACTACGTCTCTAGGGAGATTTTACCCTTTTCCTCTTCACCGCTTTTCTTTCACCACCATTAAAAATATTGCGTTTCCTTCTTTCCTTAAAGTATACCGTATAAGTAAGATGCAAGTTTAGCCCATTACGGAAAAGTGGTGCGGCAGATAAATTGTGCATTAATACTTAAATGCAATTGTCATAATGCAGGGATTTTAATGCTATAAATATCTTGGTTAAATCGATGTGCTAGATTGTGTTCCTCTGTCGTCTCATTTGGATTTTCCATCGTTATAATTTAGTTTCTAAAAAAATATGAATTCTTCGTACAAGATTATTGTTGATTGTGGAATTTTATTCCCCGGTAGCATTTAGGCCTCATTCACACTAGAGATTCCGGAATGCGATTCACGAATGCAAGATTCTATCTAATGATACCAAGCGGCTTATGTATTTTTCTTTGCCATTCAGACTACGATTCCGGTATGCGATTCGTATGAGATTCTCAAATCGAGTATCCCGTCCCCGTGAGCCGCCTGGATTCTTTTTAGAATTCTTCTTAGAAAGCGGCTCATGATACATTGCGGTACATGGGCCCATTCAGACTAGGCGATTCCGAATCGCATTCAGGTTCAATCCTCTTGCTGCTGTGTGAATGAGCCGTTAGGGCTCATTCACACTGGGATTCCGGAATGCGATTCGTGTATGAGATTCAAAAAAGTATCAAGATTCAGTAACTCGGCGGCTTCTTCCCCCCACTTTTCCTAGTTTTGATCCCACTTTTATTATACACTAACATATATATGTATTTAATTTTTAAATAATTAATTATATTATATTTATTATTATATTCATAATTAACCTATTTTATTTAAAGTAAATAAAACAATTGAAAAATAATATATATTAAATAATATATTACATTGATTTATTAATATATTTATATAATTAAAATATTTTATACAACGTAAATAAAATTATTTATAATAAAATATTATTATTATATAATATGAATGGGCCCATATAGCGCAATGTATCATGAGCCGCTTTCTAAGAAGAATTCTAAAAAGAATCGAGGCGGCTCACGGGGACGGGATACTCTATTTGAGAATCTCATACGAATCGCATACCGGAATCGTAGTCTGAATGGACATAAGCAAAATGCATAGGCCGCCTGGTATCATTAGAATCTTCGATTCGTGAATCGCATTCGGGAATCTGTAGTGTGAATGAGGCCTTAGAATAGCCGAGCAAGATTCTCTCACACTTTTTTGTTGTTACCAAACAACAAGTTTGTTCTTGTATGTTCTTGTTTTTCGGACACTTAATTTTTAAGCACCGTTATTTTGATTCATTAAAAGTTATATTGTCCGCCAGATTACCATTTATTTTTGTCATTTGAGCCATATACACTTCGTTTAGGTGCATTATTATTTGTAATAATTAATTTTCTTCTTTTTTTTTTATTTCAGTTTTAGCCTCTTAACTTGATCAAAATCATTTTGTTTTTCAATAAATCTATCAAATATGCAGTTAAAATGTTTCTTAAAAGAATGTTTTATATATTATTATATACCAATTATTTAATATAAAGAATGATTAGTAGATTGAAAAAAAATAAAATAAAAATGGTATTAGATTTCATCACCGTTAACTTAATACTATAACTATATTTTTTAAAAACTTTATGGTGCAATTCACTCATATTCAAACTAATATCTCTTCTTTATTTTTTTGTTCAAATGCCTATTGCCAAGTTATGTCCCGCAGACGAACTTAGCCGACCATATATTCTTAAAAGGCACCAAAAGATTACCTTACACAATTCTAGCTTGATGTTAGTCAAACACTTTTTTGCACGCTATCTCTTGGACTATTAACCAATTGAAAAAAATAAAATCAAAGTTTTGTAAATTTACATTTGATTGTACTGTTTAAATTTTTATAAATTTCAAGATATAAAGAACTTTTTATATACTACGTTTTTGAATTTTCTATTGAATCGTATGTAATGTTGATAATATATTTGTTATTGTTATATAATATATAATGTTAAAGAAAAAAAAATAGTCCCGAATTTATTCATTTCACATAAATGACAACCATCTATGGAGCTGATCTTAAACCAATAAAAGGACAAATCTTTGTTCAACGGATCTCCCCAACATCAAATCTAAATCGTGCCATCGATATATTTGAAATAATATAAATAATATAATAAATATATATTTCCTGTTTTGCTGTCATTCAATGTTTATCTCTATTGATAAAAATTACAAATTTGAAACCCGTCAAAATGAAGATTGCGTAAATATGGGACATGGCAAAACAAATTAAATAACTTTGGGATTTTTCCGAACTAACTTTCCATACAGCAAAATTTGCTAAAAACCAATTAAATTCTGCTGAAAGATAGCTAAAAGTATTAAAATAATGCATTGTCATCGTGTTATGAGCTATGCTAAAAGTTTCAAATGTCTAGCTATTCGGGAAGTTAGTTAGAAATCGATTGCCAGATTTGTACCGGACAAACAAACAAACAAGAAAGCAAGCTAATAAAAACGTAGTAAAATATCGAATAATCCAAAAATTGGATTCAATATGTTACTTTGGAGATAAAATGTAATAGAAGTATGAAGAGTTTAATAGAACTGTCAGATGTTTATCAATGCTTTCCTCAAGAATGTATAAAAGTTATACGCTATCTGATTGTTCTACGTTTTAATAAATGCAGATATGTTGCCTAATAAAACATCTACAATACACAAAGTACGTACTCTGTGTAAGAATTGAAACTTTTCATTAGCAAGCAGTTGACACAGTAGCATGCTTTGAAGACAAATATCCGATTTAAAGGAGTTTTATATCTTTAGAATTACTTCCTCTTTCCTTAAAATGGATGTAATTTAGAATCCTTTACTGGTGAGATACCAGTCAACATAAGATTTATCAGATTAGTTAAGAGTATCTATATCCTTGTTCAAGTATAAAGAAAATAAACTTAAACAGCTATTTTCTTGATGATAAAAATTTAAGGATGCTTAGAACAAATTAAGCCCTTTTTATTTAACGATTGTTTTCAGCCAATGAATTTTTTAAAATATTTTACTAATCAGGATAGAATTAAATAAAGTTTCATTACGATCCTTTGTGTCGAGATTTGGCAATAAGGAGAAAATATTCTTTATTCTGTTTGAGATCTACTGCGAAATTTCACATTTCCAAAGCAGAGGCAATTATTTGTGTTACGACACGCTGTAAAATTTAGTATTTTGCCTTCGAGGCTAAAACGAAGTATTCCCCCCCCCCTCTTGGTTTTAATGACCTGTTTCCCCCTCTAATGCAGGGATTCCCTCTCTGTTAATGGGCCATAAAATTAGTAATGAGTTGTATATACCGAATAGGAGGAAAGAGGGCTTGTGTAGAACTTCATTTAGGAGACAATTAAGATAGTCAAGTCCATCAAATGATACCTCGGGCTCCTTTTCATGACATTCCCCCCCTTTTTCTACCATGATTGGATTTATTCGAGTTTTTTGATGATGTTGGATATGGGGTAAATGATTGAGAGGTAATGAAAGTCTAATCTGACGGGTCTTTAACTCAACTTCGTCATAAAAAAAAGTTTAAATATGAGCTTGTCAGCAATTTTTGTGACTTCCGTATAAATATTATGTTTAATAGTTTAATAATCCGATATATAATTATTAAACAACACGTTTTAATAGCGTATAGTTTTTATTTATTGAGTCTTGACTCAGCTCCCGTAGAGTAAACATCTTTAGTTTAGTAGTAGAATAGTTTAGTGTAGTAAATCAGTACAATCGGCTAAAATATTGCAGTTTCAGCAATTTAGTTTTTTCTTTAAATCATTTTTCATTTAAATATCTTTTGCTTACATCGTCATTATATTTTGTCTATTTGTAATCCATTTCGTAATATCATTAATTTAACACTTCCGCCTCATTTTAAATTATGGACTTTACGCCCCTTAATATTATAACTTTTTCTATAACATATATTTACTATTCTATATAATAAATTCTCAGCTCGACACTTAAAATGACAAATGTTTTCACTCGCAAACGAGTATGACGGCTTAATTCCCGAATACGAGGAAACAGACCTTTTTAATTTGAACATATCTCAACAAACAACCGCAACAAACGGAAATGGCGAGGACAGAGCACACAACGATCTGCTGGCCGATTTGGCTGTGGAGAATCTTCCTAAGGTATTTAACAACATTACCTTACCTTCTATTGGACAGAAAGTGGCCATACTTAGAAAAGATGGTCAAAAGCAAGAAGCAATTGTAACGAAGATATCACGGGCAACTAACAACTTTGCACAGCTGAACGAAAACATTATAATAGACGTGGAATGGATTGAGAACGACGGCTGCGTTAAAGGTAAAACCGTTGATATAAACAGTATACTCCCTTGTAAAGACCTAGAGCCCGTCCCTCTTAAAGGAAAGTCACCCGTAATTAAAAGTATTATCCCCATTCACCCCGAGCACGCCCAAACAACAAGTTCCACAAAAGTTATTTTAAACAACATAGATACAAACCCTGCCAATATAGAGAACCACTTAGACCTTCAAGCTAAATGTAACGACTGCGGCCAGTCATTTAAAAACAAACGCGGCCTCACAACTCATATCGCTAAGAAACATCCTTTGTTAGCGAATGAAATTAAATTAAAAAAATTGACCCCAAAAAGTAATACATCCCACAACTCAATTACCACCAAATCCCAAATTGACGAATGGTCTGCGTCATTCAATAAGATTTTGTCCAAATCCCAATCCAGTTTCGATCCTCATGAGTTTGATGAAGCGATGTCAGGCTTTCTTGTCTTTCTTCGAGGGATTAATTCCGAACTTCCCGGACCGAAACATCCGGCCACTCGCTTCTATAAGATGAGACAAAAAAATAAAACAACGGTAGGCGACAAAGGTGCTGCAAAAACATCTAACCCAAGTAGAGCAAATAAAATAGCGAGGGAGAGAAGGAAGGAGCTTTACCAATACGAAGTAGCCCAATATCATTATTACAATCGAAGGAGGAAAGTTGTACATAATGTAATGAACGCAGACCAACCTAAAAATTGTCCTGCACCGCTAGCCACAATCGAGAAGCACTTTAAAACAATTTTTGAAGTCAACAATGACCACATAAGAGACTATTACGAAACTTCCGTAATTAATCCTGACCTAGTATCTATAGACATTAAAAGGGTCCACAAGGCCATAAAATCAACTTCTCTTGACACCTCACCAGGGCCCGACGGAGTGTTAGTGCGGACCGTGAAACATTTAGATATAGCCCATATAGTAAAATGTATAGCAGAGATCCTTTTAAAATTCTCGTACCTCCCAAAATCTCTCCGTGAGG
Source organism: Gerris lacustris (assembly GCA_951217055.1). Classification (NCBI taxonomy): domain Eukaryota; kingdom Metazoa; phylum Arthropoda; class Insecta; order Hemiptera; family Gerridae; genus Gerris; species Gerris lacustris. Next base: position 7,806,057 of record OX578281.1, on the reverse strand, counting down.
GGAGAACTATTTTGATTTTCAAGGGAAAAGGATCAGTTGAAGACATGTCTTCTTGGAGACCAATAACGATGCACTCAATTGTGCGTCGGATTCTGGAAAAAGTACTTGATTCCGAAGTACGAGCCCAACTTCGTTTTCATTCCAGTCAAAGAGGTTTTGTCAACGGTCTTCCAGGGTGTCATGTCAACACGAGGATAATGGACGCCATTCTTAAGAATGCTAAACATAATAAGAATGACGCTGTGATCGCTTTTCTAGATGTCACCGGTGCTTTTGACAATATCGGACATAACCATATTATAAACTCGCTACAAGCCAACGGTGTTTCTACTGATCTCTCAAGAACCATACAAGCACTACTCTGTTTTAACACAGTTAAGATCAACGCCGGTTTTAAACACACAAATCTTATAGAAATAAATAGGGGCGTGCCTCAAGGAGGGCCACTCTCTGCAACTCTTTTTAATTTGGCTATTAACCACCTCTACAAAGAATTCTGCGATTCTCAGCTGGCCAATGAGTATGGATACCATCTTAATGAGGGACAGGACGGAATAATACTAACAGGGTTCGCTGACGACCAAGCTGTCACTTGTAAGAATATAAAATCAGCTGAAAGAGTCATAGATGGCATCCAACGCAGATTCAGAGAAATAGGACTACACATCAATCCCACCAAAAGCACATCCATCGTTCTAATTAAGGGAGTCCTCAGATCTGAAAATATAAAATTAGAAGACGGAAGCACGATAGTTTCAGCCACAGAGAATGACACAATAAAGTACTTAGGGTGTAAATTTACAGGTGAACTCATTATTGACGAAAATATTGTAAACAAATTGCATGAGAATATTAATAAGCTAACGCTGTCAAATCTTCTAAAACCAGATCAAAAGCTAAATATTCTTAACCAGTATATTTTTCCCTCTATAACGTATCCCTTGCAGACTGCACCCCTTGCGAAACTTTCACTCACTCTCCTTGAAGGAATCGACGTCATGATTAGAAGAAGCACCAAATCAATAATAGGATTGCCAGCAAATACTTCCTCTGCAATGATGTATGCTCCTCGTCGTTTCCGCGGACTTGGCTTACTTCAGTGCACTTGGGAGGCTCCTCTACAACACATCAGTATAGCACAAAAACTCGCTAAAGTCTCCGACCCACAATTCCTTCCCATCTTTGACTTTAAATCCGAAGTCGACGAGTGTGCCAAGCGCCTACATCTGGATCACCTTCTTACAGAGGATTTTAGTGTAAGAAAGCTTAGAAAATCGCTAAGGGAAAAGTCCTTCGATGAATGGTCCAGATGTAAGTGGCAGGGTATCGGAGTGTGTCACTTCAAGGATACTCCCAAGTGTAATGAATACCTCTGTGAAAGGAAAATTCTCTCTGGTTCCGAGTGGACCAACTCAATCAAGCTAAACACTAACTATGCTCCTTTACGGGGTGTGCCAGGTCACAATACAAGAGATGTTGGGAACCTCTGCCGTAAATGCGGAAGAGAGCCTGAAACTCCAGCACATGTGCTCGGACATTGCCCTAACAACATGCTCCTTGTAACGCGCCGACACCACAACGTAAAGCACAAACTTATCGAGCTACTCTCGGAGAAGGATTTTACCTGCTACGAGGAGGTTCACTGCATAGACGATGACGGCTCTTCGAGATTCTGTGACATCGTGGCCTTCCCGAAAAATTCAAAGAAAGCTTTAATAATAGACCCTACTGTCAGGTATGAAACCAACGACCTCACCCAAGGTGAGAAAGTCCATAAGGAGAAGGAAGGCATTTATAAAAAGTGCATCACATTCCTCAAAGAAAAATACCACGAGAGCCACGGTGCCAGAGAATACGAAGTCAGAGGGTTATGGTTCGGCTCTAGAGGATCCATACCTAGTATAACATCTTCATTCTTTGACGAGGTCGGTATCGACAGAAAATATTTGACAACCCTGTCAGAGTCGATTATTTTAGACTCACTGGGAATTATTAACTACCATATTTACTAAACTTATTACTTACTTTAATTGTATCCTATTTTACTTTAAATCGTTTTGTTTTGACAGTGTGACCCTTTCTTTGTTTAATGGTAACTTAATTGCTAATATATTATAATTGTTTTGACCATGTCATTTAATTAATTGTACAGAATATTATTTTAATTATTTAATTAATGTCTCACGATAGATCAGTACGCTGTGTGTTTAGCAACCCATTCTATTTGGGCAGCATCACTGTTATTTTTGTAAATAAAGTGTTTCTCTCTATTTGATACTTAACATATATTTAAACATTTTATTAGCATAAAATTGATACATCTAAAACAGTGGTTCTCAACCTGGGGAAAGAAAAAATACATGGCGGAGTTAGAAAAGAGGAAAAATTTAAAATAACTATCTGTTTGTACCTAGCGCAGTTAAGGCAAAATTAAAAGAAAATTATTATTTGTATAATTAAAGCAAGCGTCTTACTATAAATATATATTGAATATATGAAAAGAGTTGATCGTGATGAGTTTTTAGTTAAAGAGTATGTTTGTTAAAAGATGTTGGATTGAAATAGGACTGCTTTCTACCTACCTGGCCTATTAATTTAAAATATTATAATAAATTATATTATAAAACACGAAACTAGTTGGTTTTATTTAAAACCTTATCTCACTAATTTAATCCTATGCTATAATTTCATCGGTTGCTAATTCAAATCTTATTGAAAATTACCATATTATCTTTTATAGCTAAATATAAATGCGAAAAACATGTTAAGTTATACAAAAATACATAAAAAGGTTCTTTTTGAGTTACATTTATAAATGAGGATAGTAATTTTTACTTCTTTGAAATTGAAAATATTGAAATATTTTAAAAATCTAATAACAAAACATTGTTATGTCCATACTATCTGTTGTATAAAACATAAATCTAAAACTATATTTCAACTAGTTAAAAAGCTGATGCGTTAATCTTGTTATTATATCTGTAATTTCCTGTCCATTTTCTACTCCATTACCTACTGACAGGTTCATGTACATAGAACCCATTACCTTACCAACAATTTCTCTTTTTTTTATCTGAAAATAAAGCAGAACTAAAGTGGAATGTTGACTGAAACGTTTGCGTGATGGTGTTTACAATCAGATATGGTTTGGTGAGGAGTGACCCGACTTCAAAGGGCATCTTTTGATAACTTTACTCACCACGATAACGTTCTCACAATGGACTTTATCACTGTTCATTTTTCAAACGTTAATCTGTTCACTCATTAGCATCTATTGTACGCTTTTTCATTTTGTAATTTTTTATGAACATTATATATGAATTAATGATAGTATCCATAATTATCTATATATATAAAACTAAGAGTGACAGTGATTGACTGACCGACTGATCACTAATTCACCTACTTCCCATTGACATAGAGATTGGAAATTTGAGATTTTTCATAGATAGAGTGTACCATAAATAGAAAAGTGCGGCCATTTTGATTTCGATATATGGCCACCATATTGAATTATAGCCGCCATCTTGGATTTAATAACACTATTATCTCAGCTTCCAGTGGACCTAGAGATCTGAAATTTGGTACATAGACTTATGGTAGCTAAAAAAGAAAATTAAAGGTACTTTCACTTCAACATATAGCCGTCATATTGAATTATTGTCACCATCTTGGATTTAATCACACACAATTATCTCAGCTTCCAGTGGACCTAGAGATCTGAAATTTGGTACCTACACTTATAGTAGCTAAAGAAGAAAATTGAAAGTATGTACTTTCACTTCAACATATGACCGCCATCTTTGATTATAACCGCCCTCTTGGATTTAATCACAGATAATTATCTTAGCTTCCAATGCACAGAATGAATAAGTAAATTAATTTAAATATATATTTAGATAAGTTATATCTATTTGAAGACCAAAGACTCAAAATAAACAGTTATTTTTATTAAAATAAATGTGGTTGGTCTAGCTTAGCAATAACTAATCATTATGAAGTGCGTTATAGTCGCCTTCTGGGCACTTGATTATATAAATGTTTAGAATTTTTATTTTTAAGCAAGATTTAAAAGAAGTTGTAATCTTTTTACACTAGGTTTAAATGAAAGAGGTCAATGCCTCTAAATTCTTAATGTTCCTTCTATTAGTCTCCACAGACCAATAATCTCTAAATACATTCTCTGGACGATAGTATTTCTAACTTCTATCGATTTCTCCTTAACACTGTTTCTTATATTGCCGTTTTATATATGCCTGTTATGACGGTATTTTATATCTTCCTTCCTTATTTTATACCATTATGTATAATCACTGGGTAAGCAATACTTCTATATTCTTGCTTAGTTTGGAGCACTAGCTAAGTACTATACTTAGCTTTTATTTTCATAAATTTAAATATTTCTTTTACAAGTACTCTTTTAAGATAAGATCGTTGCTTTATTTAGTATATTGCCTTTTAGATATTTAATTTCTGTTGTTTTATTAAAATAAGAAAACATCCTAAAAAAAAAAAAATAAAAATATTTAGATGCGAGCTGGGATGTTTGAACGTTCACTTCTCTTTCTCGACTCTGAACCTGTCGGTGTTTTTACTTAGGGTGGTAGCGGCGTCGCAATTTCCTTCGCCCTGATTTATGCACATTCCCAATACATGTTTTTCCGCCATCTTGGATTTTGTACATATTCTTTACTTTCCCAGACCACATTTTCTTCGTAAATAATAAATTGGGTTTTCAATATTCTGTTCCTTTTTGCACATGCCTATATATACGAACACGCACACACACATATATACGATGTATTCCGTACATGTACGTGTATACAATCTATTCTGTTATATTTAGGTATAAGTTTAAAAAATAGTCTGCCAATTAGTGTGACACAAGGCTTCCTCTTTCATATTATACTTTAATGATATTATGCTTTTACAAGCTATTATTGACAATTTTTTTTTTTTTCACCCGGTTTTCAAATCTGTCAAAATTGTTTTGATTTTGCTTCCGAGCATACCGAAGGTAACGGAAGCTACATGATGGTTCTGAATAACAAAAAATATTTGATGACACCGATTTAAAAAATTCCAAGACAGAAATCCGTTTCAGCAATTAGAAAAAATTTTTGGTTCCGTGTCTGTCTGTCGGTCTGTCGCTCAAAGCCAGTCTTAAGCATCTTAAGCTTGTTAAAGCATAAAATCAATAAAGTACGTAATAGTATGAGGAAGCTACGTGCTAAACCACTTGAAAGTCTCATTTACTTGAATTAAAGTATTAATTTTAGCAATATTAAAGAGCGCAGACAATTGAAATTAATCTGGGGCTATTTGCGGGCTAATTTCGACAAACCCTCCAAATTTCATAAAAATTGGAGGAGTACTTTTAAAGCTACAGGTGTAAATACATGTATGTTTGAGCGGATGTGGAAGAGAAACAAATGGGCTCAGAAAGTTCAAATATGGGACCAACAATGGACTAATTGTGACCTACCATCCAAATTTCGTTAAAATCGTATGTGTAGTTTTTAAGATATTATGTTGGTTCGCAAAAAATTATGCGACAGAGAGAAAGACAGGGGAACAAAAATGTTCCCTGATGTCTGAAACGGATTTCAGTTTTGGAATTTTTGAAATCGGAGATATAAAAAATATTTTTGTTACCTTCGGTGAGCTCGGAAGCAATTATCACATTTGATGTCTTAAAATTAGTAAAATTCATTATACGAGTTATAAGCGTACGGCAAATAATACTTTGATTTCAAGTTCGTGTGGTTTGGGAGATAATTAATTTGATATATTCATGCTAGAAAGAGTTCTTATATATATCCTTAAATCATACAAATATATACATATGTATATTTAAATCATACATTTATCAAATCATAAAATTAAAATTGTAGAAAATGTTATTTTATTATCTTTTTTTTTTCGGTTTTAATGTGTGTAAAATGCTACATACGGGTAAAATTTTAAACTTTCTTTACAGGGTCCGTAGCCAAAAACAAGGACACTTATACATTCCTGCACTTGTCCGTCTGTCTGTAACAAAACAAGGACCTTTATACATTCCTGCTCTTGCCCGTCTGTCTGTAACAAGGACCCTTATACATTCCTGCACTTGTCCGTCTGTCTGTAACAAAACAAGGACCTTTATACATTCCTGCTCTTGCCCGTCTGTCTGTAACAAGGACCCTTATACATTCCTGCACTAGTCCGTCTGTCTGTAACAAAACAAGGACCTTTATACATTCCTGCTCTTGCCCGTCTGTCTGTAACAAGGACCCTTATACATTCCTGCACTTGCCCGTCTGTCTGTAACAAAACAAGGACCTTTATACATTCCTGCACTTGTCCGTCTGTCTGTAACAAAACAAGGACCCTTATACATTCCTGCACTTGTCCGTCTGTCTGTAACAAAACAAGGACCTTTATACATTCCTGCTCTTGCCCGTCTGTCTGTAACAAGGACCCTTATACATTCCTGCACTTGCCCGTCTGTCTGTAACATAACAAGGACCTTTATACATTCCTGCTCTTGCCCGTCTGTCTGTAACAAGGATCCTTATACATTCCTGCACTTGTCCGTCTGTCTGTAACAAAACAAGGACCTTTATACATTCCTGCTCTTGCCCGTCTGTCTGTAACAAGGACCTTTATACATTCCTGCTCTTGCCCGTCTGTCTGTAACAAGGACCCTTATACATTTCTGCACTTGCCCGTCTGTCTGTAACAAAACAAGGACCTTTATACATTCCTGCTCTTGCCCGTCTGTCTGTAACAAGGACCCTTATACATTTCTGCACTTGCCCGTCTGTCTGTAACAAAACAAGGACCTTTATACATTCCTGCTCTTGCCCGTCTGTCTGTAACAAGGACCCTTATACATTCCTGCACTTGTCCGTCTGTCTGTAACAAAACAAGGACCTTTATACATTCCTGCACTTGTCCGTCTGTCTGTAACAAAACAAGGACCTTTATACATTCCTGCTGTTGCCTGTCTGTCTGTAACAAGGACCCTTATACATTCCTGCACTTGTCCGTCTGTCTGTAACAAGGACCCTTATTCATTCTTGCACTTGTCCGTCTGTCTGTAACGCACCTGATCTTCGATAATGCCCAACATTTGAAACTTTTTACTTAGTTAAGTGTACTGACACAAAAGCAGAAAAATTATGGGGAAGTTACGAAATTATCATCTCTCAAAAACTAGGGGTTAAAGTTCAAGGGATTGTTTTTTTACTGTAAATGCATCATGATGGGTGTTGACAGAAAAAAGAGGACGCACTCAGTACAAATATTTTGCGCCATTTCCCTTTGAACATTATGTTTATTTAATGGTTTTTTTCAGGCTTTTTTAAGGGGTTGCACCCCTAAATTGAAAGCTAATATTAGTTTTTCGATTTCACCTCGGATATGATTTTTCAGAAAATGATTGCTAAATTTCGTTAAAATTACCCAAGTACTGTAAGCTCAACGCGTCTGCACTGAGGCAGACAGACATTTTTTAAAACACACTTTTTTGGACCCAGGAAAAACGTGTAAATTCATCAAATCGAATTTTCGTGTCATCGCAATACTTTCTCTTTTTTTGCGAAGGTAAAAATGGTGTGAGAAATTTAAATTTATACGCCACCTATATTATATGATTTTTTTTTTGCTTAGGAACGGAGTTGGCACACTTCGCAGAAGTTTCATTGCGTTTTGTTTCACGTCATAATGAGGCGCTCAGTTTTGCAATAAATTCAATGATATACCCAGCTTTCATTTTTAGAGATATATTGATGAACTAATAAGATTATTACTCAGAATTCTCTACTATTCGTAAATTTAAGCTTATATATTTAATATGGAAGTCATTTTCAATTTCAACTAAAAATGTTTATTGCTTCCGAGCTTACCGAAGGTAACGGAAGCTATGTGATCGTTCTGAAGAACTAAAAATGTTTAGGTCTCTGATTTCAAAAATTCCAAGACAGAAATCCGTTTCAGACATTAGGGATCATTTTTGGTTCCGTGTCTGTCTGCCGGTCTGTCGGTCGGTCTGTCGGTCGGTCTGTCGTTCAATTTTTGCGAACCAACGTATCTTAAAAACTACACGTCCAAATTTAAGAAATTTGGGTGGTAGGTCATGAGTAGCCCATTGTTGGTCCCATATAAGTTTTAACCTTCTGCGCTCATTTGTTTCTCTTCCACATGCGCACAAACATACATTAATTTACACCTATAGCTTCGAAAGTACTTACCTAATTTGTATGAAACTTTTATAGTTTATCGAAAGTAGCCCGCAGATAGCCCCAGATTACTTTGAACCGTCTGCGCTCTTTTACTTTTGCTTAATTGATACTTTAATCCAAGTATAAAATCAAAACAATTTGGACAGAGTAAAAAAACGGAGGAAACCATTAAACAAATTACAATAATGGCTTATAAATGCATAAAATATTAAATTAATAATGTACGTAATAGGATGCGAGGAAGCTATGTGCCATACCAATTGGCAGTCTATTTTTAAGGGTTAGGCCACTATTGCACTGATCGCTATTATATATATGATTAAAAAGTTATAGCAAATCAAACTTTTAATCGCCGCCATTTGATACGGCTGGGCTATTTGTTAATTGGTATTATGCCCAACGTTTTTCACGCTGAGGGTTTTTTTCCCTTAAGAAGTAACGTCAATGTCACTTATATTCAAGATGTGGTTAATTCTGGAACACCTAAAACTTTATCCTAATTCTAACTGTTGTGGAGCCTAGGTAATCATATGGCACTTCTTTAAATTGTTACTCTCCTTAAAAAGAAAACAGTGGAGAGTAACAATCTAAAGAAGGTGTACGGAATGTTCTTCATTAGACTGTTACTACCCTTATAATAACAGAAGTGTTATATTCCTTTGTCCCAAAGTACATTGGTCTAAACATCACTTTGTCTTAATAGTTATTTAGTTAGTCATTTATATTCTAAAAAGACATAGGGGAGTAACAATCTGAAGAAGGTGAGAAGGTGTATGGAATGTTCTTCTTTAGACTGTTACTCCCCCTATAATAACAGAAGTGTTATATTCCTTTGTCCCAAAGTACATTGGTCTAAACATCACTTTGTCTTAATAGTTATTTAGTTAAATACATTTACATTCTAAAAACACATAGGGGAGTAACAATCTAAAGAAGTATGTATGTAATGTATGTAATGGTATGTATGTGTTTGTCATTTAATTTATATTTATTTAAATGCTTCATCACTTTTAACATTATTGTTTTTTTGTAATTTCTGTTTTGCTTTAATTACTAATTCATCTTTTATACCGATTTTTTTTATAATATTAAACTCTTACTAAGAGAAACTTTGGAATTATTAATAGTAAACCGTGGCATTTCAAATATTTTATTACCTAAAGGTATTTAAAAACCAAATTAGCAAAAGCAACTTGGTTTTGTGTAATCACAAACTCTTTCTCAACTCTAATGAATTATTACTAATTCAACTTTCCCTCCTTTAGGAAAGTTTTAGAAAAACTTTAAGCTTCTAGAAAATTTTTAAACAGGAAAACTTATAGTTCGAAGAAAAATGTTTGTTATGCAAGCTCTAGAAAGAACATTTTCTTGAGTTCTAGAAGAAACCTGGAAATATTAATAAACCTTATTATAAATAAATATCTTTTTGAAAATGTTATGTCATTGTAGCGATTTTCACATTATTTATTCATGTTGTTGCAACTTTATTTTTTAATTTTATAAAAGCTTATTTAAAATATATTTTTGTTGGCATAAAAAACAAGATGGGGTTTTTAGTTTCCTATAAATATATAATACTACTTTTTTTTTTTATTGACAAACTAATATTTTATCAATTATTACGAGCGATAGATTTAAAAAATATAAAATTATAATTTTTTGTTCCTTCCCTCAACCTATTATTTTAAGACTGAGCTTAGCGCTTGAGTAGTGCTTATTTTGATGTAATAGTTATTTATGTTAGGTACTAGGCAGCAAAATGAAATTTTGCTGACAAGTTTTTAAGTTTTAGTTCTGAGCCGAAGGCGAGGATAGGCTAAACAAATTTACTGCAGAGGCGAAGCCGAGGCAGGAAACTTACTATTTTACCGACGAGGGGAAGCCGAGTCGAGAAAATTTCATGTTGACCGACGAGGCGAATGTTAATTACCTGCTAAGGTGTAACCGAAGCAGGTAATCTTTAAACGAGTCAGGAATGTTTCCTTTGCTGCATAGTTTTATACAATATTTTATCTAGTGACGGCAGAAAAATTAAACTAAGTATTATATTCCCTTTTCTAAAAGATATAAAAGATTTAAAGAAATTAAAGTTGTAAAAAACGAAAGTTTGAGTAATCAAGATAGCAAAACAAAGGCAAAACGAATTCAGTGTTGCCACTATTTAGACAACCGCACTTTCAACTCGCAGTGGAATCACATTAATTTATACTCATGCGGTCATTCATCCAAATAATTGGACGCGAGAAAGTTATGTGCCACAATAATTGATATACTATTTTAATTGTTATTAGGGATGTGCGATGGACCACTTGAGGTGTGAAAAAATACAAATTATGCCATTTTCAAGACGTTTCGACCCTTCTTTTTACTGGTCTTATATTACTTTGCTTTGTAATTTTCATCGCACATTTCCGTTTCTCCAATTTTGAACCAATTCCCGTGATTCAATCTTCCCCAAATTTTGCACATAGAAACAACTATGGTGAAGAATACAGAAACCCCAAAAAAAAAAAAAAAAAAAAAATGGCGTCAAATTTATTTGATTTTTAAGTTTCATCGCACACCTATTACCCCAATTTTGAACCACATCGTCATTCAATCTTTCCCAAATTTTTCAGATAGATACAACTAAGGTGAATAATACAGAAACCAAAAAAAAATAAATAAATAAAAATGGCGTCAAATTTATTTGCTTTTTAAGTTTCATTGCACACCTATTACCCCAATTTTGAACCACTTCCCGTCATTCAATCTTACCCAAATTTTGCACATAGATACAACTAAGGTGAAGAATACAGAAACAAACAACAAAAAAAAAAAAAAAAAAAAAAAAAGAAAGGTTGAAAATAAGACCAGTTTTGAAAAATTGCATTTTTATATTAATTATTAAGGTCATCCTCAGTCATATTTTAATTTTTGTTTAGTTCTGTCATTCTATAATTCTTTTTCTCCATAAGAAAAAGTCATAATATAAGAAATTTTTTAATAACCATTACGTTAAATGTTACCAATAAGAGTTAAATTTCATGAAACAATTTTAAAAGCTCATAATACATTATACACTTATCTAAAATAATTTAAAATATCAACGTTTGATTATTTTAAAAAACTAAAAATTGATTATTTTTAAAAACTAAAAAGAAACATAGGTAGTAACGCTAAAACGCGGCAGGTAGTAGGCTAAAACAACGTGTAAGCTAAAAAGATTGAAAATTATATATTATTTTGTATTCGTTTATATTGCAAGTTATATATTTCGTGTATGGTTAAAGAAAAGGTCCTTGTATCTTTAGACCATATTATTTTAAAGGGCGAAAGAAAAAAAAATTGAATAAAATAGAAATAAATAAAATGGTGGAAGAAGTGGATCCCCAATATGTTGAGGATGCAACGGTTTTTCCAATAGGGCTCAACCTATATACAGAACCCTATCTTCACGTGAACAGACATTCACTGTATATAACCTTTTTACCAACCAGTATATATATTTTATATAAACTATATATTACAGAGCCACTACATATAACAGAGGCAAAAGATGAGAAGAAAATCAAGGAAAAACTGAACAATAATAAAGAATAAATTGAAGGAACTATAACAAAATTTATTTTATATTAGGAGATTGTTTTCTTATTTATTTATTTATTTTTTCGTTACTTATTTATTATATTGATATAATAAATATATAATTGATTAAAATATGCTTTAAATAAGTAGTACAAATTATAAAATAATTGTGTATTATTTTTGGATAAAGTATTAAGGATTATTTTTGTGGAGATTAGTTTATTTTTTAGGGTCTGTAGCCAAAAACGAGGACACTTAAACATTCCTGCGCTTGTCCGTCCGTCCGTGTCTGTCTTAAGGCGCGTCCACACTATGCCAAGCGGCAAGGAATGGCAAGGCCAAATAGCATTGCCAAGTGTTATGTGGACGTCTCCCTTGGCATTTGCTATTTGCCAAGCTTGGCACAAAACGTGCCACTTGACATGCCAAGCCGAACCCGACGATTGTCGGTCCGGATCAAAGAAAGCCAGATGGCAAGAAGTCGTAAGGCGCGTCCACACTATGCCAGTCGGCAAGGCCAAGCGGCAAAGCCGTCTGGTCGACTTACGACTTCTTGACATCTGGCTTTCTTTGATCCGGACCGACAATCGCCGGGTTCGACTTGGCAAATAGCAAATGTCAAGGGAGACGTCCACATTACACTTGGCAATGCCATTTGGCCTTGGCATTCCTCCTTGCCGCTTGGCATAGTGTGGACGCGCCTGTAAGTTAGCCAGACGGCTTTGCCACTTGGCCTTGCCAACTGGCATAGTGTGGACGCGCCTTTAAATGTACCTGATATTACCATTTAAATGTTTTGCTTCCGAGCTTACCGAAGGTAACATAGGCTATGTGATCGTTCTAAAGAACGAAGATTTATGTCAGAAATCCGTCCAGACATCAGGGAGATTTTTGCTTCCGAGCTTACCGAAGGTAATGGAAGCTATGTGATCGTTCTGAAGAACTACAAATTTTTAGGTCTCCGATTTAAAAAATTCTAAGACAGAAATTCGTTTCAGACATCAGGGATCATTTTGGTTCCGTGTCTGTCTGTCGGTTTGTCGGTCGGTCTGTAGTTAATTGTTGCGAACCATCGTATCTTAAAAACTACACGTCCAATTTTAATGAAATTTGGGTGGTAGGACATGAGTAGAGTAGCCCATTGTTAATCCCGTATAAGTTTCAACCTTCTGCACTCTTTTGTTTCTCTTCCACATGCGCACAAACATAAATTAATTTACACCTATATCTTCAAAAGTACTTATATGATTTTTATGAAATTTAGATGGTTTGTCGAAAGTAAACTACAGATAAAGGCACATTTAAACTTTGATTAGTGCAAGTGGGAGTGTTAAGTGCGATGTGTTTAACACTAAACCCATTTGGACACCATGAGTTTAGTGTAAGTGTCAAGTAAATTTTAAGCAAATTTTCACTAAACACTTGCACTTGGACTATTCAAAGTGTAAATGGGCCTGTTAAGATTTGTATTGTATTTTAAGATTGTATATGTATTTTTGAAGAAACGAATGTAAGGCTGATGAGGAGGTAAGGTGGGGGTTGCATCCCTATCCTCCCCCCAGTCAGACAGCCCTTCACTCGCCAGTTCTATTTTAGACTCCTAGACAAAACCTTCCCTTGGAGTTCTACTCTAGACTCCTAGGCTCTAGAGTCCTAGCTTCCCATCTTCCAATTATTGTATTTATTCTTATAATTTCTAATATTATCATTTATAATATAACATAATACAGTCCATTTTACCAAAGTTTAAGGTTTTATTTATCCAACATTTATTATTATTCTTCCCAAAGCGATTTGCGCCGCGATTTGCTACATGGTCCTTTACGCCGGTATACTTCCAACATTTTTCATCCAAGTTTAAATTTCATTCTGCCGATAAATAATTAGTGTACGTGAGTGTTAAGAGACATAATTTTCAGTCAAATGAACTAATATTAAAAAAAAAACAACATTTAATTCATCGTGTTCAAGCTTTAATATTAAGAAGTAGTGAATATTGAGTGAAAAAAAGAGAACTTTGAGAGGCTTGAGACACATGTGGAAATAATAAAGACCACAAAGCCGAAGACACACGTGACCGAGACCCAACCAAAAGGACACACCAAGGCACATCTGGACATCGTTCAGAAGAAGAAGCCAGAACCCTGCCAGAAAGGACAAGCCTACAGTGGTAACCTTCTTAAAATCACCCTGTCAACCTTTCTCTAAACCTTTTTATGTTTTTAAACCTATTCATTTTCTTAACATCATAAATTTCAAACTATTTTTGCATCCTTTCTCCCTTTTATTTTATTTTATTTCTGTTAAACCTTTTGGTTTATTTTTATACTTTCACGTTCATTGTACTTGTACTTATCATTTATTATATAATTTGTTGCTACTATTTGTGCTAACATGGTTAAAAGAAAGGATACGGAACTTTTTGTTCGAAAGAGTATGATACTCTCGACATTGTCTAGGGCAGAAAAGTTTGCTTCGGAAATTAATGTAGAGTTTCAAGCCGCGCAAGTACAGTGTAGGCTAGAAGCTGTAAAATCATTACACTCTGAGTATATTTCTATTATTACTCAAATCCAATTAAATGCATCTGAATCATTTGATTCCGACGACCCTGAGTTGAATGCTGAAATCGAAGATTTCGAAACCAGATATTTTTCCTTGATTTCCAACTTAACTCAAATAGCTTCCCGTAGGTCTTCGTCTCCTGAATTAGACAGTTCTTCCCAAAATTGTAATTCTTCCAGTAATGTTCAAGTCCGCTTACCACAAATTCAATTGCCTAAATTTAAAGGAGACTTCCGACTGTGGATAAATTTTAAAGATAAATTTAACAGTCTTATCCATACCAATCCATCGCTTCATGACGTTCAACGTCTTCATTATCTTAAATCCTGTTTAGAGTCCCCTGCGTCTGATTTAATATCCAGTTTAGAAACCACTGATTCCAACTACACGGTAGCATGGAATTTAATAAAATCCAGATATGATAACGAGAGGTTGATTGCTAACTCTCACGTTATCAGTATCCTAAATATTCCTAAACAGAAATCCGATTCTTTACAAAATCTTAAAGATCTTACTTATGACTTCTTTAAACATGTGAATGCCTTAAAGGCATTAGGAGAAGAAGTAGATCGTTCTTCCTTTTTATTGCTGCCCATAATTACATCAAAAATGGATGTCGAAGTTTTGAAACGTTGGGAAGCAACCTTAACCAGAGACTCAAAACCTACTCTTAAGGAAATCGAATCCTTTTTAATAAAACAAATTGATATATTAGAATTATCAGATAGATCAAAACCTACTGACTTTTCTTCCAATTCTAAGACCTTTGAAGGTTCAAAATTTAAAAAACCCAATTACTTTTATAAAAATAATAATCAAGGAAGAAAATACGTCACCTCTCCATTGGATACTGGCTCGCATAACAGCGTTGCATCCTGGAAGTGATGGAATCCCTCGAGTTGCATCAATTAGAACGCCAACTGGGGAATCCCGACGAGCACTAACGAAGCTATGCCCTCTTCCAATTTATGACTTACCTTCAGACTCCAACTTACCCTCAGCGCCTTCTCCAGACATGACTTCTTCAAAAGACTCTTCCAAACTTTAAATATTTAATTTAGACTATCATGTACATAATAATACCTTGCTATTGTATAACTTTTTAAATTATTAGTTTTTCTATATTTTGCCTATGAATAATTTCCCAAATAATATTTTTTATTTTATTTTATTTTTTTGTTTTTGCGGAAAGATCCAATCTTTCCACGGGAGGCGGTGTATGTTAAGATTTGTATTGTATTTTAAGATTGTATATGTATTTTTGAAGAAACGAATGTAGGGCTGATGAGGAGGTAAGGTGGGGGTTGCATCCCTATCCTCCCCCCAGTCAGACAGCCCTTCACTCGCCAGTTCTATTTTAGACTCCTAGACAAAACCTTCCCTTGGAGTTCTACTCTAGACTCCTAGGCTCTAGAGTCCTAGCTTCCCATCTTCCAATTATTGTATTTATTCTTATAATTTCTAATATTATCATTTATAATATAACATAATACAGTCCATTTTACCAAAGTTTAAGGTTTTATTTATCCAACATTTATTATTATTCTTCCCAAAGCGATTTGCGCCGCGATTTGCTACATGGTCCTTTACGCCGGTATACTTCCAACATTTTTCATCCAAGTTTAAATTTCATTCTGCCGATAAATAATTAGTGTACGTGAGTGTTAAGAGACATAATTTTCAGTCAAATGAACTAATATTAAAAAAAAAACAACATTTAATTCATCGTGTTCAAGCTTTAATATTAAGAAGTAGTGAATATTGAGTGAAAAAAAGAGAACTTTGAGAGGCTTGAGACACATGTGGAAATAATAAAGACCACAAAGCCGAAGACACACGTGACCGAGACCCAACCAAAAGGACACACCAAGGCACATCTGGACATCGTTCAGAAGAAGAAGCCAGAACCCTGCCAGAAAGGACAAGCCTACAGTGGTAACCTTCTTAAAATCACCCTGTCAACCTTTCTCTAAACCTTTTTATGTTTTTAAACCTATTCATTTTCTTAACATCATAAATTTCAAACTATTTTTGCATCCTTTCTCCCTTTTATTTTATTTTATTTCTGTTAAACCTTTTGGTTTATTTTTATACTTTCACGTTCATTGTACTTGTACTTATCATTTATTATATAATTTGTTGCTACTATTTGTGCTAACATGGTTAAAAGAAAGGATACGGAACTTTTTGTTCGAAAGAGTATGATACTCTCGACATTGTCTAGGGCAGAAAAGTTTGCTTCGGAAATTAATGTAGAGTTTCAAGCCGCGCAAGTACAGTGTAGGCTAGAAGCTGTAAAATCATTACACTCTGAGTATATTTCTATTATTACTCAAATCCAATTAAATGCATCTGAATCATTTGATTCCGACGACCCTGAGTTGAATGCTGAAATCGAAGATTTCGAAACCAGATATTTTTCCTTGATTTCCAACTTAACTCAAATAGCTTCCCGTAGGTCTTCGTCTCCTGAATTAGACAGTTCTTCCCAAAATTGTAATTCTTCCAGTAATGTTCAAGTCCGCTTACCACAAATTCAATTGCCTAAATTTAAAGGAGACTTCCGACTGTGGATAAATTTTAAAGATAAATTTAACAGTCTTATCCATACCAATCCATCGCTTCATGACGTTCAACGTCTTCATTATCTTAAATCCTGTTTAGAGTCCCCTGCGTCTGATTTAATATCCAGTTTAGAAACCACTGATTCCAACTACACGGTAGCATGGAATTTAATAAAATCCAGATATGATAACGAGAGGTTGATTGCTAACTCTCACGTTATCAGTATCCTAAATATTCCTAAACAGAAATCCGATTCTTTACAAAATCTTAAAGATCTTACTTATGACTTCTTTAAACATGTGAATGCCTTAAAGGCATTAGGAGAAGAAGTAGATCGTTCTTCCTTTTTATTGCTGCCCATAATTACATCAAAAATGGATGTCGAAGTTTTGAAACGTTGGGAAGCAACCTTAACCAGAGACTCAAAACCTACTCTTAAGGAAATCGAATCCTTTTTAATAAAACAAATTGATATATTAGAATTATCAGATAGATCAAAACCTACTGACTTTTCTTCCAATTCTAAGACCTTTGAAGGTTCAAAATTTAAAAAACCCAATTACTTTTATAAAAATAATAATCAAGGAAGAAAATACGTCACCTCTCCATTGGATACTGGCTCGCATAACAGCGTTGCATCCTGGAAGTGATGGAATCCCTCGAGTTGCATCAATTAGAACGCCAACTGGGGAATCCCGACGAGCACTAACGAAGCTATGCCCTCTTCCAATTTATGACTTACCTTCAGACTCCAACTTACCCTCAGCGCCTTCTCCAGACATGACTTCTTCAAAAGACTCTTCCAAACTTTAAATATTTAATTTAGACTATCATGTACATAATAATACCTTGCTATTGTATAACTTTTTAAATTATTAGTTTTTCTATATTTTGCCTATGAATAATTTCCCAAATAATATTTTTTATTTTATTTTATTTTTTTGTTTTTGCGGAAAGATCCAATCTTTCCACGGGAGGCGGTGTATGTTAAGATTTGTATTGTATTTTAAGATTGTATATGTATTTTTGAAGAAACGAATGTAGGGCTGATGAGGAGGTAAGGTGGGGGTTGCATCCCTATCCTCCCCCCAGTCAGACAGCCCTTCACTCGCCAGTTCTATTTTAGACTCCTAGACAAAACCTTCCCTTGGAGTTCTACTCTAGACTCCTAGGCTCTAGAGTCCTAGCTTCCCATCTTCCAATTATTGTATTTATTCTTATAATTTCTAATATTATCATTTATAATATAACATAATACAGTCCATTTTACCAAAGTTTAAGGTTTTATTTATCCAACATTTATTATTATTCTTCCCAAAGCGATTTGCGCCGCGATTTGCTACAGGGCCTTAACACCAGATTAATTTCAATCCTCTTCGCTCTTTAACTTTTGATTCTAAATTGATTCTTCAATTCATGTAAAAAAATTAAAACAATTTTTGCATATTAAAAAAGAAAAACGGGGAAAACAATTAAATTTATTAGACAATAATGGCTTGCAATAGCATAAAATCTATAAATTACGTGATTAGGTGCGAGGATGCTATATTCCATACTAAGCAATCTATTTTTACACTTAACAACTTAAAAAAAATGTTTTAAGCAATAACAAAAAAGGTATTGTAAGCTTACAGATTGTTACAAAATACAGCTATATTTTATTTATTAATTCGTTGAAACTGTTATTTTTCTCCATGGCATGGTATTGGATTTTAAAATTGATTAAACTTTATGACGCCAACAATCTATTTTCTATTATTTGAAAACATGCAAAACAGTGATTAGCATTTCCCATATCTTTCCATATCGTTTTAGTTGTTTAAATTTTTAAATAGAAAATAACAAAAGTTATCTTGTTATTAGATAAATACATTCCTTTGTTGGTAAATATTCAATATCATTTTAGCGAATTTTTCGAAGAAAACTAAGCTATTGCAATGGTTTCAAAATTTTTGTAATGCGAATTTTTCAAAATTTTCTCCATGGAAATCCGTTTTAGATCATTCTGGATCGATTCCTGAAATTTAACACTTTATTTATGTATGTATATGTATATATGTGTCACTCCAGACGATATCTCACGCTAGGATGCACTTAAAAAATCCAAATATATTTTAATTCAGTCTATTTTATTTTACCCCAACTTAAAATATTAAAGATGTTCAAGAATTGTTTTGAAGGCTTATTGTGGCTAAACTTTAAGTCGTATTGAAATGAAGATTGCATCAGCGGCTACTGATTTTAAAAGATCTACAACTTTGGTCCTACGACTTTTTGTCGTACCTCCATCAGTTCTACCAGAATGGAACTAAATTTGGTATTTTTTAAAAATAATATTCAATTTTAAGCTATCATTGCGTCCGCAATTATTGACCGCTATAATTTCTGATTGGGTGCTTTCACCTCACACTATAGCTCTGTAAATCGAGTATTTATTATTTTATTAATTTTACCTAGATCCAGAGTTATTAAATATTTACTGGTGTGACCTGACGTATTAAAGATACTAGTAATTAAATTTATGCATCAATGATTGATTATTATTTTATGACTTCCCAGTCTGATTGGTTTTGAAAACGTTTATTTTCTAATTTATGATATATATATATTTTTTTTTTTCAGCATTGTTATTTACTATTATATTACTTATTTTCGATTAGCAATTGTTTTTACTTTCCCATATGAAGAGTAAGTATTGTAATGGCGTGAAAATTCGATTTTGATGGATATAATGTTTTGAGGTCCATTGAGTCCAAACTACGATTTGAAGAGTATTATATTCTAAGTATTGGAATTAAATTATGCAAAGTATAGTCCTGATTCTATTATTAAATGGCTTCGGACACAAAACTATTAAGGCATTTCATTAAATTGCTAGGCCTACATGATACTAGGAAACATAGCCACTAATACCTAGCATGAAAAAATCGTTCATTAATTATAGACGTTATGAGTGGACAATCAAAAATTATAAAATAATAATAAAATCTAGCTCCAACTAGAAGTGGGTATTAACAGTTATTTGGCGGTAACATGTTATTACTATTATGTTATCAGGCAATAACATGTTCCAATAACATGTTATTTGAGTAACAGGTAACAGCCCCCTTTCGGGCCTCCAAGGGGGGTGGGAGGCATTCGATGACATGCAAAAAAATCAGGGAAGGGGGGGGGGGGGGGGTTCGTTCACGCTTTAAATTTAAGGACCCATGTTTTATTATAAAAATATTTTCTATGTAGAGTTATATTTCGCCCTTCACCGTTGGCCTTCAACAAATTAATCTCCCCTTAAGATGCACTTAAATATTTCAAACAAATTTTAAAATGTCAATAATATCAAAAGAAAGAATGAGTTCGTTCATTTAGGGGTCAAATTTTGACCATTTAGGGCCAAAAATAGCATAAAAACCTGTTTTTTTCCATGTTACACCCCTCTTAAATGAAAATATGATAAAAGTGTACATAACATCTATTACTGTACTCTTAAAGAGCTTTCCAACGACATGCATCTTGAAGGGTTTATACTATATTGACATTTGTACCACGTAACCCTGTGTACCTAATTTTTTTTTCACCCATCCAAATTCTAAACATTCTAAATAAGCCAATAAATACGTAGATATCTTTAAAACTTCGCTCATTAAGTCATGGTGCATGACTGGACCTTTTTTTTTTATTCTAGAAGTCACTTATAATTTTGATGAGTGCGTAAGAGAAATACGAATTTGGCAACTTTCCCCTTTTGAAAAAGCATATAATATTAAGGGCTTAATATTTTTCAGTGTCCAAAGCAATTTAAGTATAATCTATATTTCAAATTTCAAAAGACCATAAGCAGAGATATGAGGGTGTGAAATACCAAGTGAATTGGTTAAACCACAAAGATACACAGTATATATATATATATATATATATATATATATATATATATATATATATATATATATATATATATATATATATATATATATATATATATATATATATATATATATATACATATTGAACTAAAATGAAAACTTTTAATTTATCTCTAAACATTGGATAAAAACATAAAAACTTGTGAACAATGTTTGTATAAAAAAGAATATAAAGAAAGAAAGACATTTATTTCAAAATAGAAGGAGGAAATTTCCTGATAAGAAGCACTAGTCTAAGGGTAAACTACAAAATTTAAAAAACTTGAGTTAATATTGTACTAGTAAATAGTTTTTACCCTTTCCTTGTTCCTACTGTATGTTTCTCTTATCACAATATTTCCTTCTGTTTTAACTTAAAGGGAAGTAAATATATCTGTTTTATTTATTTAATGTCTCTGGTTTTCTTCCATCTTTATAAATTCTCGTATTGTTCCCGTTTCTTTGATTTATCTTAAGAAGAATAAATTATTTTCTTGACACTTGAAATAAAGACCAAACGCAAAGAAACCAATAACATAAAAGTATTTTCCATTTCATTAAATTAAATACATTTTTGACAATTGAAGGGGAAAATTATATTTTACTAAAATTAATATAATTATTATTAATTTTTAATTCTTAATCATTACTTATTTATATTTAATATAATTTAAAAATTAATTAATATTAATAAAATATTAAAATATAAAAATAAATATTAAAATTAATTAATATTAATTAAATATTAATATTAATTAAATTATATTATTAATTATTTTAATTTAAATTGTTACTAAGGTGGATGTACTATAAGGTGTATATAAAATCAAATAAATATATTTTTGCCATAGATGTTTCGACCCTTTTGTAAGGTCATCATTATTTATATGTACAATGCAGTGCAAGTACAATGGTTTAAAGAAAAAAAATTGTAGTAAGTTATATTATTGTCTTTGATATTAATTTTAATATTGACACTCTCTTATGGAGACTAAATTTGTATTAAATTTTACCATTACTTTAAACTTTTGTACTCCACAGCACTTTATAAATAAAAAATCAGGACATTAGGCAGGGTTGATATAAAAAATAATGTCTCTGGCTGTATATTACGTCTCTAGCAAAAATGGATTAGTTCGATATTATCCCCCCCCCATTAGTAACAGTTGAAATTAAAAAGGTGTTTTATAATTTACAAATAAATAATATATTAAATATACAAGATTACTAACTCTATTATTAGTCGCATGGATCAGATTCCTATGTGTATAATATGTTCCTATGTGTATTTATCTTATTGATAAATACACTCAAGACGTATTTTCTCTCTGAGAAAATTAATTTTTTAATTGAAAATTACATTAAATAGAGAACAGTGGATCATGAAATGAGGAAATGTAGAGACGCACGACGCACGGTTGAATAACTAGTAGTTAGATTTTCAAAGGAAAATGTATATTTTAATATAATAGAAGGATTAAATAAAGGCCTGAAGATGCCTCAAAGGAGGTGAAATATAGCCAAACATGGAGTAGCAATAACATTTATTAATACCCTATAGACCTAAGAATGACTGAAGAATAAATTAGATTAATGGGTAATACACTACGAATATGATTAATTTTTATGAATTCGTTCTACTAGACTCTTAAATTTTTTTAAAAATTTAACCAATTTGGTTTGAAAATGTTACGAAGAGGAATGAAATATAGCCGTTTTAGAAAAAAATTCTAAATGGAGTAGCCTTTTTTCATATTAAACATACCCCTATTGACACAAATCAGTAATCTTATATATTTAATTAAAGGGGACAACTTAAATAGAAAAAGAAATTAATATATTCAATTTAAGGGGACAACTTAAATAGAAATAGAAATTAATATATTAAATTATGTATGATTTAAATGTTAAAAGATTTGATGAAATTATTACCAAGCCATTTATAGACAATATTTTTAATTTTATTTCCTTTAATTGTTTAGCATCAGTATACCTTTGCCAATGTATTTTCTTTTTTTCATTTAATTAATGATATAATTTATAATTTCTTACTTTTTTTAAAAAAAAGGAACAATCAATTTAAAGCCAAAAAAAAAGATATTTTGTCAAGTGAAAAATGCAACGTGCTTTTTCTCGACAAACAAAAGAGAAGCTTTTCTTTATACTTATGCACAATTGTCCTTC
This sequence comes from Gerris lacustris, assembly GCA_951217055.1. Classification (NCBI taxonomy): domain Eukaryota; kingdom Metazoa; phylum Arthropoda; class Insecta; order Hemiptera; family Gerridae; genus Gerris; species Gerris lacustris. The sequence continues at coordinate 7,783,049 of OX578281.1, read as the reverse complement.
TTTTGTCACGCGGACACACAAAAAAACTTAAAAAGGGGTTACAACTTGAAATATATCCCCAGTTATTTCTTTTCGCCATTTAAAGGGCTTTTGGGGGTTGTACAGAAGAATAATGCATGTAAATTTATTCGGATAAAGTCCTTTTAAACCTCGTTTTCATAAAGTCTTATGGAAAAGGGTGAGGGCTGTATATATATATATATATATATATATATATATATATATATATATATATATATATATATATATATATATTTGAAATAATATCTGCATTTAATACTAAAAATGCTCCTTAAGGAGAAGGAATAAGAATTGTAAGAAGGTCACAGGACCTCTTTATGTCAAAGAACAAGTTTCCTTTTTAGTCGTAATTTTTTTAATATTTTTTAATTTTTCCTCTTCACCCTTTTCTCGACCCTAAAGATATTAAGTATGACGGGGAAAAACCCCTAGAAAATTCTTTTATTTTTAAAGGAGAGATTTTTCTTCTTTTTATATATTTTTAATTCTTTTCCTCCTCAAGATTAAAGATAGGCCCTATGGGATAGTTATAAAATGTAAATGTTGGTTCGCCCCCCCCCCCCCCCCTTCGTTGTTCTATAATAATTTTTTTTCTCTATCATTTAACTTAATAGGTTTAAAGAAAATGGGACTATTTGTTTGTAGGAAAATATTTAAAGATAACCTTTTTTAGAGTTAAAACTTTTATACAATAGCATTACTTAAGTATTTAACAGGTTTAGTAGGAAAATTGTAATGTATAAGGACAGTCAGGAGCCTAATATTTTTAGTTATAACATTACTTTAAAATTTGTTAAATTTAAATTAGATTTTCAGATTTTGATGAATTTACACGTTTTGAGGTCCCCTGAGTAAAAAAAAGTGGTTTTTGAAAAATGTCTGTCTGTCTGTGCAGACGCCTAAAGCCTAAACTACTAGGCCGATTTTGACGAAATTTGGTATACATGTTCAGAAAAATCATATTAGGAGGCGAAATCGAGAAATCTTACCTCCAATATAAAAATTTACCTCCAATATAAAAATTTACCTCCAAATTTCAGGGCGCTATCCCCCAAAAACTCTGAAAAGACGTGAAATATAGTTATTACTCGAAAACGGTTCCATCAATTTTGATTAAGAAATTCTAAAATGTAGTCCATTCAAATACGAGTCAAACGATATAAGCGGTTTTCCCGGGAAAAATCTTAGAAAATAGCTTTAAACGCAGAGGGAGAGTGGCCGGGTTCAATTCCCCGACGATGAGAAGATATTTTTATAATATATTTTGACAAAATGTTCAATAATAATTAAATGTACCAACGAAAACTAATTAAATGGATAACACTGGGTTCAAGTAATTGTGAACTCGTATATGAGAAAGTTTGTCTGAGGTAACTCGAACAGATTTTTTTATTTTTGCTACTGAAAAATTCGAAGTTAACGGAAGCACAATGATCATTCTAAGGATGGAATTATGTTTTTCCATGCAAATCTATCTTCCCTAGACAGTAATCAGGCAATCTTTTTGGTCTCGTTTATATAAGTCAAGATTTTCAACCACCATAATATCTTAAAAACCTACAAAATTTGAATGAAATTGTTGTCATAATTAGCTCTTTACTGCTTTCTGCCTTGTAAACACACTTTTTTTTTTTTTTTTTTTTTTTTTTTTTATTATTATTATTATTATTATTTTCTTTTTTATTAAAACCAATATTTTAAAAGTTATCATAAGGTTATGAAGACATTTAAATTGTTTGTCGAAAGTTACCTTCGCTTTAATTTTAACTTAAGCTCATTTAATATTGATAAAAAATGTATGTGTTTCTGTTAAAAAATCGAAATAGGTTTAAACAATCACTCTATCAATCCCTACTGGGATCGCATTTTTTTTCATTATTTTTTTTTTTTTTTATAAGATTATCGTAGATATTATTAATCCTCTCACACTTCATTTTAATTTTGGAATCTATCTCATAATACTACATAAGCCGTTAAGCCTGCAATGTGCTTAATTTTATATTTAGAAAAAAAAAAAAAAAAAAAAAAAAAAATTAAGTAAATTAATTTATACATCTATTTAAAGACCAAAAATTCAATCAAAGGAGGGATTGAAATAACATATCTAATAACAATGTTTACCTACATGAAATAAATATTAATGGTGTTACTTGTTGTTTTTCAAAAATTACAGATTTCCCGGTTATTTCAACCCATCTTTTGCATAGATACCATTCGACTTACAAAACAATGTTAAAGAAATAGTTTGTAGGTTATTTTCTCCTCTTTATTTTACTACTCTTCCACTTTTTGCGTAAATAGCTTGCTTTGTAAGTCATAAGGCGAAATCCACTAAAAAAATAAAAGTAGAAAGTGGTTTTATGATGATTTCTCATATTTGCGTGTAAAATTTTTGTTGGACAACTTTAGATTCGTGTTCAGCACACCCAAAAACATAAAATTAACTGCCAGCGCAGTCTGACCACCAACCGTTTACCCTTCAGCCTGTACCCTCCACCCGCCACTTCTTCCCAATATTTCAACTCCCATTTGTGTGAAAACCATACGACGTACAAATAAATGTTATAGACATAAATTGTAGATTATTTTCTCCTTTTTATTTTACTACTAGACCACTTTTTGCGTGAGTAGATTGCTTTGCAAGTTATAAGCTGAAAACCAATAAAAAAACTTTTTTTGTAGTTTTTCGATGATTTCTCATATTTGCCGAGGGAAATTTTGTAGGACAACTTCAGATTCGTGTTCAGCACCCCAAAAAACATAAAGTAAGCCACTAACAACAATTACACCAGAATTTTCCACTTTGAGCTCTTTTCATGCACCATTTGACTGGACTAAAAAGACTATTTCAGAATGGAAGATAAACCATTCGTTACATTAATATTATATTTGAATATCAAATGTTTTTTGAGTAATTGGATCTATAAATTTATTATTAATGTGTGAATATGAAAAATTTGTGTTTTGATTTATTTATTTTACCTCTATTTTCCTGCAATATCGATTCAGCCAGGCAGGGCCATGCTATTGACGAGATGACCCACGTAGTGTTCTACACATAATCCTGGTTTAAAACGAAAATTTACTAATGGAATCCACTTCACTCCCTTGTCCAATCTTTTTCCCTTTCAGAACCGACTTGTGCCAGTCCAGTGTGCACATCTTAATTCGATTAATTATTTAATTCAATCGGCTAAAATTCGAGTTGACTCGGGCCGGTCTAGTGTTTACTGTTATTCCATTGGTAAAACTCCGTCCTAGCCGGTTAGCTGGGATATAGTGTTTTATGTTTTTAATTCCATTCCGAAAATCCGGACCAACTCTGGCCATGTCCAGTCTTTCTATACGTCCCTACTTCACTACGTCTTTCTACGTATTCTACTTCACTTCAATGTATGTATTTAATTTTATATGCCAACATTTACAGAAAATGTTAATGGATCTGTCATGACTGTGTTTGTTTGTTTTAGGTTTCTGTACAAAGTACAAAAAGAAACCTTATATAACGGCTCTGTCTGCCTGTCCGTTGCTTGTTTCAATTCATAAACTACTATAGCTAGTAGGAACATAATAGGAACATGAAATTCGGCACACAGGAGCATCTCGGCATTCGGGGCAAATTTACACTTTTTTGGAGTTTTCACACTTAATATTTTCAAGATTGCGGTTAATACCTATGCCGGGCGACTAAAAAAAAGTTTTTAGTCACCATGACATGTTATATATATCAATTTAATGGTCTTGAAATGAAGAAAAAGAATATGCAACTATTAAAATTTCACACGTAATATTTTTAAGATGGCGGGCAATATGGCGGGTGACTAAACATTGTTTTAGTTACCATAAAATGTTATACATCAATTTAAAGGTCTTGAAGAGTAGAAAAAGGATATTACTATTAAAATTAGTGTAATTATATTACACTTAATAATTTTAACTTAATCATACAGAAACCGGCGATTATCGCCTCACGTACTTACGTGAAGCGCGCCTTACTTGTTTAAATATATTGTCGGTCCAAGTTATGTAATATTTTTTTTAGTGGGGAGGGGGGGAGGAGGGGGAGGAAGCTGGGCTTAATTTTCAATAATTAGATTAGAGTCAGAATTTCCTTATCTTCTTGTCATACGATAAAACATTTTTAATATAATATTTACCCTCACACATTTGTCTGCTATTAATATAGATTCATTCCCATATTGGCTTATAATTAAAATATTCGTTTAACATGATAGAACATTCTTTCATTTATTTTTTGATTGACTAAATTTAAATGTTTCGTATACATGATTCATCACAATGAAAATTTTCTTTTATCAAAGAAACGTTTTATTAAAAATATGACAGGATGTATACGTGTGAACAATATGCAATAAGTGTTAATATGTGAATACCATCCGATACCTATTAATTGGTTACTTTATTTTTTAATAAAAATGGACTAATTGAAACTCGAGCGTTATCTGAAAAAGTATGGGGAAATGGAAAATGGAATGTTCATTTATGCATCTGCGTTCCATAATTATTTGAATTCCTTATAATATATACATTATACATATATATATATATATATATATATATATATATATATATATATATATATATATATGAAACACGCATGCGCAATGAATATAACTAAGTAATAAACAGGCCAAGTGTGTGCTAGTCAGAACACAGCGAGGGTCCATAGGCAACCCTGTATAGTTTAAGTAGTACCCTATTGATGGTGTTTTTTAAAATGCTAAAAATCTTACTTTGAACTATCCTATGGGTCAGATATTTTCAAAACACATAAACTAACTTCAGATAAAGTATTTTTTTGCCACTGAATCAGACTTTAACCATATAAATACATCGAAAAGACCATAGTTATAAATAAACGTATTTGGTCAATAAAAAATAAAATAATATTTTTTTCGAAATTTCCAAAAAGTGGTATCTTTACTTTTGGTCTAAGAATGTTCAGGAAATTTTTCAGATTTTTTGCACTTCACATAAGCGAGATAGAGGGGGGGGGGACACGTTTCACACCCACTTCAAACTTGCCTACGCTCGCCCTGTCAAAGTTTTAACCAAAGAATTATATATTTTTGTAATCAGCTCGATGTACCCTTTCATATGATACCCCTCACGGTGTCGAAAAAAAATAATAAAAATTACCCTATTTTTTTTTAAGTCGCTATATTTTTAAAACATGTGGGTAGATACAAGACACATTCATGCCAAATTTCAAATTGATCGGACGAAAGGTGTAGCTGTAAGAGCAGGTGACAGGACGGACGGACAGACACACGCAGGAAAATATAAGGGTCCTTGGTTTTGCCTACGGACCCTAAAATTGAACTCTCTCCGCATCTAAACAGAGATATAATGTTTATATTTCGTATCAATCGTAGATAAAAGTATTTTATTATATGGTTGTACACGGTTGAAGTTCAAAAAAGTGTTGTTTTGCAGACATATAAATGACTAAACTATGTATACTAAAGTTACTGTTTTGTTAAAAAAAATCGAGGTGATGTCGAGACATTCATTTTAGCTATAAATTTGGGAGAACTCCGTCTCTCTCTTTCTCAAAAAAAAAAACACTAAAAATGTTTCTGACAGTTATGATTTAAATGTTCTATTCTGTGTCCCATTTAAAGATGAATCAAACCATATATAAGTCGTTATCCTGGGGAAAATCTATTCATGGGAAACTGGGGAGGAAAGTTTTTGATTATTGAAGCAAGCATAGTTTTTTGGACTACGTTGTCCGCAAAGCGCTCGCGCGCAACGCTCGTGTAAACGTGCGCTTCAAAATTAAAATTGGAATTTTAGGACGGGAAAAAATTCTAACTTTATCTATTCGATGAGACAAACATTTTTTCATAAAACATATTGTAATAAAACAAACAGCGACACCACTATGAATTATTAAAGATCGTTAAAACAATTAAAGCGGACCTAAACGTTTAAAGTAGAGAAAACAACGTTTTTACCGATATCTTACGTTCTAACGTAACGATTTTAATAAAACATCATATACATCGTCTAAAGCACAATTGAAACAGGCATGTAAAATTTCAACTTTATACAAGCAGTACAAGTTTTCGCGTAGTGAAGTCATAATTGTTATAATACATTATTGAACAGGAGATGTGTGGTTAGAGGAATAGTAAGAATGTGGGGTGGTTCCCCTACTACTAGCCGCTGTACTACTATCATACCCTTTATCTACCAACTCATCATAATTCAAGATTATCTATTTTTTCAATATTCAATACATATTTATCACTATACGATCGCTTCAATGATAGAGCCACGCAATGCCTAGTTAATAATTAAATTTAACTATGAAACTCCGAAACTACAAACAAATGGAAAGCTCTGGTCAAAGTTATTCTGCACTTGTATAATATATGAGAAAGTTTATTTCTTGTTGTATCTAACATATTTTTTTTTGTAAAGACCCCTCAGGATAAATATTATTTTCAAGTGAATTATATTTGAATGAAAATATTTGTAGGCCTTAACTAATCTCGAACTCACCCTACTTAAATCTGTAGGTATCCTGTAAAGGGGATTAATTTGCCCAAAGTGGAGAAGCAGGTTATATTGTGAAACAAGGTATCCTAAGGGTCGAGACCCCTGCAATGGATCTAATGTTCAGTAATTGGGTCCCCTTGTTTGACTGTGCCTAAGGATTTGTTAGTGAGGTCCTTCTACCCTTATAGAAGGAAAGGATAAAGTTGGCAGCCCTGATTCCATACTCTACTTACTAATCAATTCATTCCTATCCTAAGGTAACAATACTACCCAGGTTTGTTATACTCAACGGTTGGTACTACGAAACCCTTTTTACTAAAAACTTTTTACTGCTCTTACCAGTATACATGAGTTTTAGTTTAAGACTACTTAAGTACAAGAGTACCTATCTTCTACAAACCCATAAAGGATTTTAGTGTTTTACTAATTAATTTCACCTATTTCCCTCAATTTAGTTTCTTTTTTTTTCTTCTTAAAACCATTTACCAATCCTCATTAAAAGCAAAAATCTATTTTTTTAATAAATTAAAAAGAGAGAGAAAATAAATTGTAAAGACATAAATGTATTCTATTTTTTGAAACCTGGTTTATCTAATAATACATTTTACTCTCTAAAAACACGCTTGTTTTTAATTTAAGAGGAATTGGCAAAAAGAGGTTGAAACCTGAACTAACCCTTTTGCCCAGTATCTCCTTTGCCAATCCCGGAAAAGTTGTCCTTTAAACCCGGTTTTTTTTTTATCTCCACCAATGTAGGTCGGTCTAAAGGACAAGCTTTTTAATTGCCATTACCTCCTAAGGGGTTTCTCCTCGACCCAATAGCGTTGTGTTCTTGTAATGAACACAGAGGGGAGAGGATGGGGGGGGGGGGGGGGGTCCAAACCCTTGCTTTAACCCTTCCACCCTGTTTTCTACCAAACCCTTTAAATCCATTCTCCTTGTATCCTACTCGGATTTGATTCCAATTTTATTACATACTTGTGTGTGTATATTATGTCTATAATATATATATATATATATATATATATATATATATATATATATATATATATATATATATATATATATATATATATATATATATATACATTTATATATGTATATGTATGAGTGTGTACGTGAGTTAAGTAAATACAGTTTAATTATGTATTTAAAAGAAAAATCTAGAAATTAAGTAAATCTTCTAATTGATCCAAAATAGAATTAATATTGGGCTAGTTCCCTTTAGAACCTTCAATACTTTTTACATTAATTTTATGTATGAAAATTATAAATGTATTTTTTTCCGAATAAGGTCGTTTACAAATAATAAAATATATCTGTTATTTTTATTTTCTTTTGTTAATAAATGATTTTAATTATAATGATATTATTTGTTTTCAGGTATGTTCTTGAGTCAATCAATTTTGAAGTCATGTATGAAGGTAATTATGCTCATTTGATAGTAAACTCGCTCAGAAGTCAATTCGATTCAAATTCAAATTCAAAAAAAACTTTATTTCTTTTAAATAATACAAATAAACAAAAAAGGAACATTACACAGAAATTACCTCCAGATAACAAAATGTTAAGAAATTGTTCTTCTTCAATAAATTAAACTTATAGTAAATGATTTAATGCCATTAAATGAACGCATTTCTTTTACTAGTGAACATAGTAACAAATAAATTTTTGCTAATGAACGATGCAACAAGTAAATATTTCTTGAATAATATGTAATCGAATTGAATTTACAAATTATAAGTTTAACCTATTATAAAAGACTAAAAGATTTAAAATAAACCATTTTTTTTTTGCTATTGAAAATCCTTTAATTAAATTTAAAAATGATGGCAAATATAAGTGGATTTAATTGCGCTTTGCATTTAATTTATTCTCTTATTTGAATTTTGACGGTATTTTGACAGGTTTGTAAACAAACTTTGACGTCATCAAAATTATCGCACTAATAAATACTTATATTCGCTTATAACTTTTAAACTAATTAATGGAATTTCATCGTTTTTTTTTTTTTTAATATTTATTCCTTTTTTTCCGGTTCCAATGATATGCTATATGTCAAAAAAGTATTTATACTTTCGGTATTATTAACCTTCAAAGTTACAAAATTAAAAAAATGATAACTTCGAAATGGCGGTCAATATCAAAATGAAATTTGGTGGGCTTGTTTGCCATACAGAGAGGTATATTCGTGCCAAATTTCAACTCGAGCAGGATCATTTTCGATTTTTTAAAATGTTTGTTGACTCAGCAATATGGGTTCAAGATGGTGGAAAAAGTTGATTTTCTGGGCGGTGCATATAATGACTGATTTTTCTGCCAAGTTTCAACTCTCTATAGGTTAAATACCTTGGGCGCTACGATGATAACACACAAACATACATTCAGACATCATGCTGAAAACCACTCAGGTCTTAAAAACACCCTCAAAAAAAATGTTTGGGGTGAAAACAATACTTTTCCTACCATAGGTAGTGAGGAAAAGTTTAAAAAAAAAAAAAAATCTATTCATAAATAAATCTAATTACATCTATCTATCATATATCTATTTCATTAAACTACATTTTATAAGTTTATTGAAATCTATTTAATTATACCCACTTCATTTTATAAGTATATTATGTATGACCAATGGTAGGACGTGGGAAAGCTTTGTACCTAAAAACCTTTCAGTTTGTTTTTCTATCACATAATATATATTTGAGTTTTTCGAATTAAATTAATTCCGACCAAATCTATTTGGGTACTTGTTAATTAGGAGCCTTCACAAATAGTTAGAGGTGGTTTCTCTTACCACCATTGACCACCACTAACCACCACTAACCACCTCAAACCACCACTAACCACCACTAACCACCTCTAACCACCTCTAACCACCAGTAACCACCTCTTACCACCACTAACCACCTCTAACCACCAGTAACCACCTCTTATAAAAGCTAAGAGGGATGCTTGGCGAGCCTACTGTGCAGATATTGGGGGAATAGCTCCAGCGGCAAGATTTCACCGGATTCTCTCCAAAGCACCGACCGATATGTGTAGTGGTCCCTTACTGCTTAATGGAGGCACATTTACTTCTTCAGAGGAGGAGGCCCTTAAATATCTGGTAAATACACATATGCCAGGCTCCGATATAATTGAGGACATTGAAATATCTGATTTTCCTATGGCTTTACCTGTGGAAGGAGCTCAAGCCTTAGCAGATACTATCATTACAAACAATAAGGTGGAATTTGCAGTGAAAAGCTTTGCCGCATTTAAATCCCCTGGCTGTGATGGGATTATGCCAATAATGCTCCAACAAGGCCTGGATCTGATTATTGACGATTTAGTTAAGATCTACCGAACCTTCCTTTCTCAAGGAACTATCCCTAGCTCCTGGAGGGAGGTGCGCATTGTTTTTATACCAAAGCAGGGTAAACCCGATTTTACTCTTCCTAAATCTTACAGACCCATCAGTCTTACTTCGTTCTTATTAAAGATCTTGGAAAGGCTGGTGGATAGATGGATTAGGGACAACATGACCATTCCATTAAGCAAGCAGCAGTATGCATATCAAGCAGGAAAATCTTGTGAGGCAGCACTTCACCATTTAGTTTGCAAAATCGAAAGAGCCCTCAATAAGCAACAGCTGATGCTGGGACTCTTCATGGACATTGAAGGGGCTTTTAATTGTGTTTCTGTTGAATCCATCAGCCAAGCTGCTTCTGACCATGGTGTTCACCCAGTTATAGTGGCATGGATCAGATCAATGCTATCTCTTAGACTAGCTAAAGTTGAGAGAAATGGACACAGCATAAAAGTGGCTATAAGGAGAGGCTGTCCACAAGGTGGAGTTCTGTCACCGTTACTTTGGTGCCTTGTAGTGGATAGTCTCATAAAGCTCATTCTGAAAGATGGGATTTACATTCAAGCTTATGCAGATGATGTAGCAGTTCTGGTTCAGGGCAAGTTCACTACCACAGTATTTGAGCTTGCACAAAGAGCTCTTCATTCTGTTTAAAAATGGTGTTATAATCACGGCCTCGGAGTTAATCCTGAAAAAACAGTGGTGACACTATTTACAAAAAAAAGAAAATTGGATGGAAGTAAAGAACTGATGCTAAGTGGTAAGAAGCTTAACCTCGCAGACTCAGTAAAATATCTAGGTGTAATTTTGGACAAAAAACTGACCTGGAAACTTCATCTTGAAGCAAAACTGAATAAGGCAATGGCGGCCTTTTGGGTATGCCGGAAGGCCATTGGTCCCACCTGGGGATTACAACCTAAAGTACTGCATTGGATCTTTACTGCCATGGTGAGACCAATTCTTTCCTATGCATGTGTCGTCTGGTGGCCAAGGATATCCTTAGGAACTGCAAAGAAATCACTTCAGCACCTTCAAAGAACGGCTTGTGTTGGTATACTAGGAGCAATGAAAACTACACCAACCCTGGCACTTGAGGCTATGCTATGCTTACCACCTTTAGAGATGTACCTGAAGTACGAAGCTATGTTAGCTTCATATCGCCTGCACTGTGCTGGTTTATGGATGGGATATGACAGTATAGGCCACAGTGCAATATGGAATTGTATCACAGAAATCTGCCCGGAAGTAGTGATGTTACAGGACTCTATGATACAACAGTGGGATTTTGACATTAGCTGGGAGTATCTGCTTCCTTCAAGACAAGACTGGGAACCTGGAGATGATCCTCAAGTGCCACCAGGAACAGACATGTGGTTCACCGACGGGTCCCGAATCGAAGAATTATCAGGGGCTGGGGTTTTCTGTGCAGAACCCCGATATGAGCTTAGTGTGAGCTTAGGCAAATATGCCACTGTATTTCAGGCAGAGATATATGCAATTTTGGCCTGTTCTCAAATTATCCTGAATAAAAATATGCTTAACAGACAAATCAGAATCTACTCTGACAGCCAGGCAGCGATCAAAGCACTGGTTGCACCAAGGTATACATCTAAGCTGGTTGCTGAGTGCAAAAGCCATCTTAACACTCTTGGACAACTTAACAAGGTACAACTGATATGGGTTCCTGGACATTGTGGCATTGAGGGGAATGAGATTGCTGACCAGTTAGCTAAAACGGGTTCCAATTCGACCCCAATTACACCAGAACCAGTAGTAGGCGTGCCACGTTGTGGAGTGAAACATTCCATAAGGACATTCATGAGGCTAGATATGAACAGAATATGGAACACTGCTTCAGGTATGCGACAATCAAAAATGATGATCCGGGAACCATCTCAGCATCTTACCAGATCGCTGCTCTCGCTCAAAAAGCAATCCTGTCACCTTTTGACAGGATTTCTTACTGGACACTGCATGCTAAATCGACATCTACATCTGCTTGGCCTAGCAGAAAGCCCAGTGTGCAGGCTGTGCGAGGAAGAGGATGAAACACCTTCTCATCTTATTAGCAGCTGTCCTGCATTAACACGCTTGAGGTGGAGAATCTTTGGCTCAGCCATCCTGCTAATTGAAGAACTAAGGTTACTTCCCCTAAACAAGGTGCTCACTTTCTGTGGGTCTGTTAGCTTGCTTAGAGGATAGGGTACTATAGGATGGACTATTAAACCGGGTTTGCACCTTGGATCCACTCATGAGGTCTTATTGCTTCGGACTTTTTTTTTTTATAAAAAAAGTCCCCCGGGAAAAAAAAAAAAAAAAAAAAAAAAAAAACCACCTCTTACCACCACTAACCACCTCTAACCTCCAGTAACCACCTCTTACCACCTCTAACCACATCAAAACACCACTAACGTTTAGGAAGGGCTCCTAATTAACAAGAACTCCTATTTGAAAAGCTCTACTGTCCAGGATTGTTCATTTAGTGGTTGAAATGGGAATAATTTAAGAAACAATGAGGTTAAATCGCTGTTGATTTCTCCTAAGTTATAAGTCCTGGCTTTCACTTCACCGCCGCGCTGGATAGGATGTTAAATGAGGAACTCCTTCAACATAAATAATTTGATTTTTGTGAATGACTTCTAATGGTGGTTATACAGCATTGACTCGAAGCTATAAGGAATATATAGTTTATAGAAAACAGGGAACATGTGCGGATTATTTAAGTTGGTATTATGTGGTAAGGTATTAAATATTGAAATCGATTCCACATAATACCTATTATTCTAGAATCCTTTATTTAATACTCACGTGATCATTCAGCTATAGATTCGAGGCAGCTATAAAGAGCTTACTTACCATATTAGCTTTTATGTTCAATTTTGAACTAAAATTATTTCTCGAATCGACTCAGGTCTGACTGTCTGAACTATTGACTATATATAAATACTGTGAAAGATTATTATTCTTCACCGTTCTGAATAATTCTGCTCGTGTGGAAATAAGTTCACTCATTTTTACAACGATAGTCTATATTAACTTAAAAACCGCTTTATCTATTTTAACTTAATAATTTATAATCGATATTAGTCAGTTACACATTTCTGAAATGTATCTTAAGTTTCGATCGGTTGTTTGACTGAGGCCAGAATGTTACCTAATTGTGTGTAGGTAAATATTAAGGCGACAATATTGTTGAGTTACTTTTTGGTTTTTCTTATTCTTAAAAGGGAAGACTGGTACGATGAAGAATGCACTCAGGTTATAGAGGAGAGGAACAAGGCAAGAGCGAAGATGTTGGATAGAAGGACAAGCGCGACAGTTGAAGAATACAGGAGAACGAGGAGAATTGCAAATAAGGGATGTAGAAAGAAGAAAAGACTATTCGAAAAGAGGAAGTTAGAGATGTTTGAGGAGGTCAGAGAAGCAGGAGAGGTAAGAAAATTCTACCAGAAAGCCAAAGATGAAAGAAAGGGTTTCCAACCTAAAGCAGTTTTTGTTAAAGATAAAGAAGGTGACTTTATAGGAGACCGGAAAGAAATAGTTGAGAGATGGGCGGAATACTTCGAGGAGCTGTTAAATGGACAAGGAGAGAACAAGAATTTGAGGAAGAGGAAGAATTTGATGAGGAGGACAGAGAAGAGGAATTGCCCACCCCGACGGCAACGGAAATTAGGGAAGCCATCAGAAAACTGAAGAATAACAAATCTCCAGGAGAAAACAGTCTACCAGCAGAAATATGGAAATACGGTGGGACAAAACTAGAAGATATGATGGTGAAGTTGGTAAAAGATATATGGGATAAAGAGGAAATGCCAAGAGACTGGAGTAAAGGAATAATTTATCCTGTACACAAGAAAAACGACAAGGCAGTATGTGAAAACTACAGAGGGATCTCACTATTAGATGTTGGGTATAAAATCTTTACTAAGGTCCTGGCGGTAAGACTGTACCCGTCTGCGGAAACCTTGTTAGGAGATTACCAGTGCGGGTTCAGAAAGAACCGGTCGACCACGGATCAAATATTTGCGCTGAGGCAAATACTGGAAAAGTGCTATGAGTATGGCATAAATATACACCAGCTCTATATAGATTTTAAACAAGCATATGATAGCGTGAAAAGAGGACAACTTATCCAAGTACTCAAAGAACTGGGGCTGTGAGGAAAACTCATCAGATTTTAGTCAAGTTTCGATCGGTTGTTTGAATGAGGCCAGAATGGTACCTAATTGTGTGAAGGTAAATATGAAGGCGACAATATTGTTGAGTTACTTTTTGGTTATTCTTATTCTTCTTACACTCTATTTCTGACAGATTACTACTTTATAGAGTTTGATTGAATCTATTGCTGTAACGTATATTGTTTCAGGAAAGAAATGTAATTTTATTTTTACTCAGGTTTCTTTTTTTAGGGTTTCGAGGTCATCCTAGAAACCCTTATGCTTTTGGAAGTTTGCCCGTCCGTCAATCGCATCTTGGATTATATCTCCCGACCTACAGTAGCTAGAGATTTGAAATTAAGTATACAAGTTAAACTTTTTTTTCCCCCATAAACAGAAAAAAATATTGCGTACTTAAACACTCAAAATTTCTGCAATCATTGATAAATTGCGAAGTGATCGCAATATTTTATATTTTTTTTTTGTAACTACTAAGTTAGGTATCATTTCTATGACACCTATTACGTTGGTATCATTTCTATTAACTACTATTATGTTGGGTATCATTTCAAAGGTATTGAAATGTAGTTCACAAATATAAATTGCGTTTCCAAAATGACGGCCATTTTACCCCCAAAAAATTTAATCCCCGCACTACCCCATTAGATAGGTCCTAAAAATAAGACAAAAATACATAAATACACATCTCTGTGGTCCAATGATATTTCCGGGAGTTGATATAAAAAAGTCAAATTTTTGAAATTTTAGGGGGTAGGGTTGTCCGTAACTAAGGACAACCAAAATTTGTATTATATGAAAATTGCTGCCTTGAACACTTATAGCTCAGCTTCCCTCCCCCCCCCCCCTACCATATGGTAATTTATTCTATCAAAACTATAAGACCAAACAACGATTACTACCCGGACAACGACTTTGTTTAAGACCCTATATAAACCGACATTGCATGGCTTTCACCCAATAGTTTTTAAAGTTATAGATATTAAATTTAAAGTAGAAGAATGTAGTTTTCAGACCCCGCAAACCCCATATCTCTATCTATTACAGATGCTGAGCTATAAGTGTTCAAAAAGTGCGGGTTTTTTTGGCCCACCCTGTTGATAAAAAAAAGTTTCATAATGGAATTATAGAAACAGAGTTGTTTTTTTGTTGGTTAGGCACTGATGAAGGTCTGAATAGATTGAAAGTTTTGTTATTGAAGTTAATATTATTACTATATTAAGACAATATTTTGGCTTTTATCGTAATAAGTTTGCAAAAGAAAACTAGTTGCAGTATAAAGTACCATGCGCGCCCTTTTATGTAACTCCAATAAGCTCGTTCTCTATAACTAATGCCTCATTTAAGCTCACACTACTCCTCTTATTATTCTCCACTAATTATTTCAAAGTATTAACTACATATTTACGTGTTCCTTAAAACGAAGCGACACGAAACTCAAAACTCCCCAGTACGTGCGGACGTGACATCTCAATCATTTATAATCGTAATATGAGAGGAGGGGGGGGGGAGAATTTTCACTATCATGCGTGACAAATATATCACGCATGACAAATATATCACGCATGACACGAAATACTCACATAAGAGAAAGTAAATGACCTTCGGTCAAAGCGTGCCTTACTGAATATTAAAATACCATATCCACTCAATATTTCAAGTCAATTAAAAATGTAATACTCTTGAAACAAATTACAACTGATTAATTTCATTATAATTTGATTAGAATTATTTAATTATGCTATTAAATCAATCTTATACAGATTAATTGATTAATCTTTGATTTCATTAGTATTTAATTAAATGCTATTAATTATATTGCTTTCTCGTTTTATTACAGACATTTAAATTATGCCTTTTCGCCATTTTTAAACTATTCAGTCTGCTCTTGTAAATTAAAGCACTGAGTTAAACTTTTTTTTATTTTTTGTTTAATAAAAATGATCTCTTATTTGTATGAATTATTTATACTAATTATTATATCAAAGTAACACAACAAATTATTAATTAATTATTTATAGAAAGTAACACAACAATATTATTATTTAATTATTAATAGAAAGTAACACAACAATATTATTAATAGAAAGTAACACAACATATTATTAATTAATAGAAAGTGACACAACAATATTATTAATTAATTATTTATAGAAAGTAACACAACAATATTATTAATAGAAAGTAACACAACAAATTATTAATTAATTATTAATAGAAAGTAACACAACAATATTGTCACCAAAATTTTATATTATGAAACGATTATACCAATATGATTAAAATACAACACTATGATAGATTTATATACCAAAATATATTTTTTTATTATAATGAATATTATAGTCTGCGTTTTAGTTACTACATATAAGAAAATTAATTTTCAAATAAATTATATTTAAAACAAAAAAAAGAATAAAAAAATGAAAAAAAAAGTTTTGAGTGTTAAAACTTTTTATAAGCATTTTTTTGTATGTTCGGGTCGAATCTTGCAACTGATTTTAAAGCAGTTATCTTCAACCGATTGAATTGAAATTTTGCATACTTGTTTAGTTTGGATGACATGATATGTGTATCCAATAAAAGTGTTTGCTGAGAAGAATACGAATAAAAGATGGTTTTTAAAAATGATTTTTTATTATCATGTAATTATTTACTACGTTTTTATTAGCTTGCTTTCTTGTTTGTTTGTTTTTCCAGTACAAATCTTGCAATAGATTTTTAACCAACTTCCCGAGTAGCTAAACATTTGAAACTATTAGAATAGCCCAGAACACGATGGCAATGCATTATTTTAATACTTTTAGCCATCTTTCAGCAGAATTTAATTCGTTTTCAGTAAATTTTACAGTATGGAAGTTAGTTCGGATAAAATCCGCAGCTTTTTTATTTGTTTTGACATGAGCCATGTTTACGATTTTCATTTTGACGGGTTTCAAATTTATGATTTATGACAAAAAATTTAAAAACGCAGTATATAAAAAGTTCTTTTTATCTTGTAATTATTTATGTATTTTTTTTTCTTTCTTTCTTTTGGGTTTTAGTCCCGATCAACTGCCAGGGTTATTACAGGAAGGAGGTTATCCGGCCACATTACTCATCTAATCGATGAGATCATCAGTGTGAAACATGTCTTACCCCGCTGGGATTCGAACTCAAAGCCGGGGTTTAGACCTTGGTATCAGAGTCGAGTGCGCTAACCCCTCGGCTACAAGTAAGCACCGATGTAATTGTATTATAAATATAGTTGATGGATCTTTAAGTGTAAAAATTAAAACATTAATCCATATTGATTAAGAAACGTTTCGACCCGTAATCATAAGGCCATCATCAGTCTTTATTTCTAAAATGACAAAATAATCAGTTACATTAATGTCAAAGTTACATCATAATCATTGTAACTGATTATTTTGTCGTTTTAGAAATAAAGACTGATGATGACCTTATGATTACGGGTCGAAACGTCTCTTAATCAATATGGATATATGTTTTAATTTTCACACCTAAAGATCCATCAACTATATTTATATTGATATTAATTAAAACGGTAATGGGTTTTATTCGTACATTGACCACCCTGGGAGTTGATGATTGAAGTGATAATTATAGTATTATAATATACATAATTAAAAAATAATCACGCTTTGATAATATTAATAACTTGCATTGTCATCAAAAAATATTCTTACATAATTTGAAAATGAGTCAGCTTTCTTGGTTAGGAAAATGGGTTAAAAATGTATTTTAATAAAATTTTACCTCACAAAAAAATAAAGTTAAATAAAAAAAAAAAATTAAATATAAATATATTTTATTTATTTATTTTTTGTATATAGAAATGAAAATAGGTTAAAAATGTAAAGAAACTTGACCTCACAAACAAATAACGTTTATAAATATATATATATATATATATATATATATATATATATATATATATATATATATATATATATATATATATATATATATATATACAAAATAAATACAAAGCCTATATTATTTTTAGGCTCAAAAGCTAAAAAAATAAATACTCGAATTACGTCCGACCCTTTAATAAAATTGATGACTGATTTCCTTAATTTGTTTCTAGTTGTCAAAACACCGGACCCACGAGAAAATAAGTAAAAAAATAACCAATTTATACATGTTTAGACCTGGGCTCTTGTACTTTTCTTTTAACCTTTAACATAATTTGTCACGGAACATATTCGATATCACGGAACTGAAAAAAAAAAAATACTTACTCTAAAACTCCGTATGAGCGTTAAAGCATTCGTTTCGGTCACGGTACCAATTAGAATAAATTTTATTAATATATGTATATACCTAGCGTTTAAGCGTATATATATATATATATATATATATATATATATATATATATATATATATATATATATATATATATATATATATATATATTTAATAATATAATATTCATTATATATATAGCTTAGATCACGTTTGTTAGGATTATGAATTCCCACTATGACATGATTTTCATAAATTCGGCACAATACTTGAATTTACTTGATTATTTCTAGGGTCATGTCATTCCAGTTATTTTGACCGTTTTAAATTACCCAAGCTGTAGGTTATGACCACTGTTTTGACCTGGTAATTTAATTGACCTTGCGTGTTTAAGTCAATGATAAGTCTACCAATTCGGTTTTGGTCTTTTACCTAATGGAATATACAAAGAGTTTTTCATTTTTTGTTTCATTAAAATTAACAAGTTCTTTAAATAATTATTTATTTCTTAATTTCATACAAAATATTTTAGCATGTATGTATATATATATATATATATTTGTGAAATGCAAGAGATAAGCTATTTAAATTACAACTTGATAAATAATAATACCTTTGCAATTACTTCATATTAGCCAAGCAATAAAGAAAATAATTATTTTGTTTGAAATAGATTTAATAGTCATTTTAGTACATAAATAAAAATATTTAGATTAATTCAACATGAACTTTAAGCCTTTAAAAACGAAGCTATTTCCATAAGTTAATGCCATGCTTATTATTTTTTCATATTTTGTTTCAACGTAAAAACTTTTTTAACGTCATTATATTATTGTTTTTCAAGTAATTTGTTGTTCATTTATTCGTGGATTAATTTGTTTCCCGAGGCTAAATGTAATTTTGCATTATGTTTTCGTCTTAGCTCTATTATAATGTTTAATCTTATTCTCTAAGCAATCATTATTTCTTAAAATAAATATAATGATCTTTAAAATTTTCCTTAACTTTTGTTTTTAGATTTAGATGTTTCATCCGCTGTGAAAATAAGATCAAATTATGAATATTTGTTACTCTAATATTCTCTTTCCACCATTTTTTGTAATCTGACAAAAAATTCAATGGCGAGGGTCTTAACTCAAATCATTTTTTAAATCCTTACCTTCTTGTTACACTAATATATTAGCTTAATCTCTTACCGTTATGCCAATTTGCGTAATGATTCATAGTAAAATAATTTTATCTACGATTAATACGAAATATAAACAATTTATCTCTGTTTAGATGCGTAGAAAGTGATTCTTTTAGTAGCTGTATTCATTGCGCATGCGCGTTTCATAGTCGTGCGATAAGATGAAGAATATCTTCACCTTATCACACGATTTGCGTGTTTGTTTACATTTAACAAAACTAATTTTTTTAATGATAAACAATGTATATTTAACGTTTTTCTGTATTTAATATTTAAATCCAACAATGGTAAATAAATTACGGTACGCAACTCGTGCGAAAATTGCATTTTGCTTTGCTCACTGTCGCTTAGGTGCAAACTCCACCCTCGCATGCAAAATGCTACTTTCCGCACTTGACGTATAATGTACTATTATTGCAAGTAAGTTAAGAGTAAAGACAAATTCAAAACCTTTATTATCTTTACTTTCTACGAAAGGACTTACTTTGTTTATAATATCATCTTTACTTCCTACGTAAGGTCCTACTTTGTTTATAATATCATCTTTACTTCCTACGTAAGGCCCTACTTTGTTTATAATATCATCTTTACTTCCTACGTAAGGTCCTACTTTGTTTATAATATCATCTTTACTTCCTACGTGAGGTCCTACTTTGTTTATAATATCATCTTTACTTCCTACGTAAGGCCCTACTTTGTTTATAATATCATCTTTACTTCCTACGTGAGGTCCTACTTTGTTTATAATATCATCTTTACTTCCTACGTAAGGCCCTACTTTGTTTATAATATCATCTTTACTTCCTACGTGAGGTCCTACTTTGTTTATAATATCATCTTTACTACCTACGTAAGGTCCTACTTTGTTTATAATATCATCTTTACTAATGTAAATATGTATTTCTATCTTATCTTATTTGTACTTTTTTAGATTGTTACTCCCCTTATGTGTTTTTTTAGAATATAAATGACTAACTAAATAACTATTAAGACAAAGAGATGTTTAGTCCAATGTACATTGAGACAAATGAATATCATACTTCTGTTTTATAAGGGGAGTAACAGTCTAAAGAAAAACATTCCGTACACTTTATTTTAGATTGTTACTCCCCTCTGTTTTCTATATTAGGGGAGTAACAATCTAAAGAGAGAGCCAGCGTGGCCGTGCGGGTTAAACCACGTCTGCTCGGCCATCACTGAATCTTGAGTTGGGGTTCGATTCCTCGCCGTGACACTCTGATTTATATGGCTCACTATTGATCACATCATACTCGCTTCGGCGGTACAAATGTACATATGTATGATGTGTGAAGTGGCTGGAACTCTCTACCGCGGGGCGTAAAAAAGGTCTAAGTGATGGCCTAATTGCAAGGTTCGAACAAGTGGTTCGTCCTACCCGTTTTAGTAGGAAGTAGGAACAATCTAAAGAAGTGCCATCTTATTTCTAACTTATCATATTTTTTATCTTATTATTCTTCTGTATTTTCTACTGAAGATATAAACAGGCCTAAAACAGAGGTACCATTTTATAGTCGAATCTAAAATTATTATTATAGTTTTCCTATTTAATGTATTACTTAAAATTTAAATAAAACAAATAAAATGAGATTTGTCTGAATTAATTAGCAGGTCTAATGAAATGGTAATAATTTTTTTTGAACTAGTTTAATTTTAGTAATCGACTTGTACAAGTCTAATGGAATACTTCAACAAACTTTTGACATGCCCTTGTATGTAGGGCTGATAAGGTTAAACTTTTTAAAGAGATAATATTTGTTTCTGGTTCAAGTTGTGGTAAGTTAAGAGTGTCTTAGGTTCTGTTTGCTGCATAACATTTAATAAGATTACTTGCCCTCTATCGATCTACTTTTCTTATAGTTAAGGGATTCTTCAACCTCGACCTAATCTTATTTACTGATTACTTGATTCTTTACCTTCTCTAACAAACTAACTATTACAGAGGTTACTTCTTAACTAAAAAACGTCTTATTTCTCCTTCAGAGCAATCTTTTAAGTCGATTTTTATCATTGTAGTAAAGTTTGCAAATTTTTTTTTTACCACCCTGTTTATTCGATTATTAACCTCCGTCTTATAATAGGATAAGAAGCGTTAACAGTGAAGCCATAAATAAATATATTTTTTTTGCTTTCTAAGCTTATTGTGAATCTTACTTAGTTAAACGGTTTTTAAGCTTAAGACTGATGAAAAATTAAAAGATTATCTCTGTCAGTATCTGGTCTTATATTAATAAGTTACTAATAAATAAGTTACAGTTTAAGCAAAATATGCTTTTTTCAAGGGAGAAATTACAATTAGTATTAACAGCTGCTGTTAAAATGTCAATTATACAGGGTGGTCCAAAAGTCCCCCCCCCCTCTTAAATTTTGAACGGTTTGAGATAAATTAATGAAACTTGGGGGATCTCTACCATACAAAGGGAAGTTTGTTTTCATGCAATCATCCACTAGGGGCAACCACCCACTTTGCCCCCAGGCCACCCAAATTCAAAATTTCAAATTGGAGTGTATATTTTTGATAGCATATTTGGATTCTGCAGTGAAAAATAATAAACTTTTTTTATATTTCCAATATTTTGCTCCCTATAGGGGGGCAAAGATAGCAAAATAACCCTTACTATCATACGTTGTAAAATCTAAACGGTTGAAGATAAATTAATGAAACTTAGGGGATCCGTACCATGTAAAGGGAAGTTTGTTTTTATGCAATCCCGCAGTAGGGGCAACCTTCCATTTTACCCCCAGACCACCTAACATCAAAATTTTAACCTGGAATGTATATTTTTGATGGCAGATTTAGATTCTACGGCAAAAAATAAAAATATTTTACTTAAAACGTTTTTTTCTATCTCCAATATTTTGCCCCCCATAGGGGGGCAAAGCTATAAAAAGGGTAGATTTCAGCGCCTGGGGGCAAAATGGTGGTTGCCCCTAGTACGCGAGTGGATGATTACGCACTTCCCTTTACATGGTACAGATCCCCCAAGTTTCATTACTTTATTTCAAACCGTTTAGATTTTATAACGATCTAAGTGTTATTTTCTTACTATTTTGAAGGGATATTTTGCTATCTTTGCCCCCCCCCCCCCCTACAGGGGGCAAAATATTGGAGATAGAAAAAATAGTTCCAAGTAAAAGTTTATTATTTTTCACCGTAGAATCCAAATTTGCTATCAAAAATATACACTACAATTTAAAATTTTGAAGTTGGGTGGCCTGGGGGTAAAGTGGGTAGTTGCCCCTAGTGGGTGATTGCATGAAAACAAACTTCCCTTTGCATGGTAGAGATCCCCCAAGTTTCATTAATTTATCTCAAACCGTTCAAAAGTTAAGAGGGGGGGGGGGAAGACTTTTGGACCACCCTGTATATCTAAATTCGCAGTGAGTTTAAAAGAGTTCTTCAGTTTCAAGTGTTATTATTAGGATATCATAGAGTTCATTTATAAACAAAACACCCTGTATCTATGTTTGAAAAAAAAAAAAAAAATCTAAAATAATAAAAACACATGCCGGTTTTTACATCCTTTTTTTTAAATATTAATTAGTTGCATTGTCATCGGAAATACAACACAATCTAAAAAAATTTGTTGTTGTTAAAATTTATTATAAACTATCTTGAACACTTAAAAATGTATGTATTATTATGAATACATAAAATAATATAACAATTATTGCTAGTTTTTCCTCCATTCGAGTAAGCTCTCAACTTATTTTCGTAGTAATAATTATATTGTGTAAACCGTATCATTATAATTTATTAATATTTTACAATCATGTCACCTTTGGTTCAGTGTTAAGACACGCAGAACGTACAAGCTATTTGACACAATATTTTGACTTGTTTTAAAATATAATTATAGTCCGTACTTTTAATTTTTGACCTATGTCGATGTATATTTTGTCAATATAGCCTTTGGGCACTTCATTAGTATAAAAAATACAGAGGGGAGTAACAATCTAAAGAATGTGTATGGAATGTTCTTCTTTACTATTACTCCCCTTATAAAACAGAAGTGTGATATTCCTTTGTCTTAATAGTTATTTAGTCAAAGTCGTTTATATTCTATATCAACATAGGGGAACAATCTAAAGAAGTAACATCTATTGTTTATTCCTAGGTGATAGAATTTGCTATTTATGTTTTTTCATTGTTTTTGAAAATTTATATAGCTTTAGAGCCACTCTAGAAGTTCCATTCTTCTTTTAACAACGATATTATTTTGTGCTTTTTCTGTTACGAACACAAACGACATCAGAATCTTGACTCTCAATACAAGGAAGTTATAATTTAACAGGAGGTAGTTCGTTTTTCACTTTTTAGTTCTATATTTCTCCGCTAGGAGCAAACTTTTAAATATTGTTCTAGGCAGTTAGGATCTAACTGGAAGTAGCTCGGATTCACTTGTTAGTACTATATTTCACCACTAGGAGCGACAACAAAAAGTAAATAAGGTTACAAAATGCAGGTTATGAATTGTGCCTCAGTTACGGCCTATATTTCAGGACTCCTGAGACCAAGTTCCCAATATTTATTTAACTAAATACTCAAGTTCACTATATTTCACCACCAGAAGTGAACTTTTAAATATTGTACATACAAGGCGGTTAGGCGGTTTTCATTTGTTAGTACTATATTTCACCACTTGGAGCAAACACACTCTCAAATAAACAGGTCAAGTGTGTGCTAGTCAGCACACAGCGAGGGTCCGTAGGCCACACTGTATAGTTTAAGTAGTACCCTTATTGATGGTGTTTTTTAAAATGCTAAAAAGCTTACTTTGAACTATCCTGTGGGTCTGATATTCTCAAAACACATAAACAATCTTCTTATTAAGTATTTTTTTGCCACTGAACCGGACTACAACCATATAAATACAATGAAAAGACCATAACTATAAAAAAAACAAGATGCAGGTTATAAATTGTACCTCAGTTAAGGCCTATATTTCAGGATTCCTGAGACCTCAAGTTCCCAATATTATTTCACTACATACTCAAGTTCACTATATTTCACCACCAGAAGTAAACTTTTAAATATTGTACATACAAGGCAGTAAGGATCTAACAGGAGGTAGCTCGGTTTTCATTTGTTAGTACTATATTTCACCACTAGGAGTGAACACGCACAAACAAATATAAGAAAGAGGAAGGTTGCTTGAAGCAGGTTGTAAATTCTACTACACAAGTAGTAATTTGTAAGAGATAAGTCCTATATCTCATGCCTCCTATGATCTCAAGCTCCCAATATTTCATTATATTTTACCACCAAGAATGAAATTTTAAATATTTTACTGGGCAGTTAGGATATAACAGGAGGAAGTTCAGTTTCACTTTTTAGAACTATAGTTCCCCACTTTGAAGAACTATATATTCACGGCTAAAAGTAAAGTAGGTTAGTTATTCAAATATTACTCCAATTCAAAATGGTCATATATATCAAGTGACAAACTAACATCAACTTAATTTTTGGTCTACTATAACTACTAATTCTGTACTTAGGATCATGAAAATCACATTGTCCCCCAATATTGGTGGGCCATGGCCAATCTTCACCGGTTTATTTGTTTCAAATACCTATTGCCAAGCTATGTCCTGCAGACGAACTTAGCCGACCTCATATTCTTAAAAGGCACCAAAAGAGTAACTTATTTACAAAATTCTAGCTTAATGATAGTCAAATACTTTTTTGCAAAATGTTTCCTGGACTAAGTGTAAACACCCTTAAATTAAATTAATATTTGGCGAACTTTTATAAAGCGTTGTTGCCAACGCTTTATAAATTAACTAGCTGAATACCCGTGCTTCGCTACGGGGTGTTTTATTTTTAATTTAATGGATTTATAAACTACCATCAAGAAACATTTAAATTATTTTACAAAGCGAGAATATCTAGATTCTATCCCTCCCCTTTGATAAGATAATTTGCTAATATCCCAAATTAGGAATTCATTCCCACTAAATTTTTAAAAAGGAAAAGCAGTGGTATTTTCCTTCTGTACCCCCCACCCCCCCCCCCCCCGTGTCATTTTACATCCCTTGGTTGAAATTGGAATTATCTTTTATTAATATACATACTTACATCCAAAATAAGAGCTCTTTCTCAAGTATTAACTTCCTAAAAGGAAAAGCAGGTATTTTCCTTCTGTACAGACACAACAATTATTAGTTCTTTATACATAGATATAGATATATTTTTCCATTTTACCCCCCTAAATGTACATAACACATAACAATAATTGTACAGTACTCTTAAAGAGCTTTTCAACGGTATGCATCGTGAAGGGTTTTCATTACTTTGACATTTGTACCCCGTACCCCTGTGTACCAAAATTCAAAATTTCGAAAATGCATGAAGTCAGTGACCTTCCCCTTTTCCCCTTGCTTTAAAGGTCAAGTGTGCAAATTTTCATTGAAATCGGAATGAAACGGCAGATTTGAATAAAGAACACACACACACGCGCCCGTTCGCGCGCGCAAGCACACACACTTACGTTGACATTTCCTTTTTACCCCTCTCCTAAATGAAAATAATGACAAAAACGTACATTACAATGACTTTTCTCTTAAAGAGCCTTTCAACGATATGCATCATAAAAGGTACCTATCAATTACTTTGACATTTGTACCCCGTACTCCTGTGTACCAACATTTTAACTTTATAATCTCATGTAAGCAGTACACTCTTAGACACTCTTCATTTATATAAGATAAAAGACACTCATAGACACTCTTCATTTATATAAGATGTAGTTATACACATTTTTCCATTTTACCCCCTCCTAAATGAAAATATGACAAAACTGTACATAACAACTATTACTGTACTTTTAAAGAGCTTTTCAACGATGTGCATCATTAAAAGTATTCATTACTTTGACATTTGTACCCCGTACCCCTGGGTACATAAATAAAAATTTCGCAAAATCCTTTCTTAGTGGATGCCTATGATATGAACCGAGTATATCCTCAAAATTTCAAGTCTCTCGGTTAAGCAGATTTTGCTGTGCGTTGATTCTATGTCAGTCAGTCAGTCAGTCAGGACATTGCCACTTATATTATAGATAAATTGACAATTGCAACCTAGTTTATACTAAAATATATCAATGTTTAATAAAATGATTCAGTATCCATATGTATTAAAAATAAGTATATTTCATTTCCAAGTATTGTTAAGTTGGGCGTGTCGTGACTGTCTTGATTCATTCAATATTAATATCCTTTGTCAATTCTCTCACTTCTATTATGTCATATTTATTCATTATGTCATTATTCAGTTTCTTTTATTCATTCGTCAGACCCTGGAGACCTTTGCTTCTCTTTTCATAAAGCAATACGCTAAAAGAGAGAGAAGAAAGAAAGAAAAAAGAAAAAAAAAACGTAATGATTTCAAATTGACTTCCATTGCGACAATAACAATCAACATTGAGTTGTGTACAAAAAAACAAAAATGGAGTCCTTGTTCCGTTAGAGTTGACACGATACTTGTTTATATTGTTGAAACGATTCAACGTTATAAACGATACATAAATAAAATGACAAATATTCTTTGTAAATCAGAGGAAAAAAAAAAAAAAAATAGTTTTGAGTGATGATTTCTTTTTAACATTTTTTTATACCCTACATAATTCAAACCCAATTTATGAATGAATATATATATATTTTTTAAGAGGGGAAAGAGGGTTAAATTGATAATTTTATCGTTTGAAAACAATTTTTCCATTATATATGAAAAGGATTTTTCCATCTTGTACAGTTTCCCTTTAGGCCTCCATACACCATGTTTTATTGCGCAAACCTAATGGTGGGCAAATTTAGACCATACACGTCAACATCATGTTTGCGCAAACATCGAACAGCCCTATACACGGTCAAAATGTTTGCGCAAACATTTTGAACGAGTATGGGGGCCTTAATAAAATCATACTTAACGTCAATGTGTTTGACGCGACAATCATCTTCAGGATTGATGCTATAGCAATTGTTGCCGCTTTGTCTTAATAGACAATTGTAGTTGTAATACATTTTTGATGTTTAAATCAATCCACAAGCTCTCACAAAAAATGATCATACCGACAGAAAATTTACATTAGGGTACCTTTGCAAAGTTTTCGGTTGCACTCTTAGCTGGCCCACAAGAAAACAAGCAGAGTGGCGAAGTGGAAGCGAGAAAGGCCCATAACCTATTTATATTACAACGTTATTTCTTATAACACGTCTTTATTGACAATGTAAAAAAAAAAAAATAATTTATAAAATTATTCAACAATAAAGAAATAATGACAAGTTATGACATGGTTGTCGCGAATACCAACATTTTTAAAATAATTTTGGTGCTAATGTAAATTCCCTTAGAAGTAAGAGATAAGGATTGAGGATTCTCACGGAAGTCAATGGTTTTAAAAAACCTGGACCTAACAATTATTGAAATATTTTTTAAATATTTAAACCTAATAGGTAATCAATCGATCAAGCCGTGGCTTGAAATCTCGATTACAAGCCTGTTATTTTGTACAATAATCAATTTAGATGCAGTTTCAGTCACTTCCTTATTACTAGGCATCGCGTGGCTCTATCATTAAAGCGAGCGTATTGCAATAAAATACTGAATATTGAAATTTGTTGATCATGATGAATGTCATAGTTGAAGATAAGTGGAACAGGGTAGTGAGGGGTAGAGTGGGGGTACTCGGTATAAAGCTTTACTTCCTAAACAAACCTACACACATCACGACTATAAGAATCTTAAACACTCGTAATAGCTTTTAAACTAATATTATAAATGTATCACTTCATTACTACTACTCAAAGACACACACACTCACACACTCTTACTCTATTACTCAAATACTATTTGTATCAAGTTGAAATTTTACATACTTGTTTCAATTGTACTTTAGACGATGTACATGAAGTTTTATTAAAATCGTTACGTTAGAACGTAAGATATCGGTAAAAAGGTTGTTTTCTCTATTTTAAACGTTTAGGTCCGCTTTAATAGTTTTAACGATCTTTAATAATTCATAGCAGCTGTTCATCTCATCGAATAGGTGATGATGGAATTTTTTCCCATCCTGAAATTCCAATTTTAAATTTGAAGCTCGCGTTTACGCGAGCATTGCGCGCGAACCCTTGGACGGATCACGCTGTCCAACGAACTTAGCCTGAGTATTAGTAAAAAGAAGATGTATACCAAATTTCAACTAAATCGGTCAACTTTTACTCAAGTTATCGTCGGACACGTAAACGTTACACACAGACAGATAGACATACAGACAGACAGACAGACAGACAAGATGCATATTTCGTTGAATGTAAGAAGCTCGCTTACGCTCGCTTCAATTAATTTTCAAAATTATTATATTTTACAAATGCGAGAGATACAATTTTAATAATAATGAAATGATTCTCATGATGCTGCTTTTATTCCAGTATTATTTATAGTTAAATCAAAATTAATTTATTTTTTACATAAAATAAAAGAGATATATTATATACATATATTACAACACTTTGATATGTTACTAAATAAAGTTAAATAATTAAATATTTCACTGGTTAAGACCCATTTTTAATCTCTATTGTTTTAAAGCCTGCTGGGTTTTTACTTTTGACCTTTTTTAGAAGAGAATTATTTTAATATTCGTTATCGGTAGAATAATCCAGGGTACTCATATATGGAATTAATTTTTTAACCGTTATCAACAGGTGCAATACTAAGAGATTACGAATTGATTATATCATAATATTGCTTATGATATTAATTAGGAGGCGATAATGAGCACCACCTGCTCTAAATGGCTGCATAAAGTAAAACTGTACCAAGCACGCTTAAGCCTTATAAAGTAAGTCATTTCATAATTTAATTATAACTTTAAAAAAAAAAATCCTAATAAAAGCAAGGAAATGAAATTATTATTTTATAGGTATATATATATATATATATATATATATATATATATATATATATATATATATATATATATATATATATATATATATATAATATATAATATAAAATAAATATTTTATACACATATTTTTTTTTACACCTTATCAGCCATCTGACTTCTCATGTATTAAAATATTTTATATTAATATAAATAAAATGATGAAGAAGGTTTTTTATTAATATGGTTTTATTTTGAAGTTTATTATGTATGAATATTACCTTTATACATAAAAAAAAATTCATCATTTAGTATTTGGCAACGCTTTGACCTGGCCGGCCATTTTCTAACTTAAAAAGAAGAATTTTTTAAATGAGTGTCAGGCTACAAAAAATAAAAAAATAACATTCACACCTGGAGGACAATAATTTCGGATAAAAAGAATTACCTTAGTAATTTTTCACTTGTGGTAGTGATGTCATACAAGAAGATAATAGTAGGAAATGTAAGGTTCCGACGCGTCGTCTAATAAATTCCGGAAAAAGCATCTAAATAAGATCCTAATATAAAAGTGATAAAATATAATTAGACTGCCAATTGGTGTGGCACATAGCTTCCTCGCATCCTATGTATAAATATTTAATAACTCTAGTTCTATTCAATAATTTCGATGAAATCCTGTCTACAACATGCCCTACTTATTGGCGCACACCACTGCGTAAAGAGTTCGTAAAAGACCGCTGGCGATAGACACGCAGACACAAAAAATTAAGGATGAATTTGGTTTGGGGAATGTATGAAATGAAAAACGTATCCTAAATTTTCGCCAATCACATGTACAGACAAAACTAATTTTGTCAATTAGATTAAAATACAACTAGACTAATTTTGTGTAATACAAGACAAAACTAATTGTTGTGTACTAGATAAAAATAATTTTATAAATAAATGGATTATACATTTAGTACTGTGCATGTGAACATTATTATGTTTATATTTGCATATGACATTGAACTGCGCCTAAGATTAGCATTATTAAATATTTTTTGACTGATCCTATTTAATATCAATATTCAATTCAAAGATAATAATCGACATATGCTATCACGGTTTTGTTCCTCTCCTTATGATATAATGATATAATCTTTATGTTTGGAGTTATTACTTTCTTTATCTAGAATTTTAGCATTATTAAAATCTGGAGAATGATTTAATTCTAAAGTATGAGCAACTAGAGCAGTTTTATTCGATTTGTTCTTAACATCTCCCTCGTGTTGTTTCATCCTGTTTTTGAATGTTTGGCGAGATTCTCCTATATACTTTTTATCACAATCAGAACACGGGATTACGTATACAAACCCCATTTCTTGGTCTGTAGGCACTTTATCCTTTAGTTTGCTAAAATATTGAGTTTTTATTTTATTTATTGGTTTCATCCCGAACTAAATATCTAAACAATCAAATTTTTTAAAAGTATCTGCAACCTTCTCTGTAAGCCCTTTTATATATGTTAAAGAGTGGTGCTTATACATTACTTGAGGTCTTATGTCATCTATATTGCTTTTATTATTTTTATTTTTATTGTTTATCGCTATATACCAAAGGTTTCTTATTAATTTTATGGGATACATATTTCTAATTAATTTTTCATATATAAAAGATTTAACCTTAGGTATATTTATTGGGTCAGTTAATGCAATGGATTTATTTATAAGGTTGAAAGCCGAATTTTTCTTTTGGTAGAAAGGGTGAGCGCTATGAAAATTCATGAATTGCTTCTTTTTAATTTCTTTCTCAAACCATTTAGTTGAGATATTTCCTTCCTTGTTCTTAATTATTTGCATATAACATATATTTGCATATGACATTGAACTGCGCTTAAGATGAGCATTATTAAATATTTTTTTACTGATCCTAGTTAATATCAATATTCAATTCAAAGATGATAATCGACATATGCTATCATGGTTTTGTTCCTCTCCCTATGACATAAGTACTAATGAAATCTTATTTTCACTATTTTTATTTTATTGTATGAAACAGAAAAAACACGAAATTGAAAAAGATGGAACAAAGTACATTTTGAGAGAGGGTTGCAGTATTACAAGGAAGTGTGTATGAGGGGTTAGGAGGGGGGAGGGGGGTGGGGGTTCAAGGTGAAACAGGCCGCCTCACGTTGAAAAGCAAAGTATTTGTTGGCAAGTTTTTATACGTCCCTAAGGAAAAATCGTGTAGAGAGTAGAAAAGTGGATCTAACAGTCCGAAAACTTAAGAACACGCCCTACTCATACGAGACTTCTACCTGCTAGAGTTTCAGCTAGCTAATCACCTGTTCGCGTGATGGAATTCCTTTAACAGTTTCTTGCTGTTCTTCTGGAAATAACCCGGTGCCGAGTTTCAAACGTTTCTAAGCTCTTCTCGCTTTTTAAAAACTCTTGAAACCATACACGATACTGAAAAATCTTTTTCTTTGCGTCTCCCTCCATCAAAAGCTTTTCTTTTTTTTTCTTAAGGGTTAACGTGAATTTGAACTAAAAGAAAAAGTATATATACTTTTATGAAGAAATGGAAAAAAGCTCATATTGTGGAAAAAAAGTCTTAATGCTCACTTGAGTAAAGTTTATTATTTTTTAATGATATATTTTTTCCTGAAAACATTATTTATTTAACAAACCTTAATCCAGCATGTACGGTACATGTGGGAGTCGGATTAATTTTATTCTTAATGATTATATATATATATATATATATATATATATATATATATATATATATATATAAGAATATATATATATATGAATATATATGGGATATTAATAAGAATAATCATTATTTAACTGTATATTTACACTGCATACACATATATATTTATTTATATTGTAAGAATATTTTATACTATACAATATATTAACTTTGTAAACTTATTATAAATATGCTTGGAAATTATTTAAAAAATACAATTCTCTTCTTTTTTATGTTATGGCTTAAAGAATTAGTTGAATGAGTTTAACTCTCGCTTAATTGAGAAGTATTTTGATGGATTCAAGCCCAAGGATAAAGATAAACGAACAGAAAAGTGTGCACGTCACCTTTGCTCTTCGTCATAACTAGGGTTGGGACATCGATGTCGATGTATCGAAAACATCGATGTATCGGACTTTAAAAAGCGATGTTTAACATCGATGTTGATCTTTCGATGTATCGGTCAACATCGATGTTTTCCTGAAACATCGAAAAGACCGATGTTATCGATGCATCGCAGCCTAAAAAACGGACGACAACGAAAATCAGGGACGAAAAGGAGAGATTTTTTGAAAGTGGCGACCTTTTTTTTTTTTTTTTTTTTTTTGCTCTTCACCTTGGAGGACCGATGTCGATGTATCGAAAACATCGATGTTTTCTTTCGATGTTTTGGCTAACATCGATGTTTGTTCTTTCGATGTCGATGTATCGAAAACATCGATGTTTGCCTATCGATGTCCCAACCCTAGTCATAACACCTGTCCCTCAGTCACCCTTAATCAAGTTCCTATTCCTCAGTCCGATACCTTGGCCTTATCCTTGACCTACGATTAACATGGCAACTACACACAAAAACTAAACGTACTGACATCACACGACGATACAAGTTACTGCTCGGTCTTCTTGATCGTAGGTCTAAGATTTCTCTTAACAACAAGCTTCGTATTTATAACGTAGTTCTAAAACCAGCTTGGACCTACGGAAGTGTGGGGCAGCACTAAGCCTTCCAATTACCGTCGTCTCCAAATCCTGCAGTCAAAAATCCTTAGAAAAATAACCAATGCTCCTTTCTATGTTTCTAACCTAAGGCTTCATGAAGATTTAAATGTGCCCTTTGTCCGAGATCTGACTTTATCCCGATATAAAAATTCCATGAATCCAAATCCTCTTGTCCAAACTACATTATAGTAGAAAATGTTATTATCATACCACAAAAGTGAATGTAAATATTACCTTCATTTTACTTTCTTTGCTCATTTATGAAAGCTCCAATGATATTTAATTTGTTTCATTCATGTGTAAATAATAATAATAAATTTGTTTATTTATGTAAACTACATTGATAATTAAGGGGGTAAAACCAACAGTGTGGTTAATCAACAGCATATATCGCTTCACTTATTTTTCTTAATGGAAAAATGGAATTAGTCTTTTATACCCATCTACTTAACATTTCTAAAACAATCAGAAATATTGGACCGAAGTAAGCAAGAATGGTCACAAAATACCAACGAAGAAAAATGAAAATGCATGATGGAGGCAGTCAAGGAAGTAGCAAGTTGTGTGAACAGGTAAGTGTTGTGGAGAAAGCGAGATTATTGGTATGGCGAGGAATGTGTAGACGCTGATAGGGTAAGAAATCAAGTAAGTCTTAAAACTATTAACTGTAAGGACATGGAAGGAAAACGTATTGGAGATAGAGGGAAAATACTGGATATATGGGCAGTGTACGGGTCTTTTCTGTTATTCCCCACTCCTACCGAGCGCTTTTTTTCATACACAGGGTTGCACCCTTCAAATTCAGGCATTCAGATTTTCCACAACTGTCTAGTGCACAAAAGCTAAAAAGCCACTCGGTAGGTTGATCACCTCATTATTAGTTTATATATTCGATGGTGTTACGCCAAATGGGCCAATCTGAAAAAATCCACAAGGGCCAATCTGCAACTAATATCACGTTTGTTCTATTATTTATAATTAATAAAAAAATTTGGTTATTTTGACTTATTAATTAGGTATCCAAGTATATTTTAAATGAATAAAAATATAAATAAGGCATTCAAATATCAATTTTTCTTTATAGCTTTTCATGTTTTAGAATTCAAATACAAAATGCAGATTGGCCCTTTTGGCGCAACACCATCGATATATATATATATATATATAACATAAACACTTTTTTCGACTTTTGTCCGAAACAATATAATATTGATGAAATAATATTGAACTCCTGCCTCTTTCGAGTCGATCGCACGGACAAGATAGAACAGGGAGATATTTTTGTAGTTGGCAGAATAAGTTACGTCTATTATACTAAAAAGTACTGGACTGATTGTTTTTTCCTTAAAACTGTTATGAAATTCCTAACAATATTTTCATATCATTGCTTTGGACAAAGGTCAAAAAAATGTGTTTATATATATATATATATATATATATTACACAATTTTTGAAAGACACCAAGGGATGTGCCACGCAAGCGTAACACATAGGAACTGTTCCAACAACAGACATGCGTCATTAAGATGTTGGCTCGGCATTACGCTATGTCCTGCATCGTTTCGTCGCGTCCGACTCATCAGGGGCCCGACGATGCCCACCCAACTCTTGACCTATACCAGATCAAGAACACAGATATAGGGCTTATCAGAGATGAGCGTGCTCTCATACCGCCATACTTGCTTGGCTGGCAAAACGCAACAGCAATTTAATACCGTGTTTGCACACTGCAATAGATTACACAATTTGTGAGAAACACCAAGGGACGTGCCACGCAAGCGTGACACATAGGAACTGTTCCAACATCAGAAATAACGTCATTAAGATGTTGGCTCGGCATTACGCCATGTCCTGCATCGTTTCGTCGCGTCCGACTCATCAGGGGCCCGACGATGCCCACCCAACTTTGGACCCATACCAGATCAAGAAGATCAGATATAGGGCAGACATAGGAACTATTCCAACATCAGACATTACGGCTTGATGAGTCGGACGCGACGAAACGATGCAGGACATAGCGTAATGGTGAGCCAACATCTTAATGACGTAATATCTGATGTTGGAACATTTCCAATGTTGCTACGCTTGCGTGGCACATCCCTTGGTGTCTCTAACAAATTGTATATATATATATATATATATATATATATATATATATATATATATATATATATATATATATATATATATATATATATATATATATATACGTATATATGTGTACATATATATATATATATATATATATATATATATGTACACATATATACGTATATATATATATATATATATATATATATATATATATATATATATATATATATATATATATATATATATATATGTACATATATACACAAATACACACTATTTCATGTTATGTTTAAATTAGGCTCCCTTATTTTGTAAGAGTGGAATAATCCATACCTAAGATACTGATTATTTGCTTGAATAACACTCCTATTACTTCCAAATGAATGAATATATTATATGAATGACTTTTTTTCTCAAAGAAACCATATAATATTACCAAAGGTAAAGATTTAATATATTCTTATACCGTGATAATAATTTTATACTGAACATTTTCGTATCTTCATTTTTTATCATAGATAAACCAAGTTAAAGTTACACAACAAAATGAGGTATTTCTACTGTAATTTAATGAGATTTTCACGGTCTAGTCTTTTTTAAGAATTTTTCATTTTCTTTCCCTGTGTAGAGTAAATTTATACGCTTTAAACACTTATTCAACGCTTTAAGAAGGTTAAATTTCTTTATGAATTATTCTTTAATTATAGTTCTTGTTTAGTACTTCTCTTGTATCTAATATAATTACCTTTAAAAAATTTAAGTTCTTGCCTCTTTGAAGGGCATAAAGTTACATCAGTTATCTTATGTATTATGTATACGAATATATTTGAACGTTAAACCATGTCTAATAAAATATAATATATATATATATATATATATATATATATATATATATATATATATATATATTAGATATTATATATATATATATATATATATATATATATATATATATATATATATATATATATATATATATATATATATATATATATATATATATATATATATATATAGTCTTTAAATATTAGGTAGGATTTAGGTTTTGTTGGAATGAAGGGTATTTTACACAACTACAGATTAGAGTATAAGGGTGTACACATGTATAAATATGTAGATTTAATAACATTGCTCTGCTACCTTCAGCCCTGGTTCTCATCATACTGTCTACGTGATCTGCGTGGTAGATAAGATAAGCGAGTTCGAAGCCAGATTATTCTAACTGGATTCAACATCCTTACACAATGTTAACTCACACTACTATTGTTAAAGTTTTGTACTATCTAGTGTCACAGCGTATTCATTATATATATATTTTTTTTTTCTCTCTCTTTTTGTATTCCTATGTTAAGAAAATATTCATATGCTGTGCAATATGTTAGGCATATAACTTGAGAATTTTTGTTACAACTTTAAAAAAAGAATATATAACTAAGTAAATAAGGGAGGATTTTTAGTTTTCGAACAATATTCCATAAAAAATTAAATTTATTCTATAACATGTTATATTACATTTAAAAATATCTCATTATTGTGAAGCGTGTGAAATATAATCATTTTAAATTATCATAGTGAAATCTTTCGGTTTATTGAGAAAACATTATTCCTTAACAAACCCTAACTCAGTTATTCTTTGAAATTTCATTGAAGGTCTTAATTAGCCCATATTTGTACCAACATTCTGTACCCACTGTTGGTTTTTGCACAGTGCAAAAACAAACATAAATTTTTACCTATATGTATCTATAAAAGTACTCGTGCCATTTTTAAGAAATTGTCCTACAGATGTCTCATATGTTGCTTAATTGATACTTTTATTTATGTAAAATACACTGCAAATTGGTGTGGCACATAGCTTTCTCACATCCTATCCTCGTACTGTTTTGGTTTTATGCTTTTTTTTTACAAGCCATTATTGTCTAATTTGTTTAATTGTTTCCCCGTTTTTTAATCTGTCAAAATTATTTTAATTTTTTACATGAATTAAAGTATAACTTTTGCAAAAGTTAAAGAGTGCTGACGGTTCAAATTAATCTTGAGATATCTGCAGGTTACTATCGATAAAATGTAAAAGTTTCATAAAAATCAGATAAGTACTTTTGAAGCTATAGGTGTAAATAGATGTATGTTTGTGCGCATGTGGAAGAGAAACAAATAAGCGCAGAAGGTTGAAACTTATATGGGACCAACAAGGCGCTAATTATGACCCACCTCCGAACTTCATTAAAATTGGACGTGTAGTTTTTAAGTTACGTTGGTTCGCAAAATTTGAACGACAGACCGACAGACCGGCGGACGGACCGAAATTTTTGTTCTTCAGAACGATCACATAGCTTCCGCTACCTTCGGTAAGCTCGAAAGGAATTAAATTTATTCTAAAACAAGTTAGTGAGAAATATGATCAAGTTACTGATCATAGTGAAATGTTTGGATTTATGGAGAAAAAATAGTCCTAGAGAACCCATCACTCAAGCGTTTTTATATAAAGTAGATGATATTTTCAATTTTATCTTTAAGACTAAATTAAAATTTTAGACTAAATTATCATAATTTTAAATTTATTAATATTAATTTCTGAAATTTATGTATAGTTGAGAGGAGTCTAAAACGTCGGAGTCACCAATTAAGGAGAGTCGAAGGGGGAAAAAATATATGTTTCATATATAATAAAATATAATATAATAATTTTCATACTAAAGCAAACAAAACAAATATCTCGGGAAATCAAATTCGAAATAGAGGTAAATAATTATATTAAGGAGATATAAATCGTCTAAGATGGAGGCACCATAATATTGATGAAGCGAGCGTAAGCGAGCTTCTTACATTCAACGAAATATGCATCTTGTCTGTCTGTCTGTCTGTCTGTCTGTCAGTAACGTTTACGCGTGTGACGATAACTTGAGTAAAACTTGACTGATTTAGTTGAAATTTGGTATACATGTTCCTCTTACTAATACTCAGGCAAAGTTCGTTGGACAGCGTGATCCGTCCAAGAGTTCGCGCGCAACGCTCGCGTAAACGAGAGGTACAAAAATTAAATTGGAATTTGGACGGGAAAAGATTCTATCATCATCTATTCGATGAGAGGAACATTGTTTTCAAATAACATTTTTTACTAAAACCAACAGCGACACCGCTATGACTTAATAAAGATCGCTAAAACTATTAAAGCGGACCTAAACGTTTATAATAGAGAAAACAACCTTTTTACCGATATCTTACGTTCTAACGTAACGATTTTAATAAAACTTCATATACACCATCTAATGCACAATTAAAACAGGCATGCAAAATTTCAACTTGATACAAGCAGAATTCTTTGCGTAGTGAAGAGATACATTTATAATAATTGTTTAAAAGCTACCGCGGGTGGTGAAGATTGTTATAGTCGTATAGTGTATAGGTTTGTTTAGGATGTAAAGCTTTGTACCGAGTACCCCCACTCTTCCCCACACTACCCTCTTCCACTTATCTTCAACTATGACATTCATCATGATTAATAAATTTCAATATTCAGTATTTCCTTGCAATACGCTCGCTTCAATGATAGAGCCACGCGATGCATAGTATAAAATACAGTTAGAAAAAGTTTATTGTAAAATATATTAAACAATAAAATACAAAAGTTAATGATTAATGAAATATAAATCATTAACAAAAACAGTTGTGTAAATAAAAGCCAAGTCTCGCTAAAACACTTTTCACACCCACTTTAATCTCGCCCTATCAAAGCTTATAATCAAAAGTTATATATTTTTCTAATCAGCTCGACGTACCCTCTCATATGATACCACACACGACACGGTGTCCAAAAAAAAACACGTTTTTTCCCTATTTATTATTATTATTATTATTTTTAGTCGCAATATTTTTAAAATGTGTGGGTAGGTACTATACACATATATATGTCAAATTTCAAAGTGATCGGACAAATGGTGTACCCGTTAGAGGACGTGACAGACGGACGAACGGACAGACAGACACACGCAGGAAAATTATAAGGATCCTTGTTTTTTCTTACGGACCCTTAAAACCACTTTTTTGCACTAGGAGGACCTCAAAACATGTAAATCCATCAAAATCTCTGAATCAAATTTTCGTGCCATCTCAATACTTTTACAAAGTAAAAAAAAAAAAATTAGTTAAACCTTTTCAAGCCACCACATTTAATATATGGTTGCTTATATTTGTTGTGGATAATATATAAACAACATACTAAATATATAATACTGTGGACTGTAGTAGGTACTACAAATTATTATTATATATTTCCTAGGTATAATATAGAACTTCATACTTATTATTTACTCTAATAACTACTGAAGGTTTAGTTATAATTCTGGGAATATCGATTTCAATAATTGCTCTTTAAATAAACTTTTAAGAAGATATCTTAAAAGGAGCTCTATTAATATAGATTTTTAAAAAAAATCCTCTATTTTATATAGTTGTGTCTAAACAAAATTTTAGTCATTTATACCTTTTATATCCCACTTGTTTTTATCTTTAGATTTATTAAGCTTTCACAAAAGAATTTTGAAGAAGGAATTGAGGCTAAACTTGTA
Organism: Gerris lacustris; assembly: GCA_951217055.1. Taxonomy (NCBI): domain Eukaryota; kingdom Metazoa; phylum Arthropoda; class Insecta; order Hemiptera; family Gerridae; genus Gerris; species Gerris lacustris. The sequence goes on along the minus strand of OX578281.1, from coordinate 7,743,228 downwards.
TTTTTCTTCACTAGAGTATATTCTAGGAAAATTCTTAAAATTAAGTATTCAATCCTGAAATGTTCACTCTTTTAAGCTTATCCAACTTTTGTAAAATATCTTCTTTTTTTGTTTGATAATAAGAAAGGCGTAAACAAGAATTTTTATTTAGATTATCACCTCAACTCTTAATAAAATTTTACATCAATGTTAGGTTTAGTTATTTTTAAGGGGGAAAAAATAAATACAAGGAAGAAAAAAAAAAAAAAAAAAAATGTAAAGAGCCAGAAAAAAATAATAAAGTAAAAAAACCGTATACATATTGAGATGAGAATGGAATGTTATTCTTAGTGAATACTGAATTAGGATGTGTAGATGGAAAAAGAAAAGAAAAAAATAAATAAATAAAGTGAAAAAGGCAGAAAAAACATCATTGCATGCACTCTGTGACGTAAAAAAAGTTCTTTTGATAAAAATTCATGAGATGAATACTTTAGAAAAGAAAATATAAAGTACAAAAAGAAAAAAAATCTCCCTTTTTGAGTGCCTCTTAAAAATTAAAAAAGGAGTTACTTGCAGTATAACGCTAGGCTAACTTTTTAGTTTTTTACTAAGCCTTGAGCTATGAGCATGAAAAATGACTAAAAAAAGGCACAAAAAGAAAGCTAAAAAAAAGTTTTTTAATGTAACACTATGTTTGCATATATAAATATATATATATATATATATATATATATATATATATATATATATATATATATATATATATATATATATATACAGGGTGGTCCAAAAATCTCCCCCCCCCCTCTTAACGTTTGAACGGTTTGAGATAAATTAATGAAACTTGGGGGATCTCTACCATGCAAAGGGAAGTTTGTTTTCATGCAATCACCCACTAGGGGCAACCACCCACTTTGGCCCCAGGCCATACAACTTCAAAATTTTAAATTGGAGCGTATATTTTTGATAGAATATTTGGATTCTACGGTGAAAAATAATAAACTTTTACTTGAAACTATTTTTTCTATCTCCAATATTTTGTCGTTATAAAATCTAAACGGTTTTAAATAAAGTCATGGAACTTGGGGGATCTGTACCATGTAAAGGGAAGTGTTTAATCATCCACTCGCGTACTAGGGGCAACCTCCATTTTGCCCCCAGGCGCTGAAATCTACGATTTTTATACCTTTGCCCCCCTATAGGCGGCAAAATATTAGAGGTAGAGAAAAAGGTTTGAAGTAAAATATTTTTATTTTTTGCCGTGGAATCTAAATCTGCTATCAAAAATATACATTCTAAGACAAAATTTTGAAGTTAGGTGGTCTGGGGGCATAATGGGTGGTTGCCCCTACTGCGCGATTGCATGAAAACACACTTCCCTTTACATGGTACGGATCCCCTAAGTTTCATTAATTTATCTCTAACCCTTTAGATTTTACAACGTATTATCGGTGGGGTAATTTTGCTATCTTTGCCCACCTATAGGGGGCAAAATATTGGGAATAGAAAAAAAAGTTTCAAATAAAAGTTTATTATATTTCACGGTAGAATCCAAATATGCTATCAAAAATATACACTCCAATTTGAAATTTTGAAGTTGGGTGGTCTGGGGGAAAGTGGGTGGTTGCCCCTAGTGGGTGATTGCATGAAAAGAAACTTCCTTTTGCATGGTAGAGATCCCCCAAGTTTCATTAATTTATCTCAAACCGTTCAAAAGTTAAGAGGGGGGGGGAGACTTTTGGACCACCCTGTATATATATATATATATATATATATATATATATATATATATATATATATATATATATATATATATATATATATATATATATATATATATATATATATATATATATATATATAGTACAAAGTATGTGTTTCCGAGGGCTCCTGAAATTTGGCACACTTATAGTCTAAAGTCTAGGGGGGGGCAAATAACCTAAAGGTGGAATGTCAATGCGACGACTGAAGTGACTCTAGCCGTACGGTATAACCGCGCGGTTAGAGTTGCTTGTCCAACTTTCAATCCCTTGACTCGGGTGCCGCGCGGTTTATATAATTACGACTTTAAGCCACTTTTATTACTTCAAATTCAGTTTTCAGTAGTTTCGTAACGTCATGAAGGATACATCGATGGTATTATCGTCACTTTATGAAGAAGAGGAAGAAGTACTACTAATCGTTGGCTGCAGCAGTTGTACCAAAATTATTATACGATGTACTCGTCAAGAGATCCGGAGAGATTTCATTACTCCCTTTTACTGAGACATTTATTAAAGGATTCTTTGTTCAGAATAATGTCTGTTTACTTACGTTTTGTCACTAATTGAAAGTGAACTAATAAAGGAGGGATTCCTACGGTGCATCAGACGCAGAGCACTGCTAAAATGTAATTCAATGTGAGGAATTCCTATTGTGCTCTGGTCGTGCGGCCGTACCGGTTCGAGAGCAGTGTATATGCAGACGCGATGGAGAACGGTTTTCGTTATACTGTGAAAACGTGCCTAATATTTAATACTTATTCTATTGTTACTTTTCGAGGTTTTTGTTTGTTTTTTAATCAAATCAGTTATTTCGGGTAAAAGTTGGTGGATATTGTTTCTAAATTTCCTGTTATTTATGATTTATCCTCACCTTTATACAAACTACAAACCGTGAAGGAAAATGCATGCGTTGTGTTTAGCCGGAAATATTCTCGAATTTTTTTGTCATCCTTTTACAAGTGCCGATTGATAAGTGTCTCAAAACAACCTTCCTCAATCCTTGATTTGAAAATAGTGTGTGCTGCAGCAACCCTGACTTCTTTAATTCTTAAATCTCTTCGTCTTCAATCTCTTCTAAGTTCAAATAGGAAAGCAAATCGCGAACACTCATTATTATCAGCCTTTCGCTACCATAACCTGCGTCAGCCGTACTGCGCAGCCGCAGCATAGAAATCGTTCCTTAAGAAACTTGTGGTTAAGTGAAGCGGTCTATCATCACTGCTGAAAAACTGGGTCACACTCGGATAAGCATTTTAATCGTTTCAACAATTATTAATATACCTACTTTCAAAAATTGAAGAAAGTAGGAATTTGTTTTCTCTCTCTCTTACATTTGTCGTAGAAGTATAAAATATATAGATCAAAATAGAAGAGTCATCGTGTTAAGAGTTAATGAGACTTGGGTGCCCTCACATTTTAACTCGATTAATCAGCTGTTTATAACGGAGTGAGGAGGCGCGAAATAAGAGAGTTTAGCTATCGCGGCAGATATAGTGGGGGAATACATTCTTTTTGGCCAAGCGTCGTAAGAATGCGCATAAGTCCAGAAAAGAACAACTATCTTCTTCCTTGTCTAAGCATGCACTATCCTTGTCTCTTTATATAGTAATCTCAAGTTCCCCCTTTTTCTTGGAGAGATCTCCTAACCTTCTCTTACTCTCAGTTTAGTATATATCATTCTCACTGGACTTTTTAGTTTACAAAACTTTTTTAAATATAATAGTTAGACATATATTTTTAATAAATATAGATACACATTAAATAGATGTAAAACAAAGCCATTTAATTGGAAATTCGGAGCTGAGTTAGGAAATATTCATTATAATACCCATGATGAAAATTTTAGAAGATATTCCATCATTTTGAATGTGTATTTAAAAGCTAATTCTTGTAGTGTGATGTGAATAAAGGGGATAAACGTGGACAGGCATATGGACACTATTAATTTTTCTTTCTCTCTTTCTATTTCTGCTATTTTATCAACGATTGCATAAGCTCTATAACAGTGAACATTATTTTTAATTTTATTTACGAGTTCAACAATTAATCATAGTTATGTGTCGTTGTTTATCGTACTTTATGTTTTATATCGCAGTTTTACTTTCCTCTTTTTTTAAAAAAATTAGTGAGTTGTTTAAAGAGATATTTCAAGACTTACTGCACGGTTTATTTGTAGGTAAGCCATTTCACCAGGAGGGGGAGTTTTGTGTCGGTATAATGTTGTATGAAAAACGAGCACGGTGTATAAAGTCAGGGTTTTCTCTGAGCTCGGAGTTCAACCAGTCATGGGAGTATGAAAACTAGGCGAAGCATCACAGACTAATGTGATGATATCTTCGTATGCACTAAATATCTGGCTGCGGGGCTAATGCATAATATCTCCCCACAGACTCTGTCAGAATAGGAAGGGGTTTTTGCCGTGGGACATGCAATGCCATACCCTACTCTCCCCTGATACTCTCTCTCCGCCAGCAGTGTTTTTGATATTTCAAAGCCTGACTATCTACCATTCCGGGTCTCTCTGCCTCGACCTGCTGGCAAACACATCAGGAATACAGAATCCCTGAAATTTCATTTTGTCTCCTACACAGTTTTAGCTGCATACTATTTTTTTTAAAAAAACCACAGATAATGCTTTTGTTTTCATTTTAAATCAAATTTAACAAAAAACTACTTTAAAGTTATTTTCAGGGATTCACTACTATAAAACTACTAGTTTTATCGGTTTAGTGAAGTTTATTAGTTTTTTCTTTTAAATTACTACAATAAACTAAATATTTAGTTTTTTATCTTATACTATGTTATAGTCCATGAGATAGCAATAGAAAAAATGTCTGACTAACATCAAGCTAGAATTTTGCGTACAAGATAATCTTTTGGTGCCTTTTAAGAATATGTAGTCGGTTAAGTTCATCTGAGGGACATAGCTTGGCAATTGGCATTTGAAAAAAAAAAAAATAAATAAACGTTATAAAGCGGTCATGTTCCGCCAATTAGGGTGGACAATGTGATTTTCATGATCCTGAATACAAAATTAGTTAGTAGACCGAAAATTAAGTTTATTAGTTAATCATGTTAGTTTGTCACTTGATAGATGACGACTTTCATTTAGTGTAGTATTTGAATAACTAATCTATCAAGTGACAAACTAACATCGACTTTATTTTCGGTCAACTAACTAATTTTGTACTCAGGATCATGAAAATCACATTGTCCACCATGGGTGGGACATGGCTACTCTCTACCGGTTAGCTATATCCTGCAAACTAACATAGCCGACCACATATTCTTAAAAGGAAATTAAAGAATAACTTGTACACAAATTTCTAGCTTGATGTTAGTCAGACACCTTTTTGCATCCTATCTCCTGGACTATTAATAAAGTTTTAAAATAAGATTAGAAATTCCAGAATATTAATCCTCAGTTACCTTCGGTAAGCTCAGAAGCAAAATCAAAACAATTTTGACCTATTAAAAAAACGGAGGTTAAATTAAAAAAAGTAGACAATAGTAGCTTGTAAAAGCATAAACTCAATTAAGTATGTTATAAGATGCGAGGAAGCTATGTGCCACACTAATTGGTAGTCTATTTTTGGAAGCAAATCTTTCCTCTAAAGAAAAAAAAAACTTTATCCTTCGTCTGAAAATAGACTGTAATGAATCGCGAAAGATCTTAGTTATTGTTAAATGTTCTCCCTAGTGTCAGATTTCAATTTAGCTAAGAGTCAGTAATCACCCGGGGCTAAATCTGGCTGTAGATGGCTCAGGGATTAAACCCACATCTTTTTACTGTATAACCTTGTGAATAAGTGATCTTTTTTTCGTATAATAATCTCAAGAATTTCCTGGAAATCCAAAGAAATTGCATAATCTTTTCAGTTGAGAGTTAAGTGTACTATTTAAAATTATATTAGAGGGAATCCCTCGGTTTTCAAAAATCCATTGAAAACTATTTTATCTACGATTGATACGAAATATAAACATTATATCTTTGTTTAGATGCGTAGAAAGTGATTATTTACGTACTTGTATTCATTGCGCATGCGCGTCTCATAGTTCTGAATAATTCCTCTTCTTTACCACGCTAGTGCGGTAAAGAAGAGGAATTATTCAGCTTTACGCACGATTAGCGAGTTTGTTTACATTTAACAAAACTAATTTGGTGTTCTTTTATTAAAGTAACTGTTTAAACAGTGATTATATCGAGTTTTTAGTGAAAAACAATGAGTGAATCAAGTGACTTTGACGAAAATGTGGAGAATAATAATCCTCCAGAAATAATTAATTTGGCAAAAAATACAACTAATGAATTAATGCCATCTTTATCAAGAGAGAGATATGAACTTACATTCAGCAAGTTTATTTGTTTCTGTATTTATTATTTAAATCTAACAATCGTAGATAAAGTACGGTACGCCACTCGTGCGAAAACGGCATTTTGCATTGCTCGTGTGGTTTTACCACCCTCGCTATCGCTCGGGTGCAAACTCCACACTCGCATGCAAAATGCTACTTTCCGCACTCGACGCGTAATGTACTATTGACTATCGGTCTTATAGTACATTATTATATTCTCTTCTAGGGCAGCATTAGTTTTTTTGCTTCCGAGCTTACCGAAGGTAACGGAAGCATTGTGTTCACTTTTGAGAACAAAAAAGATTTATGCCTCCGATTTTAAAAATTCCAAGACAGAAATCCGTTTCAGACATCAGGGAACATTTTTGGTTCCGTGTCTGTCTGTCTGTCTGTCTGTCTGTCTGTCTGTCTGTCTGTCTGTCTGTCGGTCTGTGTGTCCGCGAATCATGAAACGTGCGACGATAACTTGAGTAAATGTCGACCGATTTTGATGAAATTTAGTAGACATGTTCATTTTACCAATGCCCAGGACGAGTTCGTTGGACAACATAATCCGTTCAAGCATTCACGCGTAACGCTATCGTAAACGTGAACTTCAAATTTAAAATTGGAATTTAAGGCCGGGAAAAAAAACAAGCTTCATCTATTTAATGAGACAAAAAAAATTTTCAAATACAATTTTTTAGTAAAACCAACAGCGACACCGCTATGAAGGGTTAAAGATCGCTAAAACTATTAATAGTTTTAGGCAATATAGCAATAAAGTAATATAACGTTATTGTTAATGTTAATATAACAATAAAGTACATGATAGGATGTGAGGAAGCTATGTGCCACACTAATTGGCAGTCTATTTTTATATATTTTGCTTCCGAGCTTACCGAAGGTAACGGAAGCTATGTGATCGTTCTGAAGAACGAAAAATATTTAGATCTCCGTTTTCAAAAATTCCAAGACATAAATCCGTTTCAGACATCAGGGAACATTTTTGGTTCCGTGTCTGTCTGTCGGTCTGTCGGTCCGTCGGTCTGTCGGTCTGTCATTCAATTTTTGCAAACCAACATATCTTAAGAACCACCCATCATATTTTAATGTAATTTGGATGGTAAGTCATGATTATCTCATTGTTGGTCCCATATAAGTTTCAACCTTCTGCGATGACTTGTTTCTCTTCCACATGCGCAAAAACATACATTTGTTTACACCTATAAGTACTTATCACATTTGTTTGAAACTTCTATAGTTTATCGAAAGTAGCTTGCAGATAGCCCTAGATTAATTTGAACCGTCTGCGCTTTTTAACTTTTGCTAAATTGATACTTTAATTAACGTAAAAAACCCAAACATGACAAATTACAAATACGGGGGAAACAATTAAACAAATTAGACAATAATGGCTTGTAAAAGTATAAAATCAATAAAGTAGTTATAAGTAGTTATTTTCATAATGTTTTACAAGCCATAAAACTTTAGAATATTGTGAACACTTTTTATAAAAACAATGCTTAAAATATCACTTGGGAATACATAAATTATAAAATATTAATTAATAATAAAACTAAAATAAATAAATAATAACAATATGAATAGACAAAATAATAGTCTATTAAAATATTAAATAAATAATTAAAATAAAACTAATCCTACTTTAAGTCCATTGCATCGTAATCAATACTCAAAACAATGTCAATTTGCTCTATTGAGAAACTCTTGGTGAGTATAGTAAGGGCTCTCAGAAAGAAAACCCTTAATATACTTTTTAAAAGCTTTCTCAGGTAGCTCCTGAACACTTCTTTCTAGAGAATTGAAATACTTGATGCCAAGAATGCTGTGACCAACCTGTGATTTAGTTAATCTGTGAGGGGGAATGACCAGTCTGTCTCTATTTTTTGTATTATAGCTGTGGGTCAAACTGTTCTTGTCATATAAATTAATATTAGTCCTTATGTGTAGTAGTGAATGATAAATAAAAAGGTTAATGACTGTCATAATCTGTAATTTTTTAAAGTATAAGTATAAAATATCATGTGCAAAGACTTCAGTTCTAGGTCAAACACTCGATGAAATTTTCGATAAATGTTTTCGTTTCTATCAATATTCGAATCATAACATTGCTGTATTAACTTCCTTAATTAAATATTAATTATTCTAGGACTATTTTTCCTTAATAAATTCAGCACAATTTATGTATTTATATAAAAAAATTGAGAGAATATTTGGAATTTAAATTGAATCAAAATAATGAAATGTTGTAAATTGAAGTTTACGTATATGTTACGTCACAAAATAAAGTTTACATATATGTTACGTAACAAAATAAAGTTTACGTATATGTTACGTAAGAAAATAAAGTTTACGTATATGTTACGTAACAAAATAAAGTTTACATATATGTTACGTAATGAATAGTTTGTATCACTTGTTGAAATTAACGAGAAACACTGTACTTATAAAATATAAGTTAAAATATAAGTTTATTGGTCTATACCACAATTTTAATTTAATACAAATCAGACCGGTTTCAGCCTCTTAAATACTAAAATATAACAGTTTATAAGAATATTATGTTTACGTATATGTTACGGATATTTAACTAACTCTAGAGTGAAACGGACTTTACATTATTTAAAAGATGCAATTCTTGGAAAAGCTTTTAATTAAGTAATTATATTTAATAGTTTATACACAATATTATAGCATTTTATTTTTTATAAAAAAAACACATATGTCTGGATGTGGTTATAAGTTCGTGGGGAAAATTTTAACCCTTATAAATATGTATGTTTATAAATAAAATATTAGGTAAACCTGTCTTGGTTTTTTTTTTCTCTATCTCTCTTTTTTTTCGTCGGACTAACTAAATTAATGGGTTTTGAAGGTAAGGATGGGGGGAGGGGGTAAATGGGGGGGGGGGGGGGGAGGATATAATTCTGTAAGCATTTGGGTGAAAAGCAAGATAAATAAGCGGCTTGAGTAGCCAGGCGGTGAGATAGGGAACAAATCCTTGTGAGAATGCCAGGTAGAGGGGAGCTTTCCTTTCTAAGGATTTAGTCCTTTTTATCTTAGCGTGATCCTTCGCTAGTAAGGCAGTGATGAACCGCTTGGTCTACCCATAGAAATATTTCTGGATGTTTGACGAGGAGGAAAAAAACTTTCCCCTCCCTTTCGTAGACAAATTGCATAGATTAGTGTTGGATTTACAGAGGGAGCATGGTTTTTTTTTGAAAAACTACGGCCAGGTCTTTTCTACCGTTGATATAAGAATATTTCTTTTGTTTAAAACGGACCCATTTTGTTTTCGGTCGAACAATTTTTCTAGTTTTTTGGCAAATGCGGAGATAGGATGCTCGAATGAGTTGGGAGGCGGTATTTCCTTTTTCTTTTTGCGGAGGATTTTGTGTTTTGGTTTCTAGTGCACTCTTCCTTCCTACCCTCATTTCTTTACTACTTGCGATTGTGAGTTTTCTTTTTCTTCGCATTTATTTTCTCTGTTTAGGTGCGAAGCAAGGATTCAGTGATAATACCCACATCTTTCAATGTAATTCGGTATTTTTCCACTCAATTCTCTTCATTTAAGTAGGTATTGGTATTATTTGAATTTATACTCCAAGATTTAAGAGTAGATATTTTCAATAATTCAAGTATTGGTATACATTATTATTATTATTATATATATAATTATTTTTTGCTTCCGAGCTTACCGAAGGTAACGGAAGCTATGTGATCGTTCTGGAGAACAAACAATTTTTAGGTCTCCGATTTCAAAAATTCCAAGACAGAAATTCGTTTCAGACATCAGGGATCATTTTTGGTTCCGTGTCTGTCTGTCGGTCTGTCGGTCAATTTTTGCGAACCAACGTATCTTAAAAACTACACGTCCAATTTTAATGAAATTTGGGTGGTAGGTCATGAGTAGCCCATTGTTGGTCCCATATTTGTATGAAACTTTTATAGTTTATCGAAAGTATTCCGCAGATAGCCCCAGATTACTCTGAACCGTCTTCGCTCTTTATCTTTTGCTTAATTGATACTATTTTTCTCTGTCTGTTTCCCGTAGTTAATAATAATTATAATTTGATTAAAATTAAAATAATTGATACTTTAATTCAAGTGAAAAATCAAAACAATTTTGACAGATTAAAAAAAACAGGGGAAACAATTAAACAAATTAGACAATAATGGCTTGTAAAAGCATAAAATCAAAAAGTACTTGATAGCGTGCGAGGAAGCTATGTGCCACACCAATTGGCAGTCTATTTATCTCAGTAGCTGTAACTAATATCGTTCCTACTTAACCTTATCCATTGCTATCATAATTGTTAGTGATTTTACTTTGACAATTTCTTGAAATTCCTTCAATTATTTTGATTAGCGAAAGTATTGAGTTTATTTTTATTTATTGATATTATACTAACTTATTGATATTATACTCACTAAGTTATATTATATTTACTTATTAATATTATATTTATTTATTGTTATTATACTTATTTATTGTTATTATATTTACTTGTTGATACTTTACTTACTGCGATAGTACATTTACTTATTAATATTATATTTACTTATTTTTTTACTTAAAAAACGTTTACTTTTACTTGATATTATACTTAATTATTGATATTAAAATTACTAATTATTATACTTAAGTGATATTATACTTACTTATTGATAAAATAATATATATAGAATAACCCGTAACTTTTTACACAATATCATGTGACTGCTTAACAGTCCTAATTACTATTTTTTTGTAAAAAAGAAACGCATTCAGGATTTCACTTTATGGTCTATCAGTTCAAGAATTTACGTTCCGAACAAGTTTCATCAAATGCTATATTTGGGTCATTTTCAAACTAAAACACAAATTAAAATTCAATTAATTATAATAATCTTATTAAAGCCTACTTGTAACTTATTAAACAACCTAGCTATCTTATTGGTGTACTAGAAAATGTATTGAACAAATGTATTGAAACTGAGGTTAGGGTATTATCCAATTTTAAAATGTCTAAACTTTTTACACAAAATTTCAGGCATTAACATCTCATTATTACTATTCTAATACATAATAATTTGTATTTAAAAAAGTATTAATTACTAAAGGTCGACCAAGAAGTCATAGGTAAACACAGAAGAAATTGAAAGCTTAGCTTCGTTTAAAGTCGGAACTTCCGAGTATTGCCGAAGTCATCAGTACAGTCGGGTTCTAAAACAATACCCATTTCTAGTTTGTATGACATGTGCAGTTAAGGCGGAAATACACATGCTAGTTACTCACACAAAAACATACGAGTAGCTCTCAGAGGAGAGCTACTGGCATGTGTATACGTCAAATAGCATGCGAGTGAAAAGCATGCGATTAAATCGCACGAGGTTTGATTTTTGTCTTGCCAGTGGCACAAGTCGAGGGGAGGGGGAACTGATAAGGCACGTGTAAACAGGCCTGCCAGCGCAAGCATGCTAGTAGATAGCACGAGTCTCCCTAAGCCCTTCAGTTGCGTTCCTTCCTTTCGCCGGTATCTGACAACAACTCATCAACTTTATCCGGAAGCATTCGCAATTGATTCATAAAACCATTAATGTCCCCGAACCGCATTTCATTTAGTAGGCACGGACTCGCTCCATGTTCTTAATTCCCTTCTAGCTATCCAATCTTTTACCCACACTCTTCGTGTCTTTTTATTATTTTTCAAAAATGTTTTAAAACACAGTTCTTTGCAAGTAACAGAACAATCTGGTTAATTTCATTCCGCACCGATACATTCATAAGGTACATTGAAACAATTAATAAAACTATCAAAATTAATTAAATCAAATACAATTATTTCATAATTTATTCCGGCTAAAAGAAGGCAAGAAACGATTGCCCGTTTCAAAACTAGAACTGTGACTGGAATGTGTATTGTCATGTGCTAGTAGCTCGTACAAGACCGATCATCTGGATGATACTAGCATGCTGTTTCACTGGCAAATGTACACAGCGTCTGCAGCATGCCAGCTACTGACGTGCTAGTACCTCGCCACTAGCATGCTTTTTTCCTAGCATGTGTATTTCCGCCTTTATGTCAAATCTCACGAATAACAACAGGAAGGTTTCCAATCTGTTAGGTTTCTTGTTTTGTTTGTTTTTATACAGTTAAAGTACGAATTATAGTCACAACTGTCCTAAACTATTTTTATACGATCCACAAATCAACGGGATGTTGCAAACGCAAAGGAAGCTACAAAGAACGGGGTTGGAACAAACCTAATATGTATTTGTTATTGTTATTATAAAAATTATTGCTCTCCATGACAATTTATCAAAATTATATTAGCGAATTTCTAGTTTGTTTTTCCCCATTATATTTTTATAACGGAATTTGAAAGTTATAAAATAGATATTAATTTTATTGTAATACAAAGCATCTTTTAATATTATTATATAGGACTAGATGAAGTTTACAAACTATTTACAAACAGAAATAAAAAAGTAACAAATCAAACTCAGAAATAAAGAGGAAGAAAAAAATAGATTAAGAAAGAAGAAAATTGATTTAGAATTAAAGATAATTATTATGAATAATGAATAAATAATAATGTAAAGATATTCTCGTATATTATTAGTGATTTCTTATCAGGTACAGTGTTGCCTGTTGCAAACAATATTAAAAAAATATAGAAGTTATCAAAAATAAAATTATTAATAAGAACAACTCTGTGTTTTTTGACAGTGGTCTATTTTATTAAAAACTGACTATACAGCATGACACCAAAGCAACGACTCTAGCGCACTCCTCAGATTTCCATGACTTCTTGGTCGACCTTTAACATTAATAACATTATGTTAAACGCATATTGTATAATAATCGGAAACTGTTTCCCTAATCATGTTCAACAATTTTGGTTTTTAGGAAACGACTGCTATTACCTCTTTAGCAACAGTCGTACAAGAATGATTTATTTAATAACTAAAAATAGTATTCTCATAATAATCTAACCCAGTTATACAATTATTCTTAAGTATTTATAATGGTCTATTTTGCCTGCCTCACGCTAAATTAAAATTTCATCTTTTAAATTAAACTTTTTTTATTACAAAAACAATGTTTTTAATTACTGCCAAGAAACAAAGATAATTACATTTTACTTGCAAAATCCTCCTCTATATATATTTAGTTACGTTATTTCTTTGTAGTTCTTTTCTCTCTCTTCGTTGAATTCATAGAAATAAGTTTGAAATATGAACTGTTATGTAAATTTAAATAACATGAAATTACAACTGAAAAAAATTGTAATTCATTAAAACTATCATTAGCGCCTACGAATGAATTAAATACATGTTTATAAGAATATGCAAATGATGAGTCAATACTGGTGGCGATCATGAACATGGACTGTCTTAAATCCTTTGGTATGTCATTATTGATAATTTAAAATTGGTGACGGACATAGATGATCAGCTGTCTTGAATTCTTTAGTATGTAATGATTGATGATTCAAAACTGGTGTTGATCATGAATGAGCGAGCATCTGTCTTGAATGCTTTGGTATGACATATGTTTGAGGATTCATAACTAGTGGTGATCTTGAATGATCAGTTGGCATGAATCCTTTGGTATACCATGATTAATGATACAAAACTGATCGTGATCATAAATGATCAGCTGTCATGAATTCTTTAGTATGTAATGATTAATGATTCAAAACTAGTGACGATCATGAAAGAGCGAGCAGCTGTCTTGAATCCTTTGGTATGTCATAATTGATGATTCATAACTGGTGGTTGGTATGATAAGCTGTCGATTGTGGATGATCAGCTGTCTTGAATCCTTTGGAAAGTCATGATTAATGATTCAAAACTGGTGACGATCATGAATGATCAGCTTTTGTAGATCCTTTGGTATTGACCAGCATAGAGACTTTGGATTGTCAAGTGCTCCTGCGATATCAAATTCTTAGTTTTGGGGGGTAGCTTGGACGCGTGATGTCACCAGTTGCACACGCAAGCCCGACTTAAAGGGTCAAGGGGGTGAAAGTCTGATTGTAATCATTGCACTTACTATACTCGTATACCTTCAACTTCATTTCAAGGGAAACAGGATGGATCTAAATATAAACCCTTGGTCAAAGTTTTCTTGAGTACGAACTTAGAAAATTAAACAAATACGAACTTGATAGAAATAACGAAAAACCCTTCTGTGAAAGTTAAAACGATAATAATATAAATAAATTATACTGAATTTGAAATTTAAAAAGGAAAATATAAATTTATTAGACGAAACACTCAACTTCTATAATTCGCCTTAATATAATTATTTGGCTATATTGACTCCACTCATATATTTTCATTTTGTTAAATTTTTAAATTTCTAAAGAAAATGTTAGTTATATTATATCTCTGCATAGTTCTTAAATTTATGGCTAATATAATGATTGGATTGTATTGAGTCTACTTACACTGTTTTTTCTACTAGATTTTCATGTTCGATTTCCTAAAGGAAAAATAAAAAAAATATTAAAAAATCAAACTGTGTAAAAAAGAGGAGGGGGGGGGGGGGGGGGGGTAGTCATATCTTGAAAACTTAATAACTCGAAAAAGGAATGAAATATGATGTTATTTGAAGGTCTGACTAAGGGCAAGGTTCATTAAATATAATGTTCCTTAGATATCTGGTCTATTTCTCTTTTGATCTGGAAAATGTAATTTTCCTTCAGTAATGTTACATTTTTTTTCTCTCTCTCTCTTTCTCAATATTTCTTGTCCTTTATTTCCGCTCAGTGGAATAAAATGAAATATATATATATATATATATATATATATATATATATATATATATATATATATATATATATATATTGACACCGTGAATTTCTGAGAAAATGTTTCATTATAGAAAATATAAGCGCAGAGCAAAAGTTCAAGTTAATATTTAATAAATTACATTAAAATTCTTATTTTTATTTTATTTATTTATTTATGTCATATTTTCATTTTTTTATGTTTAATTTAATAAGTTTTAAAGATTTAAAAATTTATTTTTGCTTCCAAGCTTACCGAAGGTAAGCTGCATGATCGTTCTGTAGAACGACTTTTTTTTTATTTTTTCAGAGAACAGACCGTTTCAGACATCAGAGAACATATTTGGTTCCGTGACCGTCTGTCGGTCTGTAGCTCTATTTTTGCGAACCAAAATATCTTAAAAACTACACGTCCGATTTTATGAAATTAATATGGTAGATCATTAGCCCATTGTTGATCGCATTTAAGTTTCAACCTTCTGCGCTCATTTGTTTCTCTTCCACAGGCACACAAACATACATTTATTTACACCTATAGCCTCATAAGTACTTATCTGATTTGTATGAAACTTTTATAGTTAGTCGAAAGTAACCCGCAGATAGCACCAGATTAATTTAAACCATCTGCTCTCTTTAACTTTTGCTAGATTGATACTTTAATTCATGTAAAAAATCAAAACCATTTTGACGGATTGAAAAAAACAAAAAAAAACAAAAAAACGGGGGAAACAAACTAATTAGACAATAATGGCTTGTAAAAGCATAAACTTAATAAAGTACGTGATAGGATGCGAGAAAGCTATGTGCCACACCAATTGACAGTCTATTTTGTTAAGTTGGCCATGTTTATAATGATTACACTTATATAGTTTATAAAGTTTACTTTCGATAAACTATACAAGTTTCATATAAATATATATAAGTACTATTGAAGCTATAGGTGTAAATAAATGTACGTTTTTTCGCATGTGGAAGAGAAACAAATGAGCGCAGAAGGATGAAACTTACATGGGATCAACAATGAGCTAATTATGACCTTCCATACAAATTTTATTCGGACGTATAGTCTTTAAGATAGATTGGTTCGCAAAAAATGAGCAACAGACTGACAGACAGACAGACAGACACACATGGAACAAAAAATGTTCACGATGTCTGAAACGGATGACACGATGATGAAACGATCACCCAGCTTCCGTTACCTTCGTTAAGCTCGGAAGAAATGGATTAATGATAACTATACCCCGTGTAATTGGGCAAATAAAATCTACTCACTCACTTTATCATGCAAGATTGTATTTGTTCCACATACACTATTTTAAAGTGCAATATACATTTTTTAAAAGCAATTGCTCTATAGTGCAATATGGATAGACATTTTGTTATTTAATCAACTTTTTTATAGTACAATGTAAAGACATAGTTTTTTAATCAATTTCTTTATAGTGCTATATTATCTCGGTAGAGTGAAACATGTAGATGAATCAAAACAAGTTTTTCCCCCATAAAAATACTATCACTTTTTTATACACTGAAAATATGACTAGGAAAATAGCGAAATAAATAACATGTAGTCCACTGAGCTGAGGGGATAGTGTAACAATGTGGTATGACAAGATAACATGACAGGGATAACAACATACATAAGGAAAACATTGACTTTTCATTCAAATTTACAAAAGCTCATTTTTTAAAAAAGGAAATTCAATCGGAAAAGAAATTGACAAGTTGGGAGGATAGGATAGTGGAAGTTTTTCATTCATTTGAATTTATAATAGAACCAGCTGGATATCCGTGCTTCGCTACGGAGTGTTAGTTTAATTTGATAAGTTTATAAACTACCATCAAGAAACATTTAAATAACTTTACTATGAGAGAATATCTAGATTCTATCCCTCCCATCTATATCAATTAAAATATAAAAAAAACTGTACATAACAACAATTACTGTACTCTTAAAGAGCTTTCCAACGACATGCATCATGAAGGGAATTCATTACTTTGACCCCATATTCATTAATTGTATCCCATACCCCTGTGTATCTTCCCCTTGGTTTGAAGGTCAAGTGTGCAAATTTTCATCGAGATCGGACTAAAACTGTAGATTTGTATAAAGAACATACACACACATATTCATACATACGTTGACTTTTAGTTATATTTTTCCATTTTACTCCCCTAAAAGTACATAACAACAATTACTGCACTTGTAAATAGCTTTTACAAGTGAAAGTGTTTTGGGAAATCTTATTTATAATTTAAATAGCAGAATTATTATTTTTAAACATGATTCTTTGTAAGCTCGTTTCGTGTTCGTAAGTGTTAGAAACATAACAATCGTGATAATGTATTAGTTTGAAATAATAATGCATATAAAAATGCCATTTTTCAAAACTGGTCTTATTTTCAACCTTTTTTTTTTTTTGTTTCTGTATTCTTTATCTTAGTTGTATCTATGCGCAAAATTTGGGGAAGATTGAATGACGGTAAGTGGTTCAAAATTGGGGTAATAGGTGTGCGATGAAACTTAAAAAGCAAATAAATTTAACGCCATTTTGTTTTTGTTTTTATTTGTTTTTGGTTTCTGTATTCTTCACCTTAGTTGTATCTATGTGCGAAATTTGGGGAAGATTGATTGACGGTTAGTGGTTCAAATTTGGGGTAATAGGTGTGCGATGAAAGTTAAAAAGCAAATAAATTTAACGCCATTTTGTTTTTGTTTTTATTTGTTTTTGGTTTCTGTATTCTTTACCTTAGTTGTATCTATGTGCAAAATTTGGGGAAGATTGAATCACGGGAAGTGGTTCAAAATTGGGGAAACAGAAATGTGCGATGAAACTTACAAAGCAAAGCAATATAAGACCAGTAGAAACAGTGACAAGAGCGTATCTACAATTCAAACTTACTAGAAACCAAATAATAATAATA
Organism: Gerris lacustris; assembly: GCA_951217055.1. Classification (NCBI taxonomy): domain Eukaryota; kingdom Metazoa; phylum Arthropoda; class Insecta; order Hemiptera; family Gerridae; genus Gerris; species Gerris lacustris. The sequence goes on along the minus strand of OX578281.1, from coordinate 7,725,415 downwards.
ATAATAATAATAATAATAATAATAATAATAATAATAATAATAATAATAATGATAATATATATATATATATATATATATATATATATATATATATATATATATATATATATATATACCAGTATATGTAATAATAATAAGCAGAAGAAGAAAAGAAAGGATATTGTGTGTATTGAGGGTATATAACAGGTTTGTGCGTCTGCAAGGACCTTAAAGGCTAAAGAGAATGCGAGCCGAGGAAACATTGCAATCCGAGACCTCTTATCGCCTTGGGAAAAGTAAAAACAGCGTTAGTACTTGTACCATAAGGAACAGGGTCAGACCGAGAAGAGAAAAAAACCAAGAATATAGCAGTATCCAAGGACACAGCCCTTTCTACTCGAGTTTTAAGAGAGAAAGAAAAAAAAGAAGAAGAAGCTTGGTGTAGTTGCCTACTAAAGGCATTAACCTAGACTGGGAGACTTTAAGGTCTATGTGGCTGTAGGGAGTCCTAAAGGGCCCGGTTGAAACCTGTAAATAACAGGAAATACAATATATTAAAGCTTAGTGCCCACTCGAGAGCTCTCAGAAGGCAACATGGCTGAAGGGTTTGAGGAGAAACACAGCTCGTCTAGAGCTGAACCTAACCTCTCAAACTTAACTTCGTTTCTTAGACCTTCTTACCTTCACAGAGAATTCTCCTTTGCTCTTCCTTCCTGCTACCAAGTCCAACCCTTAAGGGCTACACTCTAATCAACTTCACGCCACTTATTTTTAACTCTTACTAAACCGTTTACAAAAAAAGGTGGAAAGGTAAAAAGAGAAGCAAGGGAAAAATCTGACTAAGGGCTTATTTATAACTTCGGGTGTTTTAGATCTAAAACAGGTGTCTGTGAAAGTGAAATTTCAAGCACCTCTAAAAGATAGGGCCTTTTTAACTCTTTGAACTTTTTTTTTAAGGCCTTTTTTTCATAGCTTGATGGAAATTACCGACAGAATATTAGATGAGGAAAAGATTTTGGATAATAATCGGCTTAGAACGAAACTCTTTAAACTACAAGTTAATAATGAATAATACATAATTAAGACTCGAGAGGTTAATAGAAAGTAACAACAATATTGTCACCATAATTTAATATTAATAATTAAAATACTCACTTCGATATTTTATATATAATTTTCAGTGTTAACTTAGAAAGAGTGAAGTCTCTATTTACGTTAATGTACTCCAATTAAGTTATCAGTGAAGATGAAATATAATATTGAAACACCTGTGTTAACCATTAATATAAAATTATGGTGAAAATATTGTTGTTGTTACTTTCAATACGAAGTTGTACCACAAAATGTCATGCAAAACATCCATTTGTATTTTTATTTTTTTTAAACAAATTCTTTATTGGCATAAGTAACAAAAAAGAAATGTGTGTTAACCGGAGCCATAATGTTTTTTTGAGAGGGGTTATTTTGTGCCTTTTTTTAATCTTGATATTTTGTAAGGGATTGGAGCTTTTCAATCAAATTTGGGGAAGGGTAATATGGACAATTTTGGAGTATATATTTATATTTTTATATTTTTCTAAACGGAAGTTTTTGATTGGATTTTTGTTAGGGTTGTTTGCAGGTATTTAAACGGGTATCATAGGCAGTCTGTGGACTGACAGAGTGTACCAACCTGGCATTTGCCTAGTAAATTGAGGGAAACCACAGAAAACCTCAATTAGGTTGGGTGGACTCGAGTTCTTCCAAAATTCTTCCTATGTTTTCCCAAAGTAATTTTTATTTATTTTTTAAATTTTATTTCGTTTGTGGGTGGTTTCTGTTGGAGAGTGGACTCCAGGATTTTTTCAATTTTAGGCTAAGGGGAGTAATTTATTTCTTTTCCGAATTTTAGTGTGAGTTTAATATTTTTTTAAATTTGAGAGTAGGATAGTCTTGATTTTTTAAATTTTGTCTTGAATTTCTTGTATTTTAAGTTCTTAGTATAATTTCTTTCTTTCTGATTTATATTTCGGACATTCCAATAGGATGTGAGCTACATTTTCTTCTTTTTCAGTACAAGTATAACATATTGGTGAATCACTTATTCCTATTATATAGTTGTACTAAATGCATCGTGCATGGTAACTTCTTAATCTATTAATTTTGATTATATCTGTACGGGGTAGTTTTGTTTTCCAAAACCATGGTTTAAGTGGAATTTTTTTTAACTATTAATTTGAAATTTTTAGCCTTTTCTGGTTCTTCTTGTAGTTTTATATTAAAATTTTCAAACATATTCTGTTTGAATAGTGTTATGAGGTCTCTTGTTGGTATTTTTTTTTTTCTTTTCAGATTGTTGTGTAGGGGTTTTGGCAAGTTTGTCTGCTTCCTCGTTTCCTTCAATTCCTTTATGTGATTTGAAACCATTTGTAAAAAATACATATATAGCAAATATAAATAAATATATATATATATATATATATATATATATATATATATATATATATATATATATATATATATATATATATATATATATATATATATATATATATGTGTGTGTGAGACTCTCACGCATTAGAAGGGAAACTTAAGTTCATTCAAATGAGGGTTTGTTGGTTCCAAGATAAAAAAGAAAACACTAGAATTGTTATTACTTAGATTTAATTAATAGTGAAATAGCACAATAAACCTTATAGTAATGCATGTTATATAAATAATTTATTAAGTACGCATCATATATATTTATAAGCAAGAGTTTACAATGCAGCCACAGTCAGATAACTTCTCAAAGAAACATCATTTCAATTAATAAAATATATTCATAACAATTTAACGAATAATGAAGAGAAAAAATCGGTCCGAGACAACTCAGACAAGCTTTCTCATATATGAGTTTATAATTACTTAGCCCAGTGTTTCCATTTATTAGTTTTCAAATGTACATTTAAATATTATTGAACATTTCATCAAAATTTATCATAAAAATAACTTCTCCTGGTCGGGGAATCGAACCCGGGCTCTCTCCGTCCGCGTTTTAAGCTAATATCTCAGGAACTAAATTTTTCCCGGGAAAACGGCTTATATCGTTGGATTCGTATTCAAATGGACTACATTTTAGAATTTTTTAATCAAAATCGTCGGAACCGTTTTCGAGAAATAATTTTTTTCATGTTTTTTCAGAGTTTTTGGGGGGTAGCGCCCCCAAATTTAGAGCTAAAATTCATTTCTCGATTTCGCCTCGGGGTATGATTTTTCTGAACATGTATGCCAAATTTCGTCAAAATCGGCCCAGTAGTTTGGGCTCCAGGCGTCTGCACAGACGACAGACGACAGACAGACGACAGACGACAGACAGAAATTTTTTAAAAACCACTTTTTTGGACTCAGGGGACCTCAAAACGTGTAAATCCATCAAAATCTCAAAATCGAATTTTCGCGCCATCACAATACTTTCTCTTTATATGAGAAAGTAAAAACATGAAAACGACATTTTTACTACGTTTTCATTATTAGCTTGCTTTCTTGTTTGTTTGTTTGTTTGTTTATTACTCCGGTACAAATCTGGCTATCGATTTCTAACTAACTTCCCGAATAGCTAGACATTTGAAACTTTTAGCATAGCTCAGAACACGATGACAATGCATTATTTTAATATTTTTATCCATCTTTCAGCAGAATTTAATTGGTTTTCAGCAAATATTGCTGTATGGAAAGTTAGTTCGGAAAAACTCCGCAAGTTATTTTATTTGTTTTGCCATATCCCATATTTACAATCTTCATTTTAACGAGTTTCAAATTTTTGATTTTTATAAATAAAGAGATAAACATTGAATGATAGCAAAACAGGATATATATCGATTATATTATTTATATTATTTCAAATATATCGTTTGCACGGTTTAGATTTGGCGTTGGGGAGATCCGTTCTACAAAGATTTGTCTTTTTATAGGTATATGATCAGCTCTCTAGGTGGTTGTCATTTATGTGAAGTAAATAAATTAGGAACTATTTTGTTTTTCACTAACATTAATATTACATAACAATAACAATTATATTATCAACATTACATACGAGTCAACAGAAAATTTAAAAACGTAGTATAAAAAAAGTTCTTTTTATCTTGAAATTATTATATTATAATAATATATATATAACTTTTTATTTAGCAACATTCTTTTTTGTATAATACATTATAACAGATTTAAAATCTCAGTAATTTGCATGATATAAAAAAATTACAAGAATATTTTATACTTATAATATAAATGCAACATGATGTACTGATAACATAAAAATCATGATCAGAGGTCGGTGGATCGAGACTCGTCCAAGTGAAAGATATTTTAAAGGAAAATCAACTGCCGACTTAGGCCGACAGTTGATAAACATCTACCACTTAAATCAAACTTGGTTACATGCAATTTCGTTAATTTTACTTCAAAAATCTTTGACTTGGATGAGTCTCGAAACACAAACCGCTCTAACAGTCTGCCGCTCCTAAAAAAGTTTCTCTTCAAAAATAATTTTCATATAGCATTCATATTATATAAATTACCTAGATAAAGTGAGATTAAACATTTAATTTAACACTAACAAAATTTAATACTAATATACAGCCCAATATGTAGCTGTATATTATGTGTCAAGTATAGGATGTTTTGTAAATCATTAATACTTTTAATTTGAAATAGATCTCTCATATTATTTTTTCGTTTAAATTTTAAATACATATTAATTCATCGTGTAGAGTATGTAGAGTAAAATAATTGTAATTCGAATAAAAATCATTGGTTTAGTTCTTTTCATCTTATGATTAAATTATTTGTTTGCAGTGAAAGTTAAGAAGTTGTATTTGTTATAGTTTTCTTTTTTAAAAAAAATCAAATTATAATTCATAACAGAGAAAAATACACCCCAGCGCCGGGATTTGAACCACGGGCCTCTATATTTCCAGTATAGTGCTCTACCAACTAAGCTACGCAGGAGAATGATTTTCTCTGACGTTAATGATACCATGTCCCGAATTTAAGCTTTCAATTTTCCACAAGTCTTAGAATATTCTCTATATTATTTTTCTCTGTCTGTTTTCCGTAGTTAATAATAATTATAATTTGATTTAAATTAAAATTTAATCTTTCCGTAGTATGAATACTACCAAAATTGTAAAATATGAATTTCTATTTGATTGTACTAGGTACAGGTACTAATTGAGTACTTTATAATTATAAGCGTTATTTCTCGGTCTAGTTCTATGTCATAAATGTTGACTTCTAAGACTTGTGGAAAATTGAAAGCTTAAATTCGGGACATGGTATCATTAACGTCAGAGAAAATCATTCTCCTGCGTAGCTTAGTTGGTAGAGCACTATACTGGAAATATAGAGGCCCGTAGTTCAAATCCCGGCGCTGGAGTGTATTTTTCTCAGTCTGTTTCCCGTAGTTAATAATAATTATAATTTGATTTAAATTAAAATTTAATCTTTCCGTAGTATGAATACTACCAAAATCGTAAAATATGAATTTATAGTTTTCTTTTAAAACGCAACTAATAAATCTAGATGACATTCACTTCTATTAAAATTTCAATATTTTTATTTATTATGTTACATGAAACTGATTGACTTATCAAGTATAACTATAAAAACCATTCATGATCCCCCCCCCCCCCCCCCACCTCGGGGAGGGCAGGTTTCTTGAAAGCAAAACACCTGACTTAACTACGGAAATATATATTTTTCCTCTTTTTCTGAGAGCTAGGGGGGGGGGGGGGGGGCTATGGGCGCCCATGACACCATTCACAAGTTAATGTGTATTCAACGAAAGTAATGATATGTAAATGTAAAGAAAGTAAATAATATGTTATCACATCTAATGAAGGTGAATTGTAAATTATACTTAGAACTCATCTATAAACATTCACAGCTTTGATTTTAGTGCTAGAATTTCAATAAGGATTAGCAAGCAATAATAAGCTTGATTTAAGAATCAGCGAATATAATTAAAGTAATACTGTAAATATATTCACTCATAAACGACATTCAACTGAAATAACTGAATCATTTATTTTCTAAATCAAAATATAGTTTATTTAAATCAAATGATGTGACAATGTTATAAATAGTCATTTTATAAATCAAATAAAGATACATTCTTATATTAGTGACATGCATAATTAAATAGACCATGTGTAATGTAATTATGTAATTATGTAATTAATCTAATACTTTAAACATCTCTTCAAATTAACGATTTAAAATAATTTATTATATTGCTTACATGACTAGATCAAAAGCTGTTCTGAAGCAAGAACTGAAGCAAAACTTTTCTCATATAAAAAAATACGTATGGTGTCGTGGGACACCCGGTAGGAACGAAGTTCCTTACGCTTTATATTAAATATAAAATATATAATTACAGTGCTAAGTATATGATACTAACTACTTATACAAGATGGAGTTAGAATAAGAGACAAAATTAAAAGTAACTATTTGTACTAGCAGAGTTAAGGCAATATTTTTTATTATCTTTGAAAAGAGCGTCTTACAATAAATTATGTATTGTAAATTGAGAAAAAAGTTAATTTTGATTAGTTTATAGTTAAAGCAGATGGTGGTAGAGAAGAAAAGAACGGTCCCATCAGACCTCCGTCGGCGAATCTCCAATTAAAATATTATAATAAAAAATATAAATCACCAACACTAAAAAACTTCTGCTTGTATCAGGTTGAAATTTTACATTCCTGTTTCAATTGTACTTTAGACGATGTGTATGAAGTTTTATTGAAATCGTTACGTTATAACGTAAGATGTCGGTAGAAACGTTGTTTTCTTTATTTAAAGCGTTTAGGTCCGCTTTAATAAATTTAGCGATCTTTATCACTTCATAGCAGTGTCGGTGTTCGATTTACTAAACGAAAGTATTCATAAACGTTGTTTGACTCATTAAATAGTGAAGTTAGAATTTTTTCCCGTCCAAAAAATCCAATTTTAAATTTGAAGCTTACAATTACGCAAGCGTTGCGCGTGAACGCTTGGGCGGATAACGTTGTCCAACGAACTTAGCTTTTTTTTCGGATTCACTCCCGTGCTCCAGAACGTGCCATAAGGAATTTCGTTTCAAAATTCGCAAAAATTTAGCGACAGACCGACTGACAGATAAGGAACTATAAATGTTCCCTGATGTCTGAACCGGATTTCTGTCGAGGAATTTTGGAAATTAGACAAAACATATGTTTGTTTTTACGATAAGGAAAATTAAAAACCATCACATTCTCTTTTTTCAAATGAAGAAGCTTTTTTTAAAACGACCACATATTATATATATATATATCCACAACTATCAGTCCCAGCGAAAAATTCTCTTCATACAAAATTAAAGAAGACACAATATTCTACCAAAAAGCACATATTCATTAATTTTAGCTAGCAGACAGAATAATAATCTTATAAAAAAATAAAGCAAGGACAAGATATCCTTAAATAACAATAATATTTCAAGACAAAAAAAAAGAGAACTTTAAACAAATTAAATATTAAAGTTGAATTGAAATTCAATATCTAGTAGAGAAACAAAATTACAGAATGAGGGGTAAAAAAAAATATCAACATTTCTATATGAGAAATAAATTACAGATGAGATAGATCCTTCTTGTCGAAAAGGAAAGTAAATAAGGTTTAAATATTGAAAAAACTTCAGTAAGCGTAAAGAAGAAAAAAAAAAAAAAAAAAAAAAAAAAATACATATAATATTCATATCTCAAGTTCAGAATGAAGTCGAGCTTCATTTTAATATCATTCAAAATACATCAGGGAGGTCAGAGTGGCTAACGACCTACGTCACTCATACAAGATCACCACGTTCTGATAACTCCTCACTCAGCCAAGTCTCGCAATCGATCAACACTCAACACGGTATTATAAATATTTAATATCTAACATACTTTTATTTAAGTTAAAAATAAAAAAAAAAAAAATGATTGATAAGATTACAGGAAAACTTAATAGTTATTACTCAGCCTCATTAAAAAAAAGGCGCCATTTCAATACGAGTTTTATCGTTGTATTGAAATGGCGTCTATACTATCTATCATAGAAAGTTGAAATAGGGCTCAAATTGTGCAGAATTAAAATTAGGAATGAAGCCTGTGATTAGATTTTTGATATCTTGCTTAGAACCAGTATAATTGTAATTTTACTGTTTTTCCTAACCTCAAAGAGCGGTAGAGCCTTAAGTCATGGTGAATGACTGGTCTTTTTATGTATAAACTTATTATAATGTTACCGTCCTGTAAACACGTTCCTTGCATTTTACATTATTTATCAAAACTAATCAATCTGGAGGAGCCAGTGGGTCCGTGTTGCTTAAGTCACTTGTCACGTTTGCTAAGTGTTCAATGAGTCGAGGGTGGTACAGGGTTCATGGGCATAACCCCACGCCTTGTTGCTCTGACTTACACGGTTCAGTAATGACCACACCATTATTCGCTTCGGTGTTACATTGTAACACTGCAGGATTAGTAAAATGTGAGCCTAAATTGCCTAATTGCTAGATTCTAACAAGTGGGTCGTTCTTACCCTCTAACCAGCGTTTCCCAAACTTTTTGAAGCTCCAGCCCTATACATTTCTCCTTAACATTTTCGCGACCCTACCTTGAATAGTGTATTGCATATCGTAGGGATTGCAGGGATATACATGGCCCCAAGAGTCTGAATTCTACTAAAATCATTACAGGATTAGGGAAGAAGAACTTTAGGCTCATAAATTAAAAAAAAGGAACTGAGAACACTGATCTTAATACGTTTAACCCTAGAACGACACACTTATTTTTTTACGTAAACTCCACACATAATTAATTAATGGCTTAAATTAATTATAAACATTTTCCTTCTTTAATTATTTTTATATTTTTTTAAACATAATTTTCATTTTAACTATACCATTTAATTTTGACCAAAACAAATATAAGGATTTTAAAATTAAATAGTATACATTTATATTTTCATTAACATTTTCTTTAGAAACATTTGTACTTTAAAAAAAATTTGCTTTTCATAGATTTGATTTAATTTTTTTTTTTTCATATAAAAACCAGACACAAAAATTATAAAATAAATTAGAGCTTTTCTTATATATTCTGTCAAAGGTAAGCATTTTTTGCCTTAAATTTTTACTCAGATCCACTAAACCTTCAACTTGACAGAAGATATATATATATATATATATATATATATATATATATATATATATATATATATATATATATATATTTTTTTTTTTTTTTGACTGCTTAAATGTTTAAGACTGTCAAAAGTTCCTTTATATACTTTTAGTATATATATATATATATATATATATACTAAAAGTAATAAAAAGTTTTATCTTGGAACTTTTGACAGTCTTAAACATTTAAGCAGTCAAACAAAAAATATAAAATAAGTTTTTTAATACAATAAAAAAAATAAGACAATTAACAGTAGTATACGAAACAATTACGTAAATGGCACACAGGGGTCTATGGGACCCCAACTCTAATTCTAATGAATACTGAAAAAAATAACTAATACTAATTACATAGATATTGTTATCAGTATATATACAGCAAGGTTCAAAGGTAAATTAGAATGGAGTAAATTAGAAGGTTTAGAGAAATACACATAAAACAAAAAAAAACCTCAATTATAGTTTGCATGGGGTCTGTGGGGCCCCAGTAAGTCGTTCAAGTGTTAATAGCGTTGCTTGATTTGTTAATTTGTCTATTTTGAAAAATATTATTTTTGTATTTAATAAAGCGCTTAATTCCCGAACATAATGGTAGGACTTATGATGACCGTTTTTCGAAAGTTTAAAGAAAAGAGATTAAAACTTCTAGAAAGTTTTATTACTTCTCGTTGCAATACCCCTTTATTTGTGTCAACCTTTCAAGTATTTGTTTCTTTGGAACGAAGTTCCTTATGGCACGTTCAGAAGCCCGGGAGTGAATCCGAAAAAAATACCAAAATCACAGTCACAAAATAACCGTCACAATAGACCAGAAGCTTCAGAAGACGGGAAAAAGTGTTATTAAGGAAGCCTGTAACTTGACTTGTTTTGATTATTTTTGCTATATATGTTAAAAAATGTCACTTTGTTTTGTAAATAAATAAAATATAATCATGTAAAATTTCACCCTGATACAAGCAGAAGCTGTAGAGTAGGAGGGAAGATATATATTTTATAATATTTTAAAATAATTGGCCGGGTAGGTAGAAAACAATCCTATTTCAATCCAAACTCCTTTAACAAACATACTCTTTCACTACAAACTCATCATAATCAACTGTTTTCTTATATTCAATATATTTATATTTATAGTAAGACGCTTGCTTTAATGATACAAATAATGATTTTCTTTTAATTTTGCCTTAACTCTGCCAGGTACAAACAGTTCGTTACTTTTAATTTTGTCTCTTTTCTAAGTAGTTAGCAATGTATATACGTACTTTGCACTGTGATTTTATAATTTATATTTAATGAAAAATGTAAGGAACTTCGTTTCTACCGGGTGTCCCGTGACACCACACATATATTTATCTTATTCTAATGAATTTTATAGATATAATTTTGTTATATTTGAAAGTATTTTTAAACCAATCTTGCTTTTATAACATGGTTTTAATTATTTTCTCTCCGAAATTCAATTTTAAGTTTTTGGTAGTTTTCATACTACGGAAAGTTCAAATTTTAATTTAAATCAAATTATAATTATTATTTACTACGGGATACAGGAGACCCGTGGTTCAAATCCCGGCGCGGGAGTTTATTTTTTACTGTCTGTTTCCCGTAGTAAATAATAATTATAATTTGATTTATATTTATTTACTCTCCTATCAACAATAGCAACAATAAACATGTTTATTATTTACTCTAAGAGAAGTTTACTAAAATTCCGCCTTTCGAATGGGTAATAATATCAATATCGATGAAAACGTTAATAATTAAGGAAGTTTTTCCTGAAGGTCAAAAAGTTTACAATCAGTTAGAACGGATGGAATAAAAAAAGCAAAATTCTAAAAAAATAAAATTTGTTTACAGTTTTTGTGATACAATTTGAAGGCATGACAATAAAAATTACAGTTTCCTTGTAGGACATATTGTCAGCTTTACAAAGATGCAAACAATTTTGATCTACCTTTTATACTTTTGGAGTGTTTTTATGAGCAAAGGTATGCGATCTTAAGAGTCATAAAATTTGACATTGCGGGAGGATCAGTTAATGTTTAACCTATGGTTTATGAGTATATAGCGTTTTTTGTAGCCTCTGAGGCATAGAACAACCTACTTCATTTTTTCACGTACATCGCCAGTCTACCCTCTATATATATATATATATATATATATATATATATATATATATATATATAAATTTTTTTTAGTTTTAACCTTGATAAAACTAAATACATGTGTTTTTCATTGGATAAGCGAGGTCAACCTCCCTCGTACTTAAAACTAAAATTACACGAACCACCTTGTAAATGGGCACAAGACACTGACACTGACACCACACTAACACTACCGTCGAGCTATAACAACAGCATACTGAGCACCGACTGTTTATGCACTGAAATAGAACGAGTGAAAAAAATTAAATATCTAGGGGTAATTGTTGACGAAAATTTAAATTGGAAAGAGCACATTAAAGAAATAATTAGCAGAATTAGAAAAACTATGTATGTGTTTATCAGAGTCAGAGATTTTTCTAGTAAAACCATTTTAAAAATGATGTATCACGCTCTTACGGAATCTGTTGTAAATTATTGTATTTTAGTGTGGGGAAGCGCAGCGAGCTCTGACTTAAACACCGTTGAAGTAGTGCAAAAAGCTATTCTAATAATTAATATAAAAATGCCATTTTTCAAAACTGGTCTTATTTTCAACTTTTTTTTTTTTTTTTTTTTTTTGGTTTCTGTATTCTTCACCTTAGTTGTATCTATGTGCAAAATTTGGGGAAGATTGAATGACGGTAAGTGGTTCAAAATTGGGGTAATAGGTGTGCGATGAAACTTAAAAAGCAAATAAATTTGACACCATTTTGTTTTTGTTTTTTTGGTTTCTGTATTCTTCACCTTAGTTGTATCTATGTGCATAATTTGGGGAAGATTGAATGACGGTAAGTGGTTCAAAATTGGGGTAATAGGTGTGCGATGAAACTTTAAAAGCAAATAAATTTGACGCCATTTTGTTTTTGTTTTTTTGGTTTCTGTATTCTTCACCTTAGTTGTATCTATGTGCAAAATTTGGGGAAGATTGAATGACGGTAAGTGGTTCCAAATTGGGGTAATAGGTGTGCGATGAAACTTAAAAAGCAAATAAATTTGACGCCATTTTGTTTTTGTTTTTTTGGTTTCTGTATTCTTCACCTTAGTTGTATCTATGTGCAAAATTTGGGGAAGATTGAATCACGGGAAGTGGTTCAAAATTGGGGTAATAGGTGTGCGATGAAACTTAAAAAGCAAATAAATTTGACGCCATTTTTTTTTTTTTTTTTTTTTTTTTTTTTTTTTTTTTTTTTTTGGTTCTGTATTCTTCACCTTAGTTGTATCTATGTGCAAAATTTGGGGAAGATTGAATCACGGGAAGGGGTTCAAAATTGGGGAAATGGAAATGTGCGATGAAACTTACAAAGCAAAGTAATATAAGACCAGTAAAAATAGCAATGAGCAAACCAAAAAGATACCCCTCTAAACAATTATTTAACGATTTCACTGTACTACCTGTACAACAGCTTTTTAAGAAAGCTGTTTTGGCTAATTACTATCAGAATGAAAACAAACAAACATTGACTCATTTATATCCGACCCGATTACAACAAGCTAACTATGTTCAAACTCCACTATGTAAAACTGATAAGAAACAGAAACACGCTTCATACCTGGGACCCCTGTATTTTAATCTTTTACCTAAGTCAATACAACAGAGTCAATCGATAGACAGTTTTAAAAAACATATCAAACAATACCTTCTCAATGAATATCTCCATACTACTATGTAAGATCTAATTACTCCACACTCCCATATACACGCCTATACCTTCACACATTTACCTTGTATACTTATACAATTTTTCATGGTTCATGTACCTTCTTACTTTTGTCATTTACTTACTAGAACATTATGTATATATGTGTGTGTATGTATTTATGTGTGTGTGTGTATGTATATATATATATATATATATATATATATATATATATATATATATATATATATATATATATATTTATATTTATATATATATATATATATATATATATATATATATATATATATATATATATATATATATATATATATATATATATATATATATATATTTAATCACTAGATAAAATATAATTTTTTTATATTCATATATCTAATAAAGATATTATTTCTTCTTTTACATTATAAACAGGCCTTTATAGAATTATTTTTGTTTCTTTAATACAGCATGAATACTGCTTACTTATAACTAAGTTTATTTTTATTTATGTATTTATTTATTTTTAGTGTTTAGTTTTTAAGTTGTTAATTTATGGATTGTAGATATATTTATCTTATAATGATCCTAGTTTCACAAGAAGTAGAAGATAAGTGGATGTATCATTGAAATTAACCACGAAAAATAGCAAAAATGTACTAAATTAATAACAATTTAGGAAATGAAAAAGGTTAATTAAATCGAGACGGAGACCTCGCTCTAGGTGCCAAGCCGCACTTACTGAGGTCTCTCTCCAAAATATTATGTTCTCAAAAATGTAAGGCGAACAAGTATGTATTTTAAATTAAAAATAATGTAAACAAATTTACATATCATTGTTGAAATTTTATGTATGCATTATTTTTGTGAAATTTGTTTTTATTGGAGGAAATAAATATTATTATTATTATTATTATTATTATTATTATATATATATATATATATATATATATAATTTTTTAACTTTTCCTTGATGGTTTTCCACTCGCGTATCGTATTAATTAAGCTCTATTGTATTTAATTTAATTTCAAGACTAACATTATTGTACTCTATTGAATAAATTTTTGATGCAATGCATTATGAGAAGTATATTTTTTATACTCATCATTCAATTCGAAATGTTTTTACTTATAACTTAAGAAAAGTAGTAAAATGGTTTATAATATCACACTCTTGGTTTACACTTGTTTTAGAACAAAGGTCTTAAGTCTTAAAAAAAACTCGGAAGCCCGACTACCTTAACATTTATTCCAGTTAAATGAGCCAAAAGAAATAAAAAATCTGACTTAGAAAGAAAGTTTATAACTATCCTTTTAGTGTCCCCTTGGGCAGAAATAAAAAAATCTTTTTACGGCACTTTTTCTCGAGAGAATTTTTTCTGTCATTTTATGATAGATGAATTTGAATTGTTATGACTTTTATAAAGAACATTAAGCAATGTTTGTTATGAATATTTTTTTTAATAATAAAATAAAAGTTGAAATATTTTGAAAGAACATTAAACCAGATGATCTTTTTTTAAATTCTGCTAGAACTGATAATAAAGTATATATAAACAAATTAAAATAAAACAATGAAAGGTGGAAGAATATTATTTTTTAATCATATTTAATGAAATATAGTTTTGTGCTTGTTAGTGAGATATATTCTTACGTTCGTCTGTATATATGATGGATCCTAAAAATGAACTAAAACATTAAATGGAATTTCATGCATGTTGATCTCGATAGAATACTGTATGTTGCTTCTAAAGTGCAATATTTTACATTGAAAGTCCGGGAACCATCGCAGTATCTCGCCTTATTTACTTATTTACTTGGTTGTTCTCTTCAAATTAAAATTAAAATTAATTAAATTGTGTAAATATCCCTTTGTATTACTAGATAATTAGACTGGGGGATATTATCACTTTACATAAAGAAGAATAATGTTCCTTTATCTCAATGTTCAATTGACTAAATATCGTTTTGTCATAATAGTTAAATAGACTAAGGGATATTTTCACCTTTACATAAAAAAGAGTAATGTTCCTTTGTCCCAATGCTATATGATCTAAATATCCCTTTGTCATAATAGTTAATTAGACTGAGGGATATTTTTACCTTTACATAAAAAAGAGTAATGTTCCTTTGTCCCAATGTTCTATGGACTAAGTATCCCTTTGTCATAATAGTTAATTAAACTAAGAGATATTTTCACCTTTACATAAAAAAGGGTATGTTCCTTTGTCCCAATGTTCTATGGACTAAGTATCCCTTTGTCATAATAGTTATTTAGACTAAGAGATATTTTCACCTTTACATATGAAAGGGTATGTTCCTTTGTCCCAATGTTCTATGGACTAAGTATCCCTTTATTATAATATTTAATTAGACTAAGGGATATTTCCACCTTTACATAAAAAAGAGTAATGTTCCTTTGTCCCAATGTTCTATGGACTAAGTATCCCTTTATTATAATTATAATAGTTAATTAGACTAAGGGATATTATCACCTTTATATAAGAAAGAATAATGTTCCTTTATCTCAATGTTCTATGGACTAAGTATCCCTTTGTCATAATAGTTAATTAGACTAAGAGATATTTTCATCTTTACATAAGAAAGGGTATGTTCCTTTGTCCCAATGTTCTATGGACTAAGTATCCCTTTATTATAATTATAATAGTTAATTAGACTAAGGGATATTATCACCTTTATATAAGAAAGAATAATGTTCCTTCATCTCAATGTTCTATGGACTATGTATCCCTTTGTCATAATAGTTAATTAGACTAAGAGATATTTTCACCTTTACATAAAAAAGAGTAATGTTCCTTTGTCTCAATGCTCCATGGTCTAAATATCCCTTTGCCATAATAGTTAATTAGACTAAGAGATATTTTCATCTTTACATAAAAAAGAGTAATGTTCCTTTGTCTCAATGTTCTATGGACAAAATATCTCTTTGTATTAATAGTTAATTAGACCGAGGGAAATGATCACCTTTACATAATGAAGATTAATGTTCCTTTGCCTCAATGTTCTATAGAGTAAATAAATACCCCTTTGTCTTAATTGAACGAGGGTAGTGAGTGATAAATAGAACTATTTTACCAAATAAGCTGTGAAATGATAAAATAAAGAAACGCTGGGTAGCCGTCTGCGGAAAATGAGTGTAGTGTGAGATATCTCCTTCCCATTCCAACAAGAAGGGGTGGATATCTCTAACGCCATTTACTTGGACAGTTTAGTCTTCTGTACTCTTTCTTTCTCGCTTGAGTTGCGTTTGTTATTCATTATTTTGTTTAATGTAATAGTACATTACGCGTCGAGTGCGGAAAGTAGCATTTTGCATGCGAGTGTGGAGTTTGCACCCGAGCGACAGCGAGGGTAGTAAAACCACACGAGCAATGCAAAATGCCGTTTTCGCACGAGTTGCGTACCGTACTTTATCTACGATTGTTAGATTTAAATAATAAATACAGAAAAAAAATAAAATTGCTGTATGTAAGTTCGTATCTCTTCTCTTGTTATAGATAGCATTACTCTTGAGGTGTATTTTTTGCCGAATTAATTATTTCTGGAGGAGTATTATGCTCTACATTTTCGTCAAAGCCACTTGATTCATTCATTGGTTTTCACTAAAAACTCGATATAAACTGTTACTTTTATAAAATAATAGCAAATTAGTTTTGTTAAATTAAATGTAAACATACTTTCCTCTTCTTTACCGCCCTAGGGTGGAAAAGAAGAGACATTTTTCAAAACTATAAGACGCGCATGCGCAATGAATACAAGTACGTAAAGAATCACTTTCTACGCATCTAAGCAGAGATACAATGTTTATATTTCGTATTAATCGTAGATAAAATAATTTTATCTACTATTGATACGAAATATAAACAATTTATCTTTTTCCAACTTTAACTATCTAACTCGCTAATCGTGCGTAAAGCTGAAGAATTCCTCTTCTTTACCGCGCTAGGGTGGTAAAGAAGAGGAATTCTTCAGAACCATGAGACACGCATGCGCAATGAATAAAAGTACGTAAATAACCACTTTCTACGCATCTAAACAGAGATATAATGTTTATATTTCGTGTCAATCGTAGATAAAAAGATTAAGTTATCTTGTCATGCGAAAAGATAAATCAAAGTTGATAAGCGGTACGCATTGTAAAATGATTGTCTTATTATGTCGTAATAGATCAATAATTCCTAGAAAGAAGATGTAATTTTTTGTAGTGGTTGACATTCCTTTGATGCAACAAAGTCCTGGTTAAAGAACTATGTGTATTCTTGTATAACATGCAAATTGTATTTTAATTCATTTATTTCTTTTTTTTCAGGTACAGAAATTATACCAGTTCAGTATTGGATGTCGTATGTATAAATATATTATATGCTTCTAATACTCAATATCTCAGTTGTCTTTGAATTTAGTACGTAATTAAACTGTCAAATGATGTTTGCAAAGTAAATATTCAACATTCTTTTGAACTTAAGTTTAACGTGGCTTTAGTAAAATTACCATTGTCTATCTGAATTTGATTTTTAGAGCTGGAGATAATATAATAATCAGTCTACTCTTCTTTTTTAAAAAAATAAACGTTCTCTCTATGTAAATTGAAACTGGTTTATTTAACGTAGCAGCTTTAAGTGTTATAAGTCCATCATCAGTGCCGATTGAGGAAGAAATTAGGATATTAATAAAAAAAATTGGTGAGTGTGAGCATATTTTATCTTGGATATCGAAGTAAGACTCGTAATCTTAAAACGGGCCCCCATAGAAGGTGCGATTTGCGATGAAAAAAAAAATAGTTGAAGTTTATGTTGGATTTACACGTTAAAGGGTCCTCTGAGCCCAAAAAAGTGTCATTTGAAATATGTTTTGCTCCAGAAGGGAGAAAACATTAACTTTCCATCCTAGTTTATAGGGAGGAAAGTATCCCATTACAGCCTAGTTAAGAAAATCGTGGAGGAAAGTAAAAATCGTGGTGGAAAGTAACGGTAGAGCCAACTTATTATTCTTTTAAAATATCAGTGTTGCCTGATTTGTAAAAAGTAGCAGTTTTTTTAACTGAATGACTCGACAGGTTAACAGCTTTTTTAAAAAAATTAAAGTTTAAATAAGACGTACTTTTGATTGCCGTAATACTTTAATTTTTATCGTAATTTTAAAATATCGTATGACTTCATAACTGAGTTTAAACAAGACTTACAGAAAAGAGGTAGGTTACGTCTAATCAGGTTATATTTATGTTTTTGGTTTCTCGTATTTTTGAGATAAACAGAAATAAATTTTAAAAAAAAGTAAAAAAGGTGATACGACAACAGTGACAGATTAAAGTATCACGTCTTTTCACAGTACAACAATTTTATACGTGCGCATGCGCAGTAGGTTTAAGACGTATAACATTAATTGCACTTTACGTCGTATTTAAACTCTCTATTCTTTAAATTTATTTTGTTTACGTTTTTGAACTTGAAAAAAGTTATTATTCAGTTAGTCATTTTGTAGTATTAATAAACATTTGAATTATTATTATTGTTAAAGTTATTATGGAAATTAAAGAAATTGTCGGTACCCTCGGCTACGCCTCAGGAACCAAGAAAAATGCTCGCGGAGTAATGACTTTGTTTCCTCCCTTGGTGCGTAAATAACTATTGTCTATAGTATGTAGTCTCTACAGACATGTGGAACCTTAAATTATTTTTATAACAATTTAATATACATTTTTATGACAAATTACTCGGAAAAATCTACTTTCTTAGACATTGGTAGCCATAAGAATAATCCCTCCTAGCTACTGGGGGTTGAATAAGGTAGTTCAAGAAATGAGGGATGAAGCTTATTAAAATTTGGTTTCTTCAGAGGATTATATAATTTAGTATGCAATTAAACTGTCAAATAATATTCAACATTCGTTTTTCCCCCTTTTTTTGTGGTTTTAGTCCCGTTAAACAGCTTAGGTTAGAAGACGGAGATTATACGACCACTTTACTCATCTACTCGATGAGATCATCAGTGTGAAACATGTCTCACCCCTCTGGGATTCGAACTCACAGCCGGGTTTTAGACTTTGGTTTCAGAGTCGAGTGCGCTAACCTCTCAGCTACACCGGCTTCTCAATATTCTTTTGAACTTAAGTTTAACGGGACTTTTGTGATTTTCCATTGACTATCTCATTTTAGGTTTCTGTACAAAGTAAAAAAAATGTGTACTTTGGTGTCGGCCCGTTGCTTGTTTAAATTCATAAACTACTATAGCTAGGAACATGAAATTTGGCACACAGGTGCATCTCGGCATTTGAGACAACTGGACACTTTTTCGATTTTTTACACTTAATATTTTCAAGATGGCGGCTAATATGGCGGGTGCCAAAAAAAATGTTTATAGTCACCATGACATGTTATAGATCAGTTTAAAAGTCTCAAAGTGTAGAAAAAGAATCTGCAACTATTAAAATTTCACACTTAAAATTTTCAAGATGGCGGCCAATATGGTAGGCGACTAAACAAGTTTTTAGTCACCATGACATGTTACACATCAATTTAAAGGTATTGAAGTGTAGAAAAAGAGTATGCAATTATTACACTTAATCGTACAAAAACCTGCGATTATCGCCTCACGTACTTACATGAAGCGTGCCTTACTTGTTTTATTTTGAAATAGGTATTGACGAAATATGAAGATGTAGAGTCATAAGTTGATTTCTTTTCACACATCCGTTCAGTTTCAAGAAATTTGTTCGTCAAGTTTCAAGAAATCACTATTAACATTTTATCTTTCTCACGTATAAGATTATGCTTAAACTGTTTATTATCAGATATGAAAAATTGAAGATTACAATCTCTACATTTGAAATTTGATATCTCAACACTGATAGCTGATGTTATTACAAAGTATACAGAAGTCATGGTCAGGGTGAAATTTAAGGAAAGAAGGTAAGCTATTAGATAGCATGAGGAAGGGTTACGTGAGCAAAATGTTGGTCAGAGAATTTTGTTTATTGATCGCTTCTTACTAACTATGTCCTTCATTTATATTAACAGTCACGAACTTATATAATTTAAATATTTCGCTGGTAATTTGCTGGCAAGTTTTTTTCTACAAGATAAGTTCAATCGATAATCGTTTGTCAAAAATAAAGTTCGCAAATGAGTTTTCAAATTAGTACATTAACTTAAAATGCACTGCATACCAATGACTAAAATAATATTTTTTTTTATAATAATAATTATATTAAGTTTTATGATTTACTATATTTATTAATAAATAATTAAAGATAAAAAGAACTTTTTATATACTACGTTTTAAATTTTCTGTTAAATCATAATATGTATTGTTGATAATATAATTGTTATTGTTTTATATAATGTTGGTGAAAAAAAAAATAGTTCCGAATTTATTTACTTCATATAAATGACAACCAACTAGACAGCTGATCTTAAACCTATAATAGGACAAATCTTTGTACAACGAATCTCGACAACACCGAATCTAAAGCGTGCCATCGATATGCCCGGTCTAGGGGACGGTAAGAGAAGAAAAATGAGTACAAGTAAAGAAGTACAGATGTAGAAAAATTATACCTAGGACACAAATGTAAACAAACCTGGTTATCACACGTCAATTAATTAATTAATTGATTTGTTTAATTTTCCTGTTTTGCTGTCATTCAATGTTCATCTCTTAGTAAAAACTCACAAATTTGAAAATGGGACATGTCAAAGCAAATAAAATAACTTCCGGATTTTTTCCGAACTAACTTTCCATACAGCAAAATTTGCTGAAACGAATTGAATTCTGCTGAAAGACGGCTAAATGTATTAAAATAATGCATTGTTATCGTGTTCTGAGCTATTCAAATAGTTTCAAATGTTTAGCTACACGGAATGTTAAAAAAATCGATTGCAAGATTTGTAATGGACAAACAAACAAACAAGAAAGCAAGCTAATAAAAACGTAGTAAAAATAAACTTAATAATGCACGCTAGATGAGGGAGAGTCTATGCAGGTCATCTTAAAGGAATATAAGAAACAGTTTCTCCACGTAAATTAAATTTACCTTCAAAATACCATCATCAGTTCCTACGAACAAGCATGAAATTTTGAACTAAGCCAAAACTCAAACAACAATTAAAACTAATAAACATATAGAACAAATAGATTAACAGTTAAAATAAGCAATTGACATGGCAAAAGTATACACAACAACAATAAGATTAATTAACTAAAATGAAAAAGACAAATAAATGTCTTAAAAATGTATTATATCAATATAGAATATGCCCATAGGATATCTGTTAAATTTAAAATATATAAGTGCGTGTAAATATCTAATAACAAAGCGGCCTTGAAATGATCATCATCATCATCAGTGCCTAAGTATATACAAGAAATTTCAAATTACACTACAATTTAAAATTTCTAATTTGTTCTAAGGAACTGATGATTAACCTTTTGAAGGCTGAAAGCTGAAAGCTGCTTTGTTATTAAAATAATTTAAATTTACGTGGGGGGAGAGTTTGTGTTATTCTCTTAATTATACACTTTTATTATTTACTTTATTAAATAAATATGTGCGAATCTTCTTCCTTAATCACAGGGATAAATAAATAATATAAATCATAAAGCAGACTTTAATCTAAAAAAAATCAACCATGAAAGATCTCCGGAACTATGATATATAGAAAGATGCGGTTTTCAGGGTTTGATAATGGCTATAAATGCGCTTCTAGAAAAAATGCTGAACATTTTCTGTGTTCAGTTGAAGTGTGTGCAGTTTACAAAATAAAACATAGTGAATAGCGAGCCATATTTTTTTAGACTAGATTTGAATTCTATGGCTAAAAATAAGGATTTTTTACTCTTGGAAATTTTTCGCTCCGAGCATTAGTTTGTCGTATGGAGAGCTCTGAACCTGCTAAAATTGAAGCTTTAACTCCATTTTACATCGAAACTAATGGGTTTAGGAAAAAAATTCAAGATACCAAAAGTTCTTTTTTTTGCCGTAAAATCAAAATCCATTCTTTAAAACATGCATTATCGGTAAATTATTATCACATATTGTGCCCTACTGACCACTATTTTTGCAGATATGGTATTCTATATATTTGGATTCTATGAATAAAAATACCAACTTTTTCGAACGTGAATTTTTTTCCTAAATCCATTACCTTACCTGTAAAATGGAGTTGAAGCTTCAATTTTAGTAGGGCTCTCCACACGGCAAACTAATGCTCGGAGAGAAAAATTTCCAGGAGTAAAAAATTCTTATTGTTTTGCCATAGAATCCAAATCTAGTCTAAACAATATGGCTTCCTATTATTGTTTTTTTATTTTATAAACTGCACACACTTTTACTGAACACAGAAAACGTTCAGCGTTTTTTCTGGAAGCGCATTTATAGCCATTATCGAACCCTAAAAACCGCATCTTTCAATCTATCATGGTTCATTTGGTTTTTGTTTTTTTTCTTTAATGTGACAAACAACTTTATTCCTTAGCTCTTCTGCAATGCTAGTTGTTTCATTATTTATTTGTTAATTTTATGTTGAATTGAAGCTCAATATTTGGCTTTTGATTCTATCTTTGAATGTTGGTCAAGTCAATATTTAATATTCAATATAAACTAATGGCGGTACTCTTATCTATATCGACCTATCTCTATTTTCATAGTTTATTTAAACTCTTTTCTTATCCTTAACCAAAAGAGTTTTTCAAACTCTATTCAATCCTAGACTTGTTAGAACTTAATCTTTGTTGACTCTATTCTGATGGGAAACTAGATAGAGTTTTAGAAGTGTTCTGTATATTTTTCATCGCATGTCACAAAGCTGTACCTCTAAATAAATAAAAATGTTAAATGAAAGTTCTCTTTTAAAGGGAACTTTAAATAGAATCATTGAATAACTTTAAGTCTCTTTTCTTTGGTGACAGTAGTTTAACAATGTTAAATATTTATAAATAAATAAATATTAGAAGAATTCTATTGTCTTTTGTTCTTTTATATTTTTGTTTTCTATTCTCTTTTATCTTGTTTGCAAGAAATAAGGAACCATCCAAGAATAAAATTGATTTTCTTGTTCTTTAACTATTTTAGATTATTTGAAAATAAATATCAATTATAAGGGATATTCATGGAACTTTTTTACCATAGCAACCCCTTGGTTCTTAAAAATAAATCAGCCCAACAAAAGTTTCAAGGGTTTGTGTGTTTTGTTTGCCCAAGACATTGAGACTCCTGGGGCAGTTTTATTAAGTTATTAGGGTCCGTAGGCAAAACCAAGGACCCTTATATTTTCCTGCGTGTGTCTGTCCGTCCGTCCTGTCACCTGCTCTCACGGCTACACCTTTCGTCCGATCACTTTGAAATTTGGCATGTATATGTCTTGTACCTGCCCACATTCTAACACACTAATTTTAAAAATATAGTGACTTAAAAAAAATATTTTTAAAAAAAACTAGGGTAAAAAAACTTAAGGGTTAAACATTTTTCATTTTTTTTGACACCGTGAGGGGTATCATAATAAAGGGTACGTCGAGCTGATTACAAAAAAATTATAATTCTTTGGTTATAACTTTGATAGGGCGAGCGTAGGCAAGTTTGAAGTGGGTGTGAAACGTGCCCCCCCCCCCCCTCTTCTATCTCACTTATGTGAAGTGCAAAAAAACTGAAACAATTTCTGAACATTCTTCGACCAAAAGTAAAGATACTACTTTTTTCGAAATTTCGAAAACAATATTATTTTATTTTTTATTGACAAAATACGGTTTTTTATAACTATGGTCTTTTCGACGTATTTATATGGTTGTAGTCCGGTTCAGTGGCAAAAAAATACTTTATCGGAAGTTTGTTTATGTGTTTTGAGAATATCAGACCCATAGGATAGTTCAAAGTAAGCTTTTTAGCATTTTATAAAACACCATCAATAGGGTACTACTTAAACTATACAGGGTTGCCTACGGGCCCTCGCTGTGTGCTCACTAGCACACACTTGACCTGTTTATTTTTAGATTGAGTCATATCATGTGTAAGACTAAATCTTTTATAGAAAACTGAAGCACAATGAGTTCTGCAGTTTGTTCTAGCGTATATTTTATTTCCTTTGTCTTAATAGTTAATTAGACTAGGGATATTATAAATTCCGTACACGCATGCGAAATGCTTTTTTCTGCACTAGACGTCTTCCGTAATGTACTATTATTAACACCTAAAACTTTAAATCAACTCATCCTACTTTGAAGATATTTGACGGATGATTTGTCAAAAGTAGCCCTTTATGATCCCATATTAATTGCAATAGTTTACTCACTTTTAATACTGAAAACAAAAAATTGTTGTCTCACTGAGAATCGAAACTGGCACAACCGACCAACCACACTTTCAATTCTTATGTGACCATTCGTCCAATACTAGTGAGGAATTTATATGCCAAACTAACTTGCAGACTATTCTATGCGTGAGAAGTATACACTTATGCTTGAAATCTGAAATCATAGAAATTTATTTCACTTACTTGAATCTTTTTATTTATTTATTTTTTATTTTTCATCTAGCACCCAAAAAAAATGTTCTAAACTTTGAATATGCTTAAGTACATCTTGTATTTTCTCCCTCTCCATCTCCTTTTTTTACTTTAAAAAAATAACCTCTATTCTTCTTATGTTATCCTGAAAAAGGCTCGCGTCTCTCCGAAGGATTTATTACTTGGATGGCGCGGCGAAGAGTGTTAGAAAGTAGGCAAAAGAGTAGGTAGGGCAGGGGAAAAACAGCGTAGAGCGCAGTGATGTATTAAAATGTTGTGCTCTACTCCGTTTTTCCTTCCAAAAAAGGTTTAGTATAAGGTATTGGGAATGGAGAGCCGCTGGCTTCCCAGAAGCCGCCAAACTTAGGGGTGTTTCCTTCATGCTATGTCTATATGGCATGCTTCCAAAGGCATTGGTTTAGTTGTCTTCCTGTATTACTTCCCGGGATAGGAAATATCCCACATTGGTTACCATTTCCTGTCCTTCTTCCTTCCTTAGATGCCCTCTTTTACTTCTATTCTCGTCCCCCTCCCCCCCTCCACCCTTTTCCAATCTTACTCATTCTCACGCGATTGGGTCTATCCCCGAATCCTTGATGTTAAAAAAGGAATATGAGATTTACGAGAGTACCCAAGAAATGATTTATCGTTGGGAGAGAAACCACTTTATGATAAATAACTCCTGATTTCATGTATTATTGGAAAAATCTTGTGCACCTATAAATCTGCTTCTGTCGAGAATAAAGTCCTGAATTTATTATCTTCTATAGTTACAAATGATGCAACTAAATGTAAGCAATTTGTACATTTTAATAAGGGTTCCTTATTTCGAAACCTACTGATAAATTTAAAACGATTAATATATAATCAAACTGAAATATAGTGTGCTATTGAAGTTGGAAACTGAAGATTTATAATATACAGGATCGACAACTACACTTTAACGTAGAACGTAGCTGCTGGAATTCTTCATTGTCATTAGGATGATTTGCTTATTCAAGTCCATAAGTGTTTTTGCTTTATTTATTTGTATATAATTATAATTATAAAGAGATATAATATGGATAATATTCATATATAATATAATATGTATAAAATATTTATAAATTATATATATATATATATATATATATATATATATATATATATATATATATATATATATATATATATATATATATATATATATATATATATATATAGGGAATCTTAACTTCTTAGTTAAAATAACCATTGACAAATTTATTCTTCAAAAAGAAAATATTTATTATTAATATTGGCATTATAAGCCAATTAATTTTATACAGAATAATCAATAAATTAAAATAATAATTAAAATAGTAATTAGGCATTTGTACCTTCAAAAAGAAAAATCGGTTTTGACAGTCTTAAGATAGGTAGACATAACTTTATGAGGAAACAATTTTGTGAATATTTGGAAATTATTGAGTCGTCTTAAATGTATATTTATATATTTATAAATATAAGTATATGAAGTATTTTTATTAATTAACATTTTTCGACCACATAAGGTATATTAAATTTAGTCAAAAGCAGTAGATGCCTGAAAGCAAATGGTGACATTTGTTATATAACAAATATATTAGGTACTAGTTTATACACCAGGGGCGACCATTGACTATTATAGGATCAAACGACGCTATGACGCACAAAAGACACCATTTACCTATACAGTCCACATAAAGTTGAATGAAGCTATGCATGTCATAACAAAAGGATTTTTAAAAACCAGAAACTTGGTAAACTCAACTTAAGAATTTTCTTATATTGCCAACAAATTTAACTAACCCTACTACTTTCCGTTAAAGGATTTTGTTAGGTAAAGAGAAGTTACAAACAAACTAACAGATGTAGCAGAGTTTACAAACATTATAGAGCAATTCTAATTGATTTTGACCTTAATGTCAAATTATATCACTGCGTGAACATTTTAGACGATAATTAGCTGATAACAGCGTTCATCCTACACATTTTCTATTGTAGGACAAGAGAGGAAATAGGGGAGTAGGAGTTGGAAACCCAAATACTTTTATCGAGTACGAGATGAACGCTCCAAAGGGGAAAGTTTTCCTCTTTTTTTTCTCTCTCCCAATGTTCCTGTAAAATGTCAACTGTAATTAGAAACTGTCTGGAATTCCGAGCTTTCGGACGAGCGAAAGTATTTCGAGCCATTCCAGAGCCTCTTGTTTTTTTTCTCCCTTTCCCTTCGCTGTCCTGGGAGAGAATTGAAGAGAAGGGGGTCCTTTTGTTTATGAGAACACTGCAGTGGGGTAAGTGGAAGGGGCAAGTTAGTGAAAAGGCAGAAAGCTAATTTCCTTTGGGGAATTGGGAATGTTATAGGGAAGCAAAGGGTGGATCAAACTTCACTTGGCTCGGAGCAGACCCAAGAAACGGATATCTGTTCGATTGTCTTTTCGAGTCAATGTTTAATTTCCACTTAAATTAACTTTCCTTCTTCTTTATAGAGTTAATCGCCATTGACTATAGATTTAACCAAATTATTTTAATAGTTATTTATCTTTAAACTATAAATTCAATAGTACGTTTATTTTTTCTCTCTCTTTTTTGCCTGTTCCTTTTACGAGGCCATCCACACATTAGGTTGTTGAAAGGCAGATTTTTATTTTAAAAAGCTTTTATTTGACTTGCATTGTATGTACGTACGTATGTTCGGGTCAAATCTTGAAACTAAATTTTAAAGCAGTTATCCTCAACCGATTGAATTAAAATTTTGCATACACGTTTAGTTTGGATGACAATATATTACGGTTAGCTAAGTATTCAAAATCCAATATGGCGGACATCACAAGATGGTGGAATAGTTATTTTTTTACGCCCATGATATGGGTATCAAATGAAAGGGTTTGCTGAGAAGAATACGAATAATAGCTTGTTTTTAAAAAATGTGTTTTATATAAAATTATTATTTACATGGATATGATGGCAGAAATTCCTTCTAGCAAAAAAACATGAAAAAAGTGACGCTCGTACCAAGAAGTTAGAATATAACAGGAGGTTGGGTAATGTTTCTTTTTTGTACTATATCTTCCTAATAGGTGTGCTAAATTAATATTTTAAATATAGTAGGTACTAGGAAGTTGGAATCTAACAGGAGGTCGCTCAGTTTTTACTTTTCGCCACTTAAGGTCGACCAAGAAGTTATGACAGCGATAGTGTTGTTATTTTTGTGTCAAGTATAGTCATTTTATAATAAAATAGGCACTTCTTTAGATTGTTATATTCTTTATAAAAAAAACAGAGGGGAATAACAATCTGAAGAAGGTGTACTGAATGTTCTTCTTTAGACTGTTACTACCTTGTATAAACAGAAGTGTGATATTCCTTTGTCACAAAGTACATTGAACTAATCATCCTTATTTTGTCTTAGTAGTAATTTAGTAAAAGTAATTTTTTAAAGTTCTTCTTTAGACTGTTACTACCTTGTACAAACAGAAGTGTGATATTCCTTTGTCACAAAGTACATTGAACTGAACATCCATTTGTCTAAGGAGTTATTTTGTCAGTCATTTATATTCTAAAAAAACATAGGGGAGTAACAATCTAAAGATGTACCATAATATAGGCCACTCTCAAAATCCTATTTTAGCTATCCTGTTTTTTTTTTTAGTTCAATATTTCGCCACTTAAATGAACACAAAAACATATCCATAAAATGGAGAATTATTTTTATTTTTATTTTGTTTCATCCAAACTACTAATATAAAAATGAATAACAAATCAAATTGCCTGATAAATGGGTTAATCAAGAGGTTAACCACAAATATTTTATCAAAATGAACACCAGTTTCGATGTGATATAAAATCCTAATATTTTAGTGTTATCAAAATTATATCAAAACTGCCAGTTTAATATTAATAAAATGTTGTTACTCATTAATAGATTTGAATTAATTAGTAGATAATTTATTTTTGCTTTAATATCTTATCTTCTTCGTATAATATAATAACTAAACTGTTCACGTATCTTGAACCAAACAAAAGTTTTAAATAACTTCAAAATCACTTAAATAACAATTAGATTATCTTATAAAATACAATTATACTCGTTAATGAATTAAGACTACGTCAAATATCTGGGCAAAGTTTTCTTATAATCCTCTATCAGTTTCAATCTAAAGATAATTTTCCAATCTAGTTTTCTCAAGTCCAAAGATAATTGGAAGTTAGCACGAAGTAGTTTAAAGTCGTAAATAGAATTAGGCGTCCAACATCTCCCCCTCCTTGAAATCTATTCAATTCTGTACAATTAGCTGATATCCCAGCTACCTAAAACTCTGGACCACATGTTTTCCTTCTAAGTTTTTTTCCAAGATTAGATCAACAATTTAATTTGATTGAGGGTAGTTTTAGATTAATTGAGATTACGTTAATTCATTAGATCGTTGATTACTTCGCCCCCCCCCCCCCCCCCCTCTCTACTTTTTAAGTCGTTCTCTGATTACTTCACCCCTCTCTGCTTTTGCCCAGGTCGATCTCTGATTACATTTACCTGCTCTACTCTTCTCAGCCGTTCTGATTATCGTAACCTTTACTATTGTTTCCCCGATAATTAAATGGGACCAAAGAAGAAGTTACTGTATTTATATATACTCTTAATTGTTCGTAATTCAATTTAACCTAAATTACTCTCTACATCAGGAATCCTTAATAAATTAAGGACATCCTTAAAACATTTCTACATTAAGAATACTTAATACAGGCAAAATAGACTGCCAATTAGTGTGGCACATAGATTCCTCGCATCCTATCATGTACTTTATTGTTATATTAACATTGACATTATTGTTATATTACTTTATTGTTATATTGTTTATTTTGAAAAAACTTTACGGTTTCCTAACTTAACTTTCCACGATTTAAGTGGAATTTTATTCAAATCGATACGTTAGAACGTAAGATATTGGTGAAAAAGCTTTTTTCTCTATTTTAAACGGTTAGGTCCGCTTTAATAGTTTAAGCGATCTTTAACACTTCATAGCGGTGTCGCTGTTGGTTTTGCTAAAAAATTGTATTTGTAAAAAATGTTTGCCTCATTGAATAGATAAAGTTTAATTTTTTTTCCCTAACTAAAATTCCAAATTTAAATTTGAAGTTCACGTTTACACGAGCGTTGCTCGTGAACGCTTGGACGGATAATGTTGTCCAACAAACTCCTCCTCGGCATTGGTAAAATGAACATGTCAACCAAATTTCATCAAAATCGGTCGACATTTACTCAAGTTATCGTCGCACGTTTCATAATTCGCGGACACACAGACCGACAAACAGACAGACAGACAGACACGGAACCAAAAATGTTCCCTGATGTCTGAAACGGATTTCTGTCTTGGAATTTTTAAAATCGGAGGCATAAAAGTTTTTCGTTCTCAAAAGTGAAAACAATGCTTCCGTTACCTTCGGTAAGCTCGGAAGCAATATTACGCAGTTATAGGTAAAAAATAATGTTACAAAAGATATTAAATATAATTTATTACTGAAATTCTTAAAACTTTAACCCTTGTTAGGAAACCGAAAGGTTTTGTTTCCTAGCTTACCGAAGGTAATAAACGCATCCGTACCATTTTGAAAAATGAAATATTATAATGTCTCCGATCTCGAAAAATCCTCGATAGAAATCCATTTCAGACTTCAGTGGAGATTTTTGGTCTCGTGTCTGTCTTTCGATGTGTCTGTCCACATGTATGCGAACCATCGTTTCTTAAAAACTATTCATCCAATGTAAAAATTGTATTCATTTTATACATGAAACTAAAAAACTACCATGCAACATTTTTACTATCATAGCGATATGTAAAGAGCATAGACGGTTTAAAGCTAAGAGTAAGGAAGGGGTAGAGGGAGCAATGCGATTTGAAAAGTGGTACATTATGCGACACCCATATACTAAACCTCTCTAGCGAGCTCAACCCGAACTAAAGTGACAACTGCACGATCACGTGGTCACTGGTCCTTGTCTTATTGGTCTATTCCTTGTCCTTACGTGCCCACGGACGCTTGTCAACAACGTCATGTGCTCTGTTTGATTTTTTTTTATTATTGAAATGTCAAATATGTCAAAATATCAAATATTTAAGAGAAAAATCTGATGTGATTACTTATGTGATTTATTTTGTTTTTATATAAGATTGCTTTTGGTTATACAGGAACTGGAACTATTACATGTTATTAAGAACGTAACTGCCTTTAGATAATTAATTCGGTTAACAACAAACACTAAAGTACATAAAAAAGAAAAGAAAATATCACATTATACTTATCCTTATCAGCTGACATCAGATAAATTTCGAGTTTTTATCGAGATATCGATACTGTTTCACCAAACTGCCGCTTGGGAGGTTTAGTATAGGGGTGTCGAATAATGAACCAGTTTTTGAGACCCCAATTCTATAGTATTGTTCCCTCTACCCCTTCCTTACTCTGATGTTTAAAGTAATACGGGGCTAAATTCAGACTACTTTTGACAAACCATCCAAATTTCATTATAATGATGAGTATACTTTTGAAGATATGGGTGTAAATAAATTTATGATTGTGCGCATGGGGGTGAGAAACAAATGGGCGCATAAGATTAAAACTTATATGAAACCAACAATGGGCTAGTTATGACCTAACATCCGAATTTCATAAAAATGGGACGAATAATTTTTTAAGATATGTTGGTTCGCGAAACATTGAGTGACAGACAGATACACAGACACGGAACCAAAAATGATCCCTGATGTCTGAATCGGATTTCTTGGAATTTTTGAAATCGGAAACAAAAACAAATTGCGACGATAAAACGATTAAATAGCTTCCATTGCCTCCGGTAAGCTTGGAAGCAAACAAATTCTATAATTTGTTAATACAAAATTCCTAGGAGGAAAAAATGTTTTAAATACATTATCTCATTTTTAAATAACTATTCAGTTAATCTAATCCACCCAATATTGATAATTTCCAGCCTCTAAATTTAGACAATAGTGTTTATATTAGTCCGGAAGCAACATAAGTTGTACAGTGAAACTGAACTTGGAAAAGCGATTAGTAAAGCCGCTAGACTTATCTATTAATAACCAGAGCTGAAGCTATTGAACCGAGAACTCCTGCCTCAAGTAATTTTCTATCTAAGTATAAAACAATCGATAACCATTAAATAAATCATCTTTATAAAGTGATTAAATTGGAGTAATTGAAACCTCCACTTCGCTTTTTTTTTAGGTAATTCATAAATACTTAAAAAACGGACAGGAAAGTATATTAGTTAATATTATGAAACAGTTCGTATTCATTTTAAAATTATTTTTGATAAAATGTTGTTAGAACGTTGAAACTACATATATAATACAATCTGAAATTATAAAATTAATTTGTGAAACACACTGTATGGTATTACAAATATATTGCTTGATTTTTTTATTATCGAGGTGTTATAATTAATATAAATATAAAAGATTATTCATTATTAATAAATATTAATAGTGGGATCTATTAAAATAAAAAATAATTTTATTTAAAACAAATTTTTGAAAACAAGCTTTTATTCGTATTCTTCTCAGCAAACCCTTTCATTTGATACCCATAAATCATGGGCGTGCTTAAAAAAAAACTATTCCGCCATCTTGTGCTGTCCGCCATATTGAATTTAGAATGACGTCGCTTAGCTAGCCATGCATTGTCATCCAAACTAAACGTTTATACATAATTTCAATTCAATCGGTTCAGGATAACTGCTTTAAAATTTAGTTGCGATATTTGACCCGAACATACATACATTGCAAGTTAGATAAAAGCTTGTAAAAATAGGCTGCTTAGTAATGCTTTTAGAACTCATAATTGTTCAATTTATTTTTTTTTTTTCCTCTTCTTTTTGCTTCCGAGCTTACTGTGGGTAACGGAAGCTATGTGGAAATTCCATTTCAGGCTTCCATGACAGAAATCCGTTTCAGGCATCAGAGAATATTTTTATCTCGTTTCTGTTCTCAATTTATGAATGATATCTTAAAAACTACTCGACCGATTTTAATAAAACAGCCATGATAGATTATAATTAACTCATTGTTGGTCCGATAACTTTCAAATTACTTTCCCTTCCACGTGTCCACTGACATACATTTATTTACACATATATCTTTAAAATTACTCAGGTGATTTTTAAGAAATTCAGGTGGTATGTTGAAGGTAGCCCAAAGATAGTACCTATATTAATGTTAACCTTCTATGCTTTTTAAATTTTGCTAAATTTATACTTTTATTCAAGTAAAAAATCAAAACAATTTTGACAGATTTAAAATAAATGGAGGAGAATATAAAGGCGGAGACACACCTGAGCATTCGCCCCGAATGAGCATGTGTTTCCGTTCGGCTCGTCCTCTCCATATCAGCGATTCGGGGCGAACGCATGCTCATTCGGGGGCGAACGCATGCTCATTCGGGGGTGAATGCATGCTCATTCGGGGCGAATGCTCAAGTGTGTCACCACCTTAAGTAACCTAGAAATTATGGTTTGTAAAAGCATAAATTAAAATTATTTTAGTACGTTATAGAATGCAAGGAAACTATGTGCCACAGTAATTGACAGACAATTTTGTATTTTAGTCTTAATTATTTAGATTTTTTGTAATAACATTGTTTACATCCTATGCTTTCATCCTCAGAGCAAGGAAGGGGTAGAGGGAACAATACTATAGAATCTGGGTCTCAAAAAGTGGTTCATTATGCTACACCCCTATACTAAACCTCCCAAGCGGCAGTTTGGTGAAACAGTATCGATATCTCAATAAAAACTCGAAATTTATCTGATATCAGCTGATAAGAATAAGTGATATTTTCTTACGAAATTTAATATTTTTATTTTTAATACAGTTTTCTTTATAAATATGTGTTGTTAACCTTATTAGTTATCTAAAGGCAGTAACGTCGTTAATAAACGTGTAACAGTTCCTAGATAACCAATAGCAATCTTCAAATAAATACTACTTATAAGGATTTGTTGACAAGCCTCTGTAGGGACGGAAGGACAAGGAATAGACCAATAAGACAAGGCCCAGTGATCACGTGATCACTTTAGTTCGGATTGAGCTCGCTTGAGAGGTTTAGTATAGGGGTGGAGCATAATGAACCACTTTTCAAATCGCATTGCTCCCTCTACCCCTTCCTTGCTTGAGCTTTCACTAGTTTTTTTTTTTTTTTTTTTTTTATCCTTTAAAAAATTGTTTTGCGTGGTAAAAGTAGCTTTTAAAAACAGAAAATATGTAAATCCCTAATTTTATTATTCAATATTAATGTGGCTCGTGGTGGATATTAATATAGGACAAAACCATCTGAGGACTACCGACAAACAGATAGACCAAACGATTTCCTTGGTGTCTGGAACCTATTTCTGTTTAGGGAATTTTAAATTTGAAAACATTCTGTAATTTCGTTCTTCAGAATGATCTCAATGCCTTCGTTGCATTCAGTAAGCTCCAAAGTATTAAAAAGGTTTTGTTTTATTTATCTTAACGTTTTTACAGTATTTATCGGTCCAGCAAACCATTTTTGTTTTATAATTCTGTTTTTTAAAAGTAAAAAAAAAAAAAATTCATATATCACTGGTCTATGAATGGCTATAAAAAGAAAATGGGTGTAAGTGAGGAGAAAATAAGATTTATGATTTTAAATCATAATCGTTTTAAGTCAGCAGCCTTTTAAGGGAATAGAATATTATATATATATATATATATATATATATATATATATATATATATATATATATATATATATATATATATATATATATATATATATATTAATTATTTTTAGTCCAACTATTTATTTAAAAAAAAAGGGAAATAGAAAAATGGGGAGGGGGGAGAGTGAAAATATATAAAGGTTACCTGAAAATGGGATTTACCGGGTTTTAAGGATTTAAAAAATTGAAAAGAAAACGGTTTTTTTTTTTTTTTGTTTTTGTTTTTTTTTAGTTGTATAATAAATGTTTTTGTGTATATATTTAAATGTATGAGTATTTTTATGTATGTGTGTTTTGTGTAAAGAGAAAGGGTTTTTTTAGGGCTAAAAGGGCTAGGGGGAAAAATTGTGTCTCTTCTTTCAACGGTGTATCTTTTTCCGGGGTATTTTTGTCCTTTTTTTTGTCACAGGGTGCAAGGCCAATATACGAGAAGAGAATACGCAATCAGACTCTGGAAGTGAAAGAAACAGAGAAAATAAAAAGTAGGATTTTTGCTGCTTGTTTTTCTCTTTTTCTATCCAAAAAAAGGTAGACACTGTAGCTTACTCTGGAAAAAAACAAAAAAAATAACAGAGATAGACTTAATTTCTACAATCCTTTTAGAATAGAAAGACTTTCCTTTCCTTTTTATGAATTCTAAGCTTGGATTTCTCATCTAGTTCCAAACTGACACTCTAGGGATCTAGATAGCAGCACTGTCTTTTAGAAAGGTATTAAGGTCTAATTTAAATTGTAATTAAATCTTAGTCCTCCCCCCCCCCTTTCTCTTTTTGTACGAAGACTGACTACTAATATAGTTGTTAAATTTAATGTTTATAGAAATAGTTATAAAGGGATTAGGTGGAGAATTTAAAGGATTATAGTAATGTTATAACACACCTGAGAGTGAAAGTTGTTAGATTTATCAATTTGTAAAGTTGAGTTTATTAATTTGGTTAATTTGTTAATAAAAATAAATAAAGTATTTATTTCTTACGCTATTTTAGCACTCTACTCTGAACAAATATTTCTATTTTTATCCTCTCTTTGTATTGCGTGACTCAGAGAACAGCGTTCTCTCAGCATGTTAATAAAGGGTGGCGCAGCGCGGATGACCACATTTTAAATGGTTACCATGTGCTATAATAATAGAGCTAAAAGAGTGAAATAAAGCGAATTTTTTAGCAACAATGAGGAAATTTATTGGACTTAAGTCAAATTTTCAAGTGTGGAAGATAATGTCCGATAAATGACGTCCTTATCGATTCACACATTCTTCGAGGCGCTCGGCGAAATTGCGCATCAAGTTCTCTAACATCTCGTCAGGAATCCGAGCAATTTCACGGTGGATGGTGACCTTCAACTCGGCAAGGGTGCGTGGTTTGTCGACATAAACATTGGCCTTTAGATATCCCCATAAGAAAAAATCACACGGACTGAGGTCGGGCGAGCGCGAGCGTGGCCATGGAACGACACCATTCCTGGAAATCATACGGCCGGG
The DNA here is from genome assembly GCA_951217055.1 of Gerris lacustris. Classification (NCBI taxonomy): domain Eukaryota; kingdom Metazoa; phylum Arthropoda; class Insecta; order Hemiptera; family Gerridae; genus Gerris; species Gerris lacustris. Next base: position 7,689,709 of record OX578281.1, on the reverse strand, counting down.
AAACATTTTACTCACGAGATTCATGGACATGTTGTGTGTGCAGTAGCTCCATCTTGTGGAACTATACATTATGGCTAGTATCCATTTCGTTATCCTCTAAATAGGGGATTCAAAAATCAGATTCCTTACGAGATGTTAGAAAACATGATGTGCAACTTCGACGGGACCTTCGAAAAATTAATAGATCAACAAGGACGTTATTTATCGGTCAATATCTTGCAAAATTGAAAATTTGATGATTGTCCAATAAACTTCCACATTTTTGCTAGAAAATTCGCTTTATTTCATTCTCCTAGCTCTAGTATTAAGCTCAACATGGTAACCATTTAAAATGTGGTCATCCGCGCTGAAAATCACATTAATATGTGTAATCAGAGCTTTCAGTAGAAGGAAAAAAGATAGAGATGATGGCTAGATACAGATTTAACCAACAGGGTGCCGCTACAATAGTTTATACACTTGAGAAATCACAGCTTTATACTCCTATTTATATTACCCTCCTATATATTTATTATCTCTGGCTTTACTTCTATCTCACAACAACGAGCAGTCAATTTTATAACTTCCCTTTGTTTATAACCTTTTCAGTCGGCAGCTGCCTTCAACCGATCCTATTCGGTACAAAGATTATTTGGAGCCACCATGGTTCTAACCACAACTAACCGATCGACCGATTTGTGATTCCGAACGAATCCATTGTCAGTCAGATCCTCACTTACAAGTTAAGGATAACCATAAGGATTTCCGTGCTTTCCTATCCTTGGACAGGATTTGGGCTTCTGGCAGTGACAATTTTCTTTGATCCTAGATTGATGCGATGTCATTCATGCAAATTGTTGTTATTCTTCGCCCAGGTCTCTTTTCATAACGTCTAACTTCTAAAACTCCTCTGAATAATTTCTCTCTTCCAATTCTTCTTACGTGACCTAAAGCCATAGGATTTGACCTTTATTACACTAAGAATAAAAAATATCACTCACCCATTTGGGAAAAATTCTCTGATAATAATGGGTGCTTGGATCACCAACACCCTCGTCTAGTCATTGGATTTTACTGTCATTGGAATAGCCCTCAAAATCAAAAGGTTAATTTTAGCTCCATTTTCATATAAAATACCTTAATCATCTCAGAGACACTAATCCTTTACCAAAATTAAAAAAAATAATCTAATTCTTTTGACAACATTGTATAATTTATAATAAGTTTTTTTGGAATTGTGAATAGGAACCATGTTTTCTTCACATGAAACTTATATATGTAAGATAAATAGATATATCCTAAGATATATTCCTCGAGGTTAAATATATGTTGCTAGCATATAATAATCCTGCCATCCATCATCTTATAGTTTATTATCTAGGATCTAGTGTAACGTTATCGCTGCAATATATCTAACTAACTATATAATACTTTTAACCCAAGCGCAACACCTTTATTGCATTTCCAGCTCTCCTCATAGCTTGGTAGGGTTTCATACAGCCTCCATCATCAATCTTCGCTGATAACAATCTATCTAATACCCATATATTTCTTTTCTCCTTCTAAAAAATGAGTTGATAATTAACTCTTTTTTTCCACCCTTTCAATTTCATGTTATTATAATAACTCAAATATGCTTACTAAAATTTATATTGTACGATATTTTTATTATAACATAATTGAACGTTGACATAGTCAAAATAATATTGATAAAGGATAATTATAGATTACTTAAGGAATGAATCACTAAGTATCTAAAAGTTAAATTAGGATATAAAAATTGTTTTAGTGAATTTTCAAAGAAAATTAAGCTATTCAAAATGTTTGTAATGCGAAATTTTGAAAATATCATCCATGGAAATCCGTTTTAGACCATTCTTAATCGATTCCTGAAATGTAACACTCCAGGCGATATCGCTTGGATGCACTTAAAAAATCCAAACAAAATATAAAAGGTCAATAATATTGAAAGAAAGGATGAGTTCGTTGGCCAGAATTTTTGGACTTCATTTAGAGGTCAAATTTTGACAATTTAGGATGAAAAATAGCATAAAAACGTGTTTTTTACATGTTACAACAATCCATGTCCTTCTTGATGCATGTTGTTGGAAAACTCATTAAGAGTAAAGTCATTGATGTTATGTTCACTATGTCATATTTTCATTTAGGAAGGGGGTAAAATAAAAAAACAGGAAAAATAAAATATTTTTTATTGAAAATTTGAAACGTTATTAATTTTGATCCCATTTCACCTGTTTATCTATATATATATAAAATTAAAGTTTTGTCTGTACATTGGTCAGAATTGAAAGTTTTTTGGATACTTTTTCATTTTAGACATTCCAAAAACCGAATCCGGCCTTAACTTTTTTCGTGTATGTATGTGGGTATGTATGTGTGTCTGTCGCCCCAGTCAGACTTTATAGGCGCAAAACTGGCTAAATGAAATCAATTCATTTTTCTTCAGGGGTGAGCGCAAACATGTTGCGCAATTTGTAGGCTTGGTTTCATCTAAAAATATTCAGTAGAACCAAAGTTATTAACAATTTTATAAAAAAAAGTATATAAAACAACCTAAGAATATAGGTTGACTCGCCGTAAACAAACCCCACAGACTCGCTATTATATTATTACTTTACTACTATTATTATATACTTTAAAAAAAAAAAAAAAATATATATATATATATATATATATATATATATATATATATATTCCCCTCCCCCCCCCCCCCCCCCCCCCAAAAAAAAAAAAAAAAATTAAAGATGGCGGACGCACTTTAAAGTTTTTTTTAGAGGCTTATTGTGGCTAAACGGTAAGTTGTATCGACAAGCTGATTGCTCCAGTGGTAACTAATTTTAAAAGATCTACTAATTTGGTCCTATTACTTTTTGTCGTAATTTCATCGGTTCTACCTTAAATAGTGCTAAATTTTATTTTTAAAAAGAAATTTTACTTTGTGCGCTTATGGTGTCCGCAATTGTTGACTGGTTTAATTTCTTATTGGAGTGCTTATTAAACCTCACACTAATGCTCTTTAAATCGAGTATTTATTATTTTATTAATTGTTTCTAGAACTAGAGTTATTAAATATTTGCTGGTGCAACTGCCGTATTGAGAGAAGAGGTTGGTAATTAAATAATGCACCATCATTGTTGATAATTGTTCAATGACTTCCCAGTCTAATTAGCATTGTTAGTTATTACTATATTAGTTAGTTTCTACCGACTATATTTAAAATATATAGATAGAATCCAAACTATGATTTGGAGAGTATTATATTATTTAATAATGGAATTAATGATGTGTAATATAGTCCTGATTTTATTCCTAGAAGGCTTTGGAAACAAAACTATTTAGAAATTTAATTTAATTGCTAGGCCTACATGATTATAGGAAACATAGCCACTAAAACCTAGCATGAGCCTCGCGCGGAGCGCGGGGTGAAAGCTAGTAAATAATATAAATGTTTATTGTTAACTATTATTATATGAATACGTTACTGTAATATGAATTTTAACGCATGAATTAAATTTAAGATTAAAATGCAGGCTCAGCTCAATATTGCAAGCAGACAACTGCATTGCACACCTAATAATATTACATACTTCTTCAAATACCAATGAATTAATACAATTAATTTTCCTTGAAGTCAATTTTAACTCAAGTGACAGAGCTATAAAGAAAAAATGAAACTACAAACTTTTTTTTATAAATTTTTAAACTAAAATTGAATGTTATATTATTATACGTTACTCATTACATTTAATATATGAGATTATAAAGTTTTTCTATCATGTGGGGAATACGTAATGTAATAATCTTGTAACTAGTTATACGTCTGAGTAATTTTATTTATTACTTAGGCATTCAACAAATTGTAAAGACTGCAAGATACACGTGGCAAGTGAATATATATTATTATTCTGAATTTTTTCCTCAATATCCTTATTTAACTTGTTATATTTTTTATCTTTCCCCGAAACTTGTTATAACTTGAGCAATTTATTCTCGAATTAGATATCATTTATAATTTGGAATACAAATAATTTAATAATGAAATATATCTAGTTTTAATTTGTTATTTATCATAGTAAATAATGTTCGTTATTATTAACAAGTATTGTAGTGGTTTAACATTATATCTTGATCATTTTACATTCAAATGTAATTAAAAGTTCATATTTTTTTTTAATTTCCCTTTTACCTAAAGGAAAGGTATAGTTTTTACCTAAAAATCCGAAACCGAGATCTGCTTGTATCAGGTTGAAATTTTACATGCCTGTTTCAATTGCACTTTAGACGATGTGTAAGAAGTTTTATTAAAATCTTTACGTCAGAACGTAAGATATCGGTAAAAAGGTTGTTTTTTTATTATTTTAAAGGTTAATGTCCTCTTTAATAAATTTAGCGATCTTTATCACTTCATAGTAGTGTCGCTGTTCATTTAACTAAAAAAAAAAAAAATATATATATAAAAGTTGATTCAAAACGGATTAAGTACGATCCCGATCCTGATACAATTCACTAAATTCTGGGATCGTATCTGGATCTTAGTTGCATGGAAACACTTAACTCGATCCTGACATGCGCAGAACGGTGTTGTGAGCGAACCTAGCGTATTTTTTGTAGAAACTGTCAAAATACGTAATAAAAAGCATGGTTATAAAAGGTGAAGGTTACAAAATTATTCATAACCAGTCACAAAAGTAACCAAGAAAAAGTTGCTTTTTTATTTCGTATTGAATACGGATTCACTATTACTTATGGAAACACCTAACTTGTTATATCCCAAATTAGGATTCAATCCGTATTTAAGCATCGTGGAAACGTAGTAACTGTATACTTCCTCGTAGCAAGCATACCCTTTCATCTTCATCAAGTCAATGATCTTGTGTTTGACGTTATGGTGACGTCGAGTAACAAGGAGCATGTTATTTGGACAATTACCTAGTACATGGGCTGGTGTATCTGTCTCTCTACTGCATTTGCAGCAGAGATCCTAACTCTCCTTTATACTGGCCACCGCTTATTGAAACACTACGAAGAGGGGCATATTTTATGTTCAATTTTATTGCATTGTTCTATTTGGATCCCGCAAGTATCTGTCAAGCTTATAAATTCATTAGATTTTGTGCACATAATATGATAGTCCAGGAGATAGCGTGCAAAAAAGTGTCTGACTAACATCAAGTTAGAATTTTGTATACAAGTCAATCTTTTAGCGCCTTTTAAGAATATGTGGTCGGCTAAGTTCGTCTGCGGGACATAGCTTGGCAATAGGTGTTTGAAAAAAACAAACCGGTGGAGAGCGGCCACGTCTCACCAATTATGGTGGACAATTTGATTTTCATGATCCTGAGTAAAGAATTAGTTAGTAGACCGAAAATCATGTTGATGTTAGTTTGTCCCTTGACAGGTGACAACATTGATTTTTAGTAATATTTGAATAAGTAACCGACTAAGTGAGAAAATAACATCGACTTGATTTTTGGTCTACAAACGCCTATTGCCAAGCTATGTCCCGCAGACGAACTTAGCCGACCACATATTCTTAAAAGGCGCTAAAAGATTGACTTGTATACAAAATTCTAGCTTGATGTTAGTCAGACACTTTTTTGCACGCTATCTCCTGGACTATGAGGGTCACAGATATATTTTAAGATAAGAGATCTCAAAATATAGGGTTGCTTGGGATTAACTGAGAGGACAGGAGTTGTACAAGAGGATTAGGATAGTCGGATTTGTATTCATGGATATGTTCGGCTAAAAGTTCGTAAATAATATCCTCAAAAATATTGATATAACATGATTTTTATTCAATTAAATCCTTTTAGAACAAGCTAAAGGATTTATATCTTAGATAAATATTTATTAAAACATTCTAATTAAAAATTAGTTTCCGTCCAATATTTTAATTTAAAATAAAATAATAATATGTACTAGGTATTTTCTCTTTGAAGCAATGTTTTATGTTACCGGTTTGTTTTTAAAGTCTAGTATGTTGAACTAGCTGAAAGAATATAATGGTTTTATTTTAGACATTTGTGAAACACAACACGTCAAGAAGAGTGAGGTCTTATTAAGCTTAATATACGTGGCATAAAGTCGACTCTTATGTTGAGAACTTTAGGCTAGGGGTTAAAGTGTGGTAGCAGAGCACAACATTAATTAGACTGGGGGCTTGCTTGGGGGGTAACACCGGGTCACTCGGTCAAGGCCAGCCCAATTATTTAACATTAATATAAGTATATGTGTATTTAAATAAGTATATTATAAACTAGGAATCGCGTGGCTCTATCATTGAAGCGAGCGTATTGCAAAATACTGAATATTAAGGAATTTATTAATCATGATGAATGTCGTAGTTGAAGGTAAGTGGAATAGGGTAGTGTGGGGTAGAGTGGTGGTACTTGGTAGAAAGCTCACCTTCCTAAATAAACCTATATAACTACAAGACTATGAGAATCTTATCCACCCGAAGTTGCTTATAAATGTATCACTTCACTTTTCAATAACTACAGCTTGTATCAAGTTGAAATTTAACATGCCTATTTCAATTGAACTTTAGACGACGATCATTAAGTTTTATTAAAATCGTTACGTTATAACTTAACATATCGGTAGAAACGTTTTTAACTATTTTTTAAACGTTTTGGACCGCTTTAATAGTTTTAACGCTCTTTATTAATTCATACCAGTGTTGCTGTTGGTTTTATTGAACATTATATATTCAACATTATATTTTCATCATCCATTAAAATTACAAAATAATAAACAATACTATAAGTAATGACAACAATTAAAACAATAAAAAGTCCAGTCATGCACCATGACTTAATGAGCGAATTTTCAAAGAAATCTGCGTTTTATTGGCTTATGATAATATAGGAAAATTTTGGTTTAGAATTTGCTCGGGTGAAAAAAAAATTGGTACACAGGGGTACGGGGTACAAAAGTCAAAATAGTATTTACCCTTCAAGATGCATGTCGTTGGAAAGCTCTTTAAGAGTACAGTAATTGTTGTTATTTACACTTTTATCATATTTTCACATAAAAGGGGGGTAAAATGGAAAAACACGTTTTTTGACCCTATATGGTCAAAATTTGACCCCTAAATGGACTCCAAAAATTCTGGCCAACGAACTCATCCTTTCTTTTGATATTATTGACATTTTAAAATTTGTTTGAAATTTTTAAGTGCATCCCAAGGGGAGATATCGTCTGGAGTGACACATATATACATACATAAAAAAAGTGTTAAATTTCACACAAATTTTATCGAATCGATTCAGAATGGTCTAAAACGGATTTCCATGGAAAAATTTTTAAATATTTATATTAAATAATAATATACTAATCACAATTTTTTAACGTCCATGAAAAAAATTATTGTTAAATTAATATAATAATAATAATTACAGAAATATGTAAAAGGAAATACTTTATTTATATATTTATTTATATACATATACAAAATGAAAATCCTCCGTAATGTCATTTTTTAAAAAGTGAAAGCACAAGAAAAAAGAAAAAACCTAAAGAAAAGTGGAAACGTCGAAAAGTCTTCATATTTTTATTAAGAAGGGGAGTAGAGATTTTCATAAGAAAAATTAGGAAGAATTACAAGTGGAAAAGACTTGAGACGGACACGAAAAATTGAAATGCTCCTAAAGAAAAACTTTAGACGGAAGAGGGGGCCATTTTTTTGGGAGGGAAAAATCAGGGTATAGTAAGACGTTTCAACAAGCATTATCCAATACTTCTAACCATTTCTTACTCCTTTTAAAATATATATATATATATATATATATATATATATATATATATATATATATATATATATATTTTACAAGATTTAATACTTCATTTTCTACTCAGACGTGACCAGATTGTATTATTTAAGAGTTTTTTTTTTTTTACATTTTTTTCCCCCGTTTCCCCATTTCTACTTTAGGGTAGGACTTTCTTGGGTTCTATGGAGGAGAAAAGAAATATGCTTTCCTGTAAAAAGGGGGTTCAAGGGTGGACTGGAAAGGAACCCCTAAACCATTTAAAAAATATATATATATACCAACAATTTTTCGGTGAGGAAGAGCTTCTAAATGAAATGGACCTTGAACTATTTTTATTTCTTTTATCCATATATTTTTTATTTAAAAAAAAAAATATATATATATTTAAAGTATTTTTTTTTAAATTTAAGTTTTTAGTTACCTGTTAGCATTATAAATGAGACTGGGTCAATTTTAAAACATTTTTATTATTTAATCATTTTAAATTTATTACCGTAAACAAACCTAACTACTACAATAAGTTTGAAAATTTAGAACAGAGAGAATCAAAGTTTTGAATCCACCTCTTCTGAAAAATTGATTGCATTTATGTTCAATAAATATCTAAAATTCAAATTTTTAAGTTTTAGATAGTATTCTTACTACGGAAAGATTACATTTTAATTTAAATCAAATTATAATTGGATTTGGGAAATGGTATCGGTTATGAAAGAGAAAATCATTCTCCAGTATAGCTCAGTTGGTAAGAACGCCTGTAACGGATATATAGGAGACCCGTGGTTTAAGTCCCGGTGCTGGGGTTTATTTTTCTCTTTATGTCTTCCGTAGTTAATGATGATTATAATTTGATTTAAATTAAAATTTAATCTTTCCGTAGTAAGAATACTTAAAACTTAAAAATTTGAATTTCTAATTGATTGTACTAGGTACAGGTACTAATTGAGTACTTTATAATTATAAGCATTAATTCTCGATCTAGTTCTATTGCCGTGAATATTGGCTTGCTAGACTTGTAGAAAAGATTGAAAGCTTGGATTCGGGACTTGGTATCGGTAACGACAGACAAAATCATTCTCCAGTATAGCTCAGTTGGTAAGAGCGCCTGTAACGGATATATAGGAGGCCCATGGTTCAATTCCCGGTGATGGGGTCTATTTTTCTCTGTATGTCTCCCACAGTTAATGATAATTATAATTTGATTTAAATTATACATATCTAAAAGTGATAATATCCCTAATTATATAAACTATAATAGATAAGAGAATATTGGTACTTCTTTTAATTGTTACACCCAATTTTTTTAAAAATATAAATATCTTTGACTAAATAATTGATAATACTAATGGATGTTTAGTCCAATGTACTTTAGGACAAAGGAAGAAGATCCTTTTAAGAAATGAATTTTAGCTCCAAATTTGGGGGCGCTACCCCCCAAAAACTTTAGAAATTACTTCTCAAAAACGGTTCTAATAATTTTGATTTAAAAAATTCTAATATGTAGTTCATTGTTCAATTAAATTCAAATTTAACGATATAAGCCGTTTTCCAGGAAAAAATCTAGTTTCCACAATATTCATAAAAATAAATCTGATTATGCTAAAAATGGAAAACAAAGTACAAGTTGTTTGGGTTCAGGAACCGAGATATTCGAGATAATTTGTCTGAATTGTTTTGGACCGATTTTTAGGTTTAGTTTATTATTTAAAATACATTATTTCCGACAATATTAGAAAGAGTTCAGTGCTCTTTAGATTTTTTAAGTTTTAAGAGTTTTTTTTAAGAGTTCATTAAACGTTTGACTCTTGAATCCTATTGAATTGTGCGCATGGCGCCTATTACTATTGCTTATCAAATCTAAATTATCCTGCTTCAATTAAAGAATTTGAATATTTTTAGGGTTTCGTTGGTAAAACCAAAAATAGAAACCCTTATAGTTTCGTTCCTGCGTCTGTCTGTCTGTCCGTCCGTCTGTCACTCTGTACGGTTCCAATAACTTTTGAATCAAAGAGATAAAGACATGAAACTTTCTATATTAAAGATCGCTTTGACGCGAACAAAGGAAAAATATAGCGAACTCAAAATTATCAGCTGTTCAAATCCAAAATGGCGGATAATTCACGTCACTCGAAAACAATATTTTTTGAAAATTTTGAGTAGGGTATCAAATTAAAGGTAAGAGAAACGGTTTAAGGTTAGAATTAAAAGTAGATTACAAAAAACATCAAAATTTTGCCTTTCCCCCCACCTAATACTATATTTCCGCTGTTACTAAAAATATAAAAAAAAATATGCAAAATGTGCGGTCTGCTGGGCCATAGAAAAAATAAGAATAGCAACTTGATCTGAGTAACTGGGAATCCAAAATGTCGGCTAATGCCTGTCACGGGGAAAAAATATTTTTTTAAATTTTGAATGAGGTGTCAAATTAATGAAAGTTATATAACAAAAAATATATAACACTTGTGGATAGTGTTTAATTTTTTGCGCCAATTTGTCAAAAAACATAAAAATCTCCCCCCCCCCCCCCACCCCCTTACTAATTTCATGTTTACAACACCAACGAAACCCTTTTTACGTGAGACTTCACGCACTACCAATTCTTTTTTAATTTAACTGATTCTTAAAATTGTTAAAGAATGAAATATGTGCTACGAGTTATATTGTTAAAAAATATAATATATTTTTAAAATGTTAGACTACAAATTTTTAACGTTAATCTAAATGGCTGACCGGGCTTGAAAAAATGAAGCTAAATGTCTCGTGTCCTCTTCCTTTATTCCTCGCGATAGCGCAATTCCTGTTTTGAATCGAGTAAAAAAAGAGTAAGAAATAAAAAAAAATCAATGATGGGTGAAAGGTATAAGGCTTTTTTAGACCTTCTCTCTCGCGCTGAGGATATAAATGGTAGGAAAAGACCTCGAAGCTAAAAGAAGAGGATATTTTACCCCGATACCTGTTTTGAATGAGTAATTTTTACCTTTGCCGATATCTACAGAGTTTTAAAGGAAGGAAGGAAAGTTAGAATAAATTAAATTTTATTTCGTATTCTTCCCTGTATAATATAATATTCGATGTCTGTCACAGATTTTCTTTCTTTTTTCGAATCCTTAATATTTTCCCTATATTTATGTAAGTTGAAGGATCCATTTTTTTGAAATTTATTTTTATTTTCTTAATTTTTAATATTGCTTTCAAGCTTACTCAAGGTAACAGAAGCTATGTGATCGTTTTGGATAACGAAAATATTTTATGTCTCCGATTTGAAAAATTCCAAGACAGAAATCCGTTTCAGACATCAGGGAACATTTTTGGTTCCGTGTCTGTCTGTCACTCAATTTTCCAACCAATATACCTTAAAAATTACACGTCTAATTTTAATGCTCCCATTTGTTTCTCTTCAACATGTGCACACACATACATTTATTTACATCTTTATGTTTAAAAGTACTCATCTGATTATTATGATATTTAGATGGTTTGTCGAAAGTTGACCGCAGATAGCACCAGATTAATTTCAATCCACTGCGTTCTTGAACTGTTGCAAAATTGATACTTTAATTGCAGGGCTTGTAGTGAGTCACTGAAAGTCACTAAAAGTCACTTATTTTGACGAGAGTCACTTTTTTTAAATAAAAGTCACTGAAAGTCACTTATTTGGGCTTACAAGGATAATTTTTTAAATACATAACATATATTTTAACTGTTTTTCAAAAGGGATTTTGTATGCTCAAGACTTTTTTTAACTATGAATTTTATTAATTTTCTGTGATGAATGATAAAGTTTGTAACAGTTGCACTAGATTCAGCTGGCGTGTGTTGTGTTTTATCGTCTATATTAAAAAGATGGATGAAAAAAAATAAAAATAATGTAAAGATGAAAAGAATATTTTATTCCGAACTCCCTCCTGATTGTTATTACTTTTCCTCACAACCTATAGTAGTAAAAGTATTGTTTTCATCAAAAACTTTTTCGAGATTTCAACAGAACTCTCCGTTTTGGGTGTTTTTAAGACCTCTTGAGTGGTTTTCAGCATGACGTCTGTATGTATGTATGTATGTATGTGTGAATGTACGTATGTAATTATCGTAGCGCCCAAGGTATTTAACCTAGAGAGTTGAAACTTGGCAGAAAATCAGTCTTTACCTGTAGTGGTGCCGCCCGGAAAATCAACATTTTCCGTCATCTTGAACGCAGTTTGCTAAGTCAGCATAAATTTTAAAAAATTGTAATAAATCGAAAATGGTCCTGGTCGAGTTGAAATTTGGCACGAATGTCCCTTTCTGTATGACAAACAAGCCCACCAAATTCCTTTTTGATATTGGCCGCCATATTGAAGTTATCAATATTTGAATTTATAAACTTTGACAGTTAATAATGCCGAAAGTATAAATATGTTTTTGACTTAAAGCATATCGTTGGAACCAGACACTTTGGTGGCCTCCGAAGTGAGGAAAAGTTCCAAGGTACCCCCGTACCCGGTTTTTTTCGTTTTTTTTTTTTTTTTTTTTTTCGTACAGTTACGGTACACAAAATCAAATGAACAAAAAACCGTTCTAAAATTTTTATAATTGCATTTGTTTAACAGTGCTAAACAACAAAAAGTAACTAAAATCATTTTATTTTACTTTTTTTTTTTTTTTTTTTTTTTTTTTTTTTTTTTTTATGGCAGGGAGTAGGAAGTCATTTACGACCTAACCCACATACGTATTTTACCGTATGTGGAGTGTCGGACTCGCTGGTGTTTGCAATGCAGCCCTACCGACTAAACCCGTCTCCCTTCCCCCAAAGGCGCGTCAGCCAATTATTCATCGGCCATTGGCGCCGGGACAGTATGTCGGTCCTCCACTATTGCTACTCCACTAAGAATGTTTTAGTGTCTGTAGGGGAGGACCCTTTTCCATCACCCCCCTTAGTCCTCCTGGCTCCTTAGCACCTGTCTAAGGGAGGAGGGTTGCAGTTCATCGATGCCGGTGCCGACCTTTGGTTATTCGACCGGCCGAGACCGACGACCACCCCGCGCCCCCCAAGGCTCCCCAGAAACAGACCTCCCCTCAGATGAGCACCGTTCGACCCGGCTCCCCTGCCTCCGTCAAGTTCACCTTCGCTCCCGGCACCCACCCTCAGGGAGGCGTGTCCCCAAAAAACCCCAAGAGACAACGAAGCAGCCACGTCCCCGACCGGCTGTCAGCAGATGGACTGCCGGGGGGTGCTACATTGTCGACAAGCACCTGTCAAACGGACGAAGGTTAGCTCTCAGCAAAGACTTCTGCACTGTCCTCACCTCCCTGTGCCCAATATTAGCTACAAGGGAACCCATCTACCCCGTGAGCAAATAATAAGCAAGGGGCAGATGGTGATGAGGACGGTCCTAAACTAGCTGAGACGAGAACATTGAACGACTAATCCTAGTATCACAGATAAACCTAATCCTAGTATCACAAGCTTCCTGATCTCGCCTCCCTTGTGAGTGAATCACAAGGAACCCACTCTTCCTGCCGGACGAAAAATATAGCCGGGGAGAGTGGTAGCGAGACCAGTCCTAATCTAAATATTAAACCTAAGATTAAAATTTACCTAAACTAGTATCACAGCTGAATAAATAAATAAGTACTAACCTAATATCACAGGGTGCTAATTCTAAAATTAATCTAATAAATGGTAACTAGTTGAGTTCCTAAGCTAAACCTATTACTAATATCACAAATTATCCGGCCACCGCTTTCCCTCCACTCTGGTATGTAGTGGAAAGGAAACCCGCCTGCCTCCGCGTGGAACAAATAAACGGGACAGGTGGTGACGGAGACCGGTACTAAATCTAGGGTTAAAATTTCCTATAAACTAATTACCTAATCCTAAATTAAAATAAATAAATAAATAATTAAAACAAAGGAATCTGCCTCCCTACTGCCAATAGTGGCCCTTGGGAACCCACCATCACTTCCGGACGAAATATATAGCCGGGGATGGTAGTAGCAGATCCTATCCTAACCTAAAATAAATAAATAATTAAAACAAAGGAATCTGCCTCCCTACTGCCAAGAGTGGCCCTTGGGAACCCACCATCACTGCCGGACGAAATATATAGCCGGGGATGGTGGTAGCAGATCCTATCCTAAACTAAAAGACATATAAAGACAAAACGAATCCCTAACTACCTGTGCTCTGCTGAGGGATCATATTAATTCATAGAGTCCTGCTGTCAGGACTGGCTGAACGTTCGACTCCTCAGCTAAGGCATTTGCCAGGTTCGCTGGGACCTAGCACTCCGTCCTCAGATCCGCTAGTGAGTCGCATTCTTCAATTATGTGACTCACCGTCAGCGCTGTGATCCCGCAGTGTCGGCATCGGGGGGCACGCTCATTGGTTAAGAGGTGCCCATGCGTCAGCTGCGTGTGGCCGCTTCTCAAGCGTGCGAGGACGACGCTTTCTCTTCTTGAAAGAGTTGTGTCTACTTTATTATACTATTTTACTTAAAATTAAGTCACTTAAAGTCACTTATTTGGGGAAAAAAGGTCACTTATTTTGAAAAAAATAGTCACTAAAGTCACTTAATTTTGAGGATAATCTGCTACAAGCCCTGTAATTGCTGCAAAAAACAAAACAATTTTGCCAATAAAAAAAGGGGGGAAAACAATTAAACAATTAATAAGTAGGTATTAACGACCTTTAAAAGCATAAATATCAATAAAGTACGTGATAGCATGCGAGGAAGCTATACGCCACAGTAAAATTATGTAGTTCACTTTTTTCAGTATGTTTTAATATCGTAGAATAAAACTAAAAAAGTCTAAATATTTAATTTAGAGGCAGATTTCCAACTAAAATTAAATATATATTCAGTGCCATCAGCTTAATTGTAAATATTTACTGGGCATCTTTCTTATTTTATAAATATTCATTTAAGAACAAGCAGGAGATTTTATGAAGAATGACTTTTCTTCGATTTTTTTTTTTTTTTTTTTTTTTTTTTTTTTTTTTTTTTTTGTCATTACACATATTGACAATCCGATCCTATGGCACACTGTGTATATAAAGAGAAAATATTCTGATGACGCAAAATATCAATTTTGAGATTTCAATGTATTTACACGTTGTAAGGTCCCCTGAGTCCACAATTTGGATTTTTTTTAAATATTATTAATATAATTGAGGGAGAACAGGAAAAACGAAATTTTCGAGGGCGCAAGACGCAATCATGAATTGGTACGAAAATGAAATCAAATATATATTTGCACTCAGGGTGATCTACTGTTTCATTTAAAACCTCTTCTCCATTAATGCATTATCGTAAAAAAAAAAAAAAAAAAAAAAAAAATTACCCTTAAAACAAACCCCTATTTTTTAAGGGATTATTTTGTAGTGCTTCCCTATAATATTAATGTGTTTCGGTTATTACATATGGCATAACTACTAACTTTCAAATTTTTATGTTGGGTATTTTCGGAGATCAGGTGCATTACAGACAGACAGTCAGTCAAGCGCAGGAATTTATAAAGGTCCTCGTTACAGACAGACAGACAGTCAAGCGCAGAAATGTATAAAGGTCCTCGTTACAGACAGACAGACAGTCAAGCGCAGACATTTATAAAGGTCCTCGTTACAGACAGACAGACAGTCAAGCGCAGGAATTTATAAAGGTCCTTGTTACACACAGACAGACAGACAGTCAAGTGCAGGAATGTATAAAGGTCCTCGTTACAGACAGATAGACAGAGAGTCAAGAGCAGAAATGTATAAAGGTCCTCCTTACAGACAGACAGACAGACAGTCATGCGCAGGAATGTATAAAGGTCCTCGTTACAGACAGGCAGTCATGCGCAGGAATGTATAAAGGTCCTCGTTACAGACAGACAGACAGTCAAGCGCAGGAATGTATAAAGGTCCTCGTTATAGACAGACAGTCATGCGCAGGAATGTATAATGGTCCTCGTTACAGACAGACAGTCATGCGCAGGAATGTATAAAGGTCCTCGTTACAGACAGACAGACAGTCAAGCGCAGAAATGTATAAAGGTCCTCGTTACAGACAGACAGACAGTCAAGCGCAGACATTTATGAAGGTCCTCGTTACAGACAGACAGACAGACAGTCATGCGCAGGAATGTATACAGGTCATCGTTACAGACAGATAGTCAAGCGCAGGAATGTATAAAGGTCATCTTAACAGATTATCTGTTATTTAATTGATATAACACTTTTTATTTAAAATAAAAAAAATATATTTTCATTGAATTCAATCAAGTAATATTGTATGACCTTTATATATTGAAAGCTTATGACTACGATATTACGATATTCCCTAGGACAAAATACTTAGAGTACATTTTTATGTACATATGAAATGTATTTCGATGTTATGTCAATCTATATCTCAATGTAAATCTCTATAATATAGATAAAATTTTAGAGATATCGCTGAAAATTAATTAACTTTTTTAATGGGACTTGGATAAATATCGTTTGGGAATGTTTAAATGTGACTTATAAATCTGTTTGAATTTGAAGCTTCAGTGGAGGTCATCCATCATAAAGGATTTAAATAACTTGGCTTCTATGAGGAGAATTTTTTTTTAAAACCTTCAGCATTTCAATAGTTTATATTTTCATTTGAATTTAATATAATTTTATATAAAGGTATAGTTACATTATCAATCAACAATGCCTATCCTTTTTTGTTATAGAATAGAATAGAATTTTATTTGTGTAAAGCATATTACAAGCTTTGAAAAAATTGAGTTTTTTTGTGCAATAATAAAATGTTAATTTCGGCAACATCTTCAAACATTGTAGGTAGATGTAGTTAAAGGAAAAAAAAAATCAATAAATAAATATAATGATAATAATAAAAGTCTAAGTAATGCAATAATTCCTTCTTAAAAATGAAAACAAATAAAGTAAAATAAAATAAAAACCTGTGTTTACATTTATGCAATAACAAGATGGAATCATGATAGTATGCACTCATTTCAAACAATAATAATAAAGTTATACATCGAAACAATACTGAACCACTTATCTCAAATCTCATCCAAATAAAATATTACCAACTGCAAAATGATTAAATTTTAATTATAAAATTGAATAGCCTCTTGCTATAATATTGTACTACTGATAATAGGAATACCACTTCAATTTGCAATTAAAACAAAAGTATAAGTTTTACTTTAAATCAAGTTACAAAGTTAAATTAGAGTAAAGTAAAGTAAAATTGAATCTTTCCGTAGTATGAATACTACCAAAAACTTAAAAAATTTGAATTTCAAAACTATAAGCATTTAAAATGAAAATAACTTAAATTGATTATTGTTATGCAATTAAAGAATAAACTTGATTCTTCTAGTAAAATATATATAATAATAATAATATTAAATATTTTTCCTTCTTCTATACATTACAATAAGTAGGGACCATATGAGTTTAATTTATTAAAGGGTTATTCATTTAGAAGAAATGACCTTAATTTTAGGACATTACAGACAAAGTAGTAAACATTTTTTTGTGTACGATTTTTCATAAGGGCTGATAATGGAGGCTGTATTCGATAAATTATTGAATGCCTTGTCAGTAAGGTGAAGGGGGAGGAATTGTTCTCTTTGGCTTGCGTACATGGGACATCTGAACAAAAGGTGAGCTAGATCTTCTACTTCATTTAAATTGCAAAGAGTGCACATTTCATTTGTCTTGATCCTATAAATTGTACCTTTGTGGGTTATTTTAATATTGTTGAAGCCTGAAGTACGAATTTGTGCAAGAACTTTTTGCATGTTAAAAGGAAGGTTATGATGAAGGTAGTTAATACGGTGGTTTTGCGAACAGTGAAGAGTGTTATATAAACTACTAAAAGACGACTCTTGGATTTTTTTTAAGTCCTCCGCTTGTAATTTTGTTTGATAAATATTTATTATTTCGTTAACAGTACTCTTACGTATTTCGTACTGGAGTAGGCTATTGACGTCCGAATCCAAGAATTTCAGTAGATCTCTGACCTGTGAGAACCAATTAAATTTTTGCTTATTAGAAGGGACGGAATCTAGGAATTTTAATCTCGAGAAGCAAGTTTTGAGGATAGAGTTGTTCTCTCTATCCTTTTTTGTTATCCTTAAATAATAATGAATCGCGAATGATATTAAAAATTTATAACGATTTTATTAAATAATAGGATTAATGGTGGTAAGTTGTTATTTCACTATGGTGAATCATTCTTAGATACATGATTCTGATTTTAAAATATTAAAATTTGATTATTTAAATTGATATTGATTAGTTTTATATTATATATTCAGCACTATTCGTAACTATCGATCTTATACAGAGTGACTCGCGATTAAATGTTATAACTTAACTGATGAGTTCAATGGGTCAAATGCAACAAACAATGTCAAGTAAGCATTTGCCTATCTAAGTAGTTCTCGAGATATTTATCAATTTATTCCTCTCTCTAGGTGCGGCGACACCTATACTGAGGACTCTCACCACATAATATTGTTAATTGTTTAGCTACTAAATGGGTGTAATTTATACTTATTTTTGTATTATTATTGAAATTGTACTACATGTTTTTTTCAAGTGGTGGAATAAAGAATATTTATTATTTGTATTGCTTCCGAGCATACCGAAGGTAACGGTCTGTCGGTCTGTCGCTCTATTTTCGCGAACAATTATATCTTAAAATTTACACGTCTGATTTAATGAAATGTGATTTTATTCAGCGTGGCCGAGGGTCTTAGGGCTCTCGCTCAGCTATCAATAAGTCGATGCAACTCAAGGTCGTGGGTTCGATCCCGTGCCATGATACTCTGAATTGCATCTATGAATCTTGTGCAGGGCGAGGAACACCCCCTATGGGGCACTCTTACCCCTTGCTTTGACGCACGCTTATATAGCTTACTAATGACCACATCATACTCGCTTCGGCGGTACAATGTACAAATGTATGATGTGTGAAGTAGCTGGAACTCTCCATCACGGGGCGTAAAAAGGGCCTAAGACCCGATTTTCACACTGGACACTCGTGTCCCGACCACAGAATCCCGAGCCACAGCCAATACATAGGATTAAGTGGGAGCGTTCAGACGGAGACACTGTGTCTTGGGCCACGGGACACTGTGTCTCATCGGTGGCTCTCCCCGCGAGCTCTCGTACACTCCCTGTGTCTCAGACACCACTCTATCATTGAATCATATCAGAGCGTTCAGACAAGGCACAGGTGGCTCTAGATTCTTTCTATTTTAATAGAGAACCGGGGACCGAGCGCCCACGGCGCTCGAAAAGAAGATATATTTTTTTTAAATGTTGTAAAAAATAAAGAAAATTCCATTTTTGGGCATATTATTAAATATGCTTGGTTATCCAATAAGTATAAAGCCAAAAGGTTTGAAATTCAATTTTATTTAATAAATATGTAGTCGTTATTTTAGTCATAAATTAAATATGGCTTCTGTTAAAAAAAAATTGAAGCTTCAATTTTTTTTTTTATCGCTTTATTTTGACGTTCTGAAAAACATATCGCAAATCGGCAACGAGATCGCAGTCACGTTTATAGATATTTAATGCTCTTTTGATACTTGTTTCTCCTCAGGCTCCAACATTTTAAACAGAACAATTTATCAGAAATGTCTAGATTGTACTTTTCTAGGTGAGTAGAAGTGGGGAACTCTGCATCTCTGACGTAATAAGAGACACACAGTGGCCGGGACACCGAGTGTCCCGAGTGAAACAGGCCTAAAAGACGGCCTAATTGCTAGGCTCGAACAAGAGGTTCGTCCTACTCGTTGTAGAAGAAAGTACTAGACTACTACTACTAGCCTCCTCTACGATTCTCCTCTATTCAGAAAGCATATCCAGCGCTGCAGTGTATGGTGGGCTTTAGCCTCCTCTACGATTCTCCTTTATTCAGAAAGCATATCCAGCGCTGCAGTGTATGGTGGGCTTTAGCCTCCTCTACAATTATCCTCTATTCAGAAAGCATATCCAGCGCTGCAGTGTATGGTGGGCTTTAGCCTACTCTACAATCCACATCTATTCAGCGAATGTTATCTTGCGAATACTGTAAGACTCTATCCATCTATCCATTGCGAGGTCGTGCTGTTTTACACCTTGAGTGCTATCCTCATCTTTCAAACTCTAACCAGCATAGTTTCATACGACATGCTCTGAAGGGTTCCCAGTGTCCAGCCATATTAGTCGCTGACCTTTTACAAAGAGTTTAATATCTTGATCTGTTATTAATTGGTTAAAAGCTCTCGATTACTACCCCATTTTCATTTCCTTCTCTTATAGCTCTATGTATCATCGCTGAGTGTTTACCCAGCATAGTAATATAATTAGGTAACTACGTAAGTGAGGAGGAATATTATATTATCTATTTGCGAATGCAAATTTACGCTTTATATGGCTAATGCAGAGAGCCGCACACACCATGTCATCCACTATACAATAATATAATTTATTGATCACTTTACAATTTTAATTGTACAAATAAATAATAAATGTACTTTAATAATTAATCATTCAATTCAGCCTTAGCTGATGGTAGCATCGACTACATGTATTTGTAAAGCCAATTTGGTAACCCCAAGCCATACGTAGGCTGTTGTGCTACGGTTTAGAATTATTTCATTTCTAATGAGAAAGTTAATAATTATTTTATTACAAAAAAAATCTTAAAATAATTATAAAATATTAAGGAACGCGGCAGCGTTCCGCCCCGCCAAGTCATAAAGTCAAAATTTCACAAAAGCTGCCAGTGTATATATACTGTAGGTGACAAACTAGGGTTTTTTAGGGTCTGCAGCGTGGAATACATACAAGCTACCGAAATAATTTTTTAATATCTTTGAAGGCAGTGTCCTGTAGATCAAAAAAAAAAAAAAAAAAAATCGAAATCGGTCAAGTAGAAGTAGAGAAAAATATGTTTGAAAATGGTAGTTTTGATGACTTTTTATTCTTATTCTTATTCTTATTCTTCCTTCATTTTACGTTGACGCACCTACAGCCTAAACTACTGAACCGATTTCAATGAATGAGGGCTTTATGGATTCGTCTAGGGCCCTAGTGCATTCCCCCCCCCCCCCCTACAATCAATCAACTCATCCCTACGCTGAACGCGGAGAGAGAAACCAAGCTAGCGAACAGTCACTTTAACGTTGACGCACCTACAGCCTAAACTACTGACCCGATTTTAATAAATGAGGACTTTTTGGATTCGTCTAGAGCCCTAGAGCATTCCCCCCCCCCCTACAATCAATCAACTTATTCCTACGCTGAATGTGGAGCGAGAAACCAAGTAGTGAGCCTATATTATATTATTACATATAAAAAATAATATAATTTATATAGCATTACATATATATATATATATATATATATATATATATATATATATATATATATATATTAGTATATATATATATATATATATATATATATATATATATATATATATATATATATATATATATATATTAGTATATATATATATATATATATATATATATATATATATATATATATATATATATATATATATATATATATATATTTCAGGCTTACAAAAAGGTAACGGAAGCTATAATATATGGTCGTTTTAAAAAAAGCTTCATTTGAAAAAAAAGAATGTGGTGGTTTTTAATTTTCCTTATCGTAAAAACAAACATGTTTTGTCTAATTTCCCAAATTCCTCGACAGAAATAATAATATATAATAATAATAATAATAATCATAACAATAAATATAAAAATATATGTAATAATATAAATTATTGTAATTATACCATTAGTTACTTTTAACACTTATACTTTATAATTTAGGTAGGTATAATTAAGACAATATTAAGGGGTCTCTTCGTTACTTATATGAGGTCAGGATCCAGCTGGATATGCGCAAATGATAGCAGCGTTAGTGTATCTAAATGGCCAAATGCTGCTAAAAATCTTTATATGCTGCTACTATAAGAATGTTAAGTTCTTTCAATGTCATAGGTCTCGTACTTCTCCAATCTCTATAGACCATGTCCAGCTCTTAACTTCACTTTTATTTGACTCTAATGTGTGGGAATAAATAGTTTAGAGAATCCTTCCTTAGGGACCGTACAAAAAGTCATGAAATCTGACCAAAAACCACTTATGTGGTAAAAAAAAAACACCCCGCCAAGTCTGTGGTCCAAAAAAGTTGTGAAATCAACTTTCTGTCCCGCCAAGTGATGTTGGCACTTTCTCCTGGCCCAACAATGTCAACTTAGATATTTATCAGCTTCTTCTCCTTGGCGGTGTGAGGAAAGCCTTTTAACAGTGTTGTTGAAGGCTCTTCTCGATGCCACAATGATCATTGCTGTAAATCTTTCCCACTATCAAAAAGCAAATAATATAGAAATAAGTAGGTAATATACAAATTATGCTTTCAAGGAATGACCCCATGCAACTACTACTTTCTTTGCAGAGGATGCGTGGAATACAACCAGTTAACTTTGAGTAGTACTGCAAGCTGATAAATATCTAAGTTGACATTGTTGGGCCAGGAGAAAGTGCCAACATCACTTGGCGGGACAGAAAGTTGATTTCACAACTTTTTTGGACCACAGACTTGGCGGGGTGTTTTTTTTACCACATAAGTGGTTTTTGGTCAGATTTATATAATATACAGCAATATTTTTTATCTCATTAATATGTTAAATAACACATTTTATTAAAAGATATTCTGCATTAGAATATGTTGTTTTTATAAACCAGAGTTATTTTTATATATATATATTATATATATATATATATATATATATATATATATATATATATATATATATATATATATATATATATATATATATATATATATATATATATATATATATATACACACAAAAGCATCTATTGAAAATGTATCACAAAGGCTTTTATAAAGCTATTCTATTGTGTTGTATCTTCCCTTCTTCCCCTGTACGTGAATAGAGGTAGAAATTCATGGTATGTATTAGTAATATAAGATAAGGGTGGGGGTAGAGGGGGGGGGGAGGTTAGAAGACGACGTTATGCAAAATTTATACCTACACCTTGGAGTAGACGTTTAAACACAGCTATAAATTTCGTTTCTACCAAACCCAGTTTACCTGTTACATTCCTACTTCTACGAAGAAAACCTTCTCTATAATATATTATGTAAACTATATATATATATATTTATATATAATAACATTATAATACATATAGTTGTAAAAGGTAATAAATACAATAAAATTTCCCCCTCCATCCTTAAACATTATGAAATGGCAACCAAAACAGAAATAGATAGGTTAAAATAGAGACTAAAGGATTGTAAACTAGTCTCATGTAAGAGACCAGAATTTATGTCTTTTGTTTTCGTTTTGAGAATAATATAATGGAAACTAAAACTACAATTGTTTTTAGATATATTTAAAGTAAATAGAAGATTCTTATCAGCTTCTATTTTCTATTTGGTTGATTTTTTTTTTTTTTTATTCCTATTCATTTTTGTGAAAATAGATTTAAAAATAAAATATGTTTAAAAAGAAAGGAAGCTATGTACTTGAATAAAAAATAATGTAAAACTTTTGAGATTTAAGTTATCTAAATGTTAATTTAATCGCTATGTAAAAATAAGTACATCTGTTAAATAATTCAGTTGCTGTAGGATTTTTGTTACATATTGTAGGATAAGATCCACAATTTCGATTGGACATTGAAAAATAAAATGGTTCACTGAAACTCTGTATTTCAATTCAAAGAAAGATTGCATGAATTTAATTGGTTTTATTTTATACAATAAAGAAATTGAAATATTAAATTAAGTATATTGCGTTTACTTACACATATCTGAAAAGGTTCAGTGATGAGAGCTAGCGTGACCGTGTGGGTTAAACCACGTCTGCTCGGCCATCACTGAATTATGAGTGGAACGATACGGGGTTCGATTCCTCACCGTGACGCTCTGATTTATATGGCTCACTATTAATCACATCATACTCGCTTCGGCGGTACAATGTACTTATGTATGATGTGTGAAGTGGCTGGAACTCTCTACCGCGGGGCGTAAAAAGGGCCTAAATGATGGCCTAATTGCAAGGTTCGAACAAGTGGTTCGTCCTACCCGTTCTAGTAGAAAGTACTAGACTACTACTACTACTCATATCTGAAAAGGTTTAGTTATTGTACTGATTACTATGTTTTAAAACCATGAATACTATACTATGTGTATGTTTTATAACTAGAATAACTATACTACTATGTTTTAACTATAATACTATACTACTAATTAATTTTAAAAAATATATAACATTCGAAGTAATATTAACTATAATAATTAATAAATATTTATTCAAAAAATATTTTTATTTCAAATCAACTGTTAAACTTCTACTACTATAACTATTTAACTTCAAACGGTGATGAATTGTACAAAAAAAAAAAATAATAAAATAAAAATAAAAAATAAAAATAAAAATAATAATACTTATTACACTATAATAACTATTATTACACATTCGGTAGGCCATTTTGTCTGCTTTCGCAATTCAAATGTCTGAACATCAGTCTGAAACAGATTTCTGCAGTGGGATTTTTGAAATCGGAGACATAAATACTATTCATTTTTAAGAACGATCATATTGCTTCCGTTACTCTCGGTAAACTCAGCAGCAGCATAAATATTTATTAAAATTACACACATTACAAATTAAGTGTATATTAAGTGTAACGGATCCGAGCTAAAATTCTAAACAGAGAAAATTATAAATACAATTACAAGATAAAAAGAACTTTTAATATAATACGTTTTTAAATTTTTTGTTGAATCATATGTAATGTTGACATATTATGTAATGTTTATAATAAAATTGTCATTGTTATAATATAATGTTAGTGACAAAAAATAGTTCCGAATTTATTTACTTCACATAAATGACAACCATATAGAGAGCTGATCTTAAACCTATAAAAGGACAAATCTTTGTACAACGGATCTCGCCAACACCGAATCTAAACCGTGCCATCGATATGCCCCTGTGTAGGGACAGTAAGAGAAGAAAATGAAAAATGTGTAGAATTAAAGAAGTAAAGATGCAGAAAAATTAAACCGATACCTAGGACACAAGTGTAAACATACCTGGTTGTCACACGTCAATTAATTTATTTATTTATTTATTATTTTATCTGTCCGTCCTCTCGCGTGCTCTCACGGCTACACCTTTTGTCCGATCACTTTGAAATTTGGCATGTGTCTTGTACCTGCCCACATATTTTAAAAATATAGCGATTAAAAAAAAATATTTTTCAAAAAAATTAGGGTAAAAAAACTTTAGGGTAAATTTTTTTTTTTTTTTTTTCGACACCGTGAGGGGTATCATATGAAAGGGTACGTCGAGCTGATACCAAAAATATATAATTCTTTGGTTATAACTTTGATAGGGCGAGCGTAGGCGAGTTTGAAGCGGGTTTGAAACGTGTCCCCCCCCCTCTATCTCGGTTATGTGAAGTGCAAAAAATCTGAAAAAATTCCTGAACATTCTTCGACCAAAAGTAAAGATACCACTTTTTGGAAATTTCGAAAAAAATATTATTTTATTTTTTATTGACAAAATACGTTTTTTTTTATAATTATGGTCTTTTCGATGTATTTATATGGTTGTAGTCCGGATCAGTGGCAAAAAAATACTTCATCAGAGTGTGTTTTGAGAATATTAGACCATTAGAATGGTTCAAAGTAAGCTATTTACCATTTTAAAAAAACACTGTTTATACACTTTACAGTTAAACACTATATAGTGTGGCCTACGGACCCTCGCTGTGTGCTGACTAGCACACACTTGACCTTTAATTTACTTTTCCTTGTTCGCTGTCATTCAATGTTTATCTCTATAATAAAAAATCACAAATTTGAAACCCGTCAAAATGACGATTGTAAATATGGGACATGTCAAATCAATTTGTTGAATAAACTTGTTAATTTTCCCGAACTAACTTTCTATACAGCAAAATTTGCTGAAATCGAATTAAATTCCGCTGGAAAAATGGCTAAAAGTATTAAAATATTTCATTGTCATCGTGTTCTGAGCTTATTCTAAAAGTTTCATATGTCTAGCTACTCGGGAAGTTAGTTAAAAATCGATTGCAAGATTTGTACTGGACAAACAAACAAGAAAGCAAGCTAATAAAAACGCAGTAATAAAAAATAATGAACTTACTAGCCGTCGCTGAAAAAGTATTTTTTAAAAAACTCTATAGCTAAGATATCATCAACTCTAGACTTTAGAAATCATTTTTGCTTAAGGTAAAAAAATGGATAATTAGTTTTGTCTTGTATACACCCGAGTATTGTATTGAAACCTAGAAAGTTGTTTTATAATTTGTCTAAAATCTTATTTCCCTAAGTTGGCGTTAGTTTGGACACGGTTCTATGCAAATTCCACTTCCACTCAGAGCCTTGTACTTTGATCCTCTCTCGAACCGTGTAGGGGATTAAGTGGCCAATTAAACGAGACCTATAATTCCCTTCCAAGACCTTTATCTAAACCCTAAGCCCTACTGTTTAGGGTTACATTTTACCCCCTTGCAACAAAACTCTGTTCTTAACATTATAGATCTGATATAACTTCCTTTATCGTCTGAAAGAAAAAATGAAATAATATTTCAAAATTAGAACTGAGAAGAAAAAAAAAAAAACTACCCCCTTCCTTACAACATAACTGTGTGAAAACTTTCACCCCCTTAATAAACAACATGAAAACAACCGCTTTCTTTAAAAACTGTATGAGAATAACAACCCTTTTTCTAAAATTCTGAAACTTCTACAACGACTTCTTATTTATCTCATACTACATTGGTTTAAACAAGATAAACTAATAGTAATAACCAATATATTAGTTTGTCACTTGAGCTTAATGCAAAAAGAAAGTTTAGTTATAAACTCCATAAAATCAAATATTGCAATATCTGGCAGCAAAATTTGTAAGATACGGTACTTAGACTTTAAATTTCGGTTCTTTACTTTAAACTTTGACGGTTAATAATACTGAAATTACATATAGGTTTTTAACTTATAGCATATCGTTGGAACCGGAAAAAATTAAGGAACAAATATAAAAAAAACCCGATGAAATTCTATTAATTAGTTTAAAAGTTATAAGCGAATATAATTATTTTTATTAATGCGATAATTTTGATGACGTCAAAGTTTGTTTACATCTGTCAAATTGCCGCCAAACTTCAAATAATTAAATAAAATATAGCTATTAAAAATAAGGTAATTTTTGAAAAATGATAATAAATCAGTTAGTTCAGAACGGTCACCCATCCAAGTACTGACCACGTCCAATGCTGCTTCGCAGCAGGAGAGGCCACTTTAGTGTCCTCTAAAGTGAAGAAAAGTTTCGAGGTACCCCGTAACCGATTTTTTTTTTTGTCTTGGATGAAACGAAATTTCATGTAGCGAAGATTGTGATTCAAAACTCGTCTAAGTGAATGATGTTTTATAGATTAATCAACTGCCGAGTTAAATTGGCAGTTGATTTTCTGTAAAACAATCTTTCACTTAGACGAGTCTCGATCCATTGACCTCTGATTCATCAGGGATACGTGCTAACGATTACACCACGGAGGCGGAAGTGTTTTAATGATTTTTCAACACAGAATTGGTATATAAGCGTAATTTTATATACATTATAATAATATATTTTGGATAAATGTTGCTTTCGTTTTTTTAAAAATGGGGGGGGGGGGACAATAAAATGAAGGGTCGTAAAAGAAAAACATCATTAAACTAAGTGAAGGGCGTGAGGAAGCTATGTGCCACATTAACTGTCAGATTTTTTTTTTTTTTTTTTTTTTTTTTTTTTTTACTTTATAGTGACAATAATATTAGTCATTGATAATAAAAAAAATTATATTTTAATAAGTATATCTGAGTTTTTATTGAAGGATTTATATTTCTTACGCTGTCATAATCTCACTATTAAATTTAAGCTGACACGCAATCTTATGTTTCACAGGACAAAACTTGTTAAGTAATCTTTAAGGCTAATGAAATAATATGAATTTATTAAAATTTTATTATTATTTTTAAAAGAGGTAACTGCGATAACTTGTTTAATATAAAAAAAACATTAAATGTTTAACCTTTATTACTTTATTTTTCATAGACAACGCATTATTTTATTTTGTTTTTAGGTTTCTGTACGAAATACGAACAGAAATATTTTATATAACGGCTCTGTCTGTCTGTCTGTCATTTGGCGTCTGTCCATTGGCATGTTTAAATTCATAAAACTACTATAGCTTGGAACATGAAATTCGGCACTCAGATGGAGTTTTCACACTTAATATCTTCAATACCTTTCATTTAATACCCAACTCAAATTAAAAAATATTTTTTCCCCCGTGACAGGAATTAGCCACCATTTTGGATTCCCAATTAATCAGATCAAATTGCTATTCTTATTTTGTCTTTGGCCCATCAGACCACACATTTTGTATATTTTTCTTTATAATTTCAGTAACAGCAGAAATATAGTTTTAGGGAGGGAGACACGCAAAATTTTGATGTATCTTGACAAAATGACGCGAAAAATTAAATACTATCCACAAGTGTTATATATTTTTGTAATCACCTTTTCAATACCTTTTATTTCATATACCCCACTCTAAATTAAAAAAAACAAAAAAAATGTTTGGCGTGACGTGCGTTATCCGCCATTTTGAATTTTAACAGCTGATAATTTTGAGTTCGCTATATATTTCCTGTGTGCGCGTGAAAACGATCTTAAATACTGGAAAGTTAAATATTTTTATATCTTTTGATTCAAAAGTTATTGGAACCATACAGAGTGACAGACACAGGAACGAAACTATAAGGATTTTATTTATTTATTTTTTTTTTTTGGTTTCACCAACGAAACCCTAAAAAACAGGGGAAACAATTTAAAAAATTACACAATATTGGCTTGTAAAAGCATAATATTAATAATGTACGTGAATGGATGCGAGGAAGCTATATGTGCCACACAAATTGGCAGTCAATTTTAACTAGTATCTATATAAAATACAAATTGTTCTCTTCGAATATTAAAGGACAGTTTCGTCTTCCTTCTGAGAAAGTGGAGAGTCTAAAAAAGAAAATGATGTTTCAAATATTCCATTACAACATGTGTTACTAACCAGAAGGAAAATAAAACCGGACAGAGTCCAAAGAAAGAGCAAAAAGTAACGCCAAACTTAGATTATTACTCTTTTTTTTATAGAAAAGAAGGGGAAAACCTCTCATTGTATTTTTTCCTCTTCCTACTTTACTTTCGTCCTTATGTCACCAACTTTCATAAGATAAGGAAATATAAAATTTCCCTCGTTTCTTTTTCTCTCGTTACTACTTCTTCGTGTCCTTTTCCATATTTTTTCCTTTTCGTTCGGGAGGAAACTGTGAAAGGTTATTTGCTTTTTTTTTTCAACCGAATCTTTGAGGATTTTCTTTTCTTTCTGTCCTTTTTTCAGTAGAAAGTATTCTTTTTTTAGGGTCCTGTTTCGAAGGGTCTGTCAACCTGGTTTATCCTTTAACTTTTTGTCAGATTCTTCTTCAAAGACAACTTTTGGAGGAGATTTTACTTTTCACGCTTTTTTTCCATATGATTTTTTCTTCAATAAGAGGAAATATTTCCTCATTCTTCATTATTATTATTATTATTTTCGTAGTGATGCTAGCTGTACCCTGAATAACTATTTAGTATAGTAAACGTGGATCCTATAAGGGTAGAAGGAAGAAGAAGATGACTAAACTACTTCGTTTCGGCTTAACCAGCCATTTTCTAGCCTAAACATAATGATTTAATCATAGCATGACAACAGTAACTATACAGCTTAATTCAATGTCAATATATAGACAGATGATAATATATAAGTTACCTCTAACGTCTGAATTAACCCTCAAGCTATAGAGTTTATTGTGTAAGAATATATAAGTATTTTGGGGGAACTGGTAGTTCACCACGTCAAAAAACCTAAAAATGGTAAAGAATATAATTACTAGAGGTCGACCAAGAAGTCATGAACACGGGAGAAACGGAAAGCTTAACTTCGTTTAAAATCGGAACTTCCGAGTAGTGCCGAAGTCAGTACAGTCGGGTGCTAAGACAATAACCATTTCTAGTTTGTATGACATGCGCAGTTATGTCAAATCTCACGAATAACAACAGGAAGGTTTCCAATCTGTTAGGTTTCCTGTATTGTTTGTTTTTATAGAGAACGAATTATAGTCACAACTTTCCTAAACGATTTTTGTACGATCCACAAAACCACGGGATGATGCAAATGCAAAGGACGCTACAAATAACGGGGTTAGAACAAACCTAATATGTATTTGTTATTATAGAAATGATTGCTCTCAATGAAAATGAATCAAAAATAATATTTGCGAATTTTTAGTTTGTTTTTCCCCATTATATTTTTTTTATAAGTAAAATAGATTAATAGAAAGAAGAAAATCTATTTAGATTTAAAGAATATTATTATGAATAATCAATAAATAATAATATAAAGATATTATCGTATATTATTAGTGATTTCTTATCAGGTGCAGTGTTGCCTGTTGCAAAACAATTAGAAGTTATTAAAAATAAAATGATTAGTAACCAAAGAACAACACTGTGTTTTTTGACCGTGGTCTATTATATCAAAAACTGACTGTACATGACGACACTAGCGCACTCCTCCCATTTCCATGACTTCTTGGTCGACCTCTAGTTACTGCACTATAGCAAACTTAGTGTCAAAAAAGCATAACTTTTTAATTTCCCCAATAAGAAGGGTACGAAGTTAATAAACAAGCATAACAGTGGAGGTTTACTATAGTAAGAATGGAGTGATCTTAACACTCTAGTTGTGTAGGTATACATAATAATCCAGTATCACAGGGTTAAAACATAACAAAAAGCTACCATTTAACAATAACAGTAACAACTAACAATATCACAGTGAGTAAAAACCTAAAAACTTTACTAATTACAACTATTTTCGTGATATATTTAAAAACGAGTTTCATTATCACTAGAACCAGTAGATAACGGACTTCGATAACCTTACTATCTAATCAGTGATAACATGAATTAATAAAATTTTTAAAATAGAACTAACAAAAAAACATGGTAACGGAGCTTTAACTTAAAATTTCTAAACTGGTAATAATTAATGTATAATGTATCTAAAAATATATATTTGTAATTAGTACTGATAAGTGGTGCTATCTTAATTATTTTGGGTTGCGTGGCGGGAGTTTTGATTTTGAATAATACACTCCACTATAATATTTGTTCAATGATCTGGAGTCAGTTTTTAAATTACCTGTTTCCTCTAAATAATTGATAGCGATGTTTCCTCATTCTTCATTATTATTATTATTATTATTATTATTTTCTTTTATCTCCCATTCCTCTTATCTTTACATTCATGAAATAAACGGTTTATTTATTCTAAATATGTCCAGTCATGCACCTTGACTTAATGAGCGAATTTGTGGAGTACAGTAATTGTTGTTATGTACTCTTTTGTCTTTTTGTGTTCATGTAAGAGGGGGTTAAAATGGAAAAACACGTTTTTATGCTAAAATTTGACCCCTAAATGGAGTTCTAAAATTTTGGCCAACAAACTCTTCCTTTCTTTTGATATTGAAATTTTAACATTTGATTTGATTTTTTAAGTGCATTCTAGGGTGAGATATTTCTGGAGTGACACATACATACATACATAAAATAGTGTTACATTTCAGGAATCGATTAAGAATGGTCTAAATCGGATTTTTATGGAGAACATTTTCAAAAATTCTCGTTACAAAATTTTTGAAGCCTTTGCAATACCTTAATTTTCTTATCGAAAATTCGCTAATAGCCATAACTTGTACTTTTGTTACCATTTAGATTATTTGTTCATTTTACCAGCTTTTAGCTTGCAATGTTTGTATACGTATCTTCAGGTCAAATCTTGCAACTGAATTTTAATGCAGTTATCCTCAACCGATTAAATTGAAATTTTGCAAACACGTTTAGTTTGGATGACAATGCATGGTTATCTAAGTAACTTCATTCTAAGTTCAATGTGGCAGACAGCCCAAGATGGCGGATTAGTCATTTTTAAGCACGGCCATGATATGGGTACCAAATGAAAGGGTTTGCTGAGAAGAACACAAATAAAAGCTTGATTTTACAAATTTTTTTTACTATTAATTTTTTATATCTAATTTACTCAATAAATATCAATTTCAATCAAATTATAATTATTATTTACTACGGGAAACTGACAGTGAAAAATACACTCCAGCGCCGGGATTTGAAACACAGGTCTCCTGTATTTTCACTGTCAGTTTCCCGTAGTAAATAATAATTATAATTTGATTTAAATTAAAATTTAAACTTTCCGTAGTATGATAACTACCAAAAATTTAAAAATTGAATTTCAATAAATATTGTAACTTAGGCCTCTCAATAATTGTTACTACATACTCTATGACTGTGGGTGTAGGGCAAAAACTCAAATATTGGCTTCATAAATGGCTGAATGCAGCTTTGAAATTAAAATAAATAAAACATTTTCTTAACGAGAAAAAAAATATTTCCTTGAATCCGTTACTTTAATAATCAAATATTTCAAACCAAATTTTTTTTTTTTTAATAATGTATATTAACTCATATACCTAATTATATTATTTCAAAATTAATTTGTTTTTCTTTTTTTCACAGGTTCGTTGATTGTTAAAGTCTTTTTTGCGCTCTTTAAAGGTATTTAATTATTGCTTTTTTTTACTAATTAGTAAATATCGATATATATATATTTTTTTTTTATCGAAAATTATAAACTAGTCTAGGGTGTATATTTTTATAATGGTAATTAATTTTATAATATTGATATTAAATTATTTTATTTACAATACATTACATTTATTACAAGGAAATTTCCTGAAATACTGCTGATTATAGATTTTTTTGCTGTTTTTATTCCTTTTTTAAGTAAAATAAATCCATTAGGTTGGCACTTTTAATTTTACAAGCTTTTATTTCACTTGCAATGTTTGTATGTATGTATGTATGTTCGGGTCAAATCTTGCAACTGAATTTTAAAGCGGTTATCCTCAACCGAATGAATTGAAATTTTGCATACATGTTTAGTTTGGATGACAATGCATGGTTAGCTAAGTGAAGTCATTCTAAATCCAATATGGCGGGCATTTAAAGATGGCGGACTAGTTATTTTTAATCGAGCTGAAACTTGCCACATAGACTCTCTACCAATACATAAAAATTCTAACAAATTAATTAATTAAATAAATATAATTAGTTTTTAAATTTAATTATCTTTTAAAAAATGAATGGATTAAATAAATTTAAAAAAATTAAGTAATAAAAATGTAATTAATTGGTAGTTATATAAAATCTTTGGAGGCCGATTTAACCCTCTTCCTGTCATCCAATCAAGCTGAAACTTGGCACATCGACTCTCTACCAATACGAAAACATTCTTACAAATTAATTGATTAATTAAATTGTGTTAATTAATTAATTTTTAATGCAAAAATATAATGGATTTGTGATAAAAATCACTACAAGGATTAAGTTTAAATTGAAGATTTAAGTCACTGAAGGTTCGAAGAATTAATCTGCTGAATCTGCGAAAGAGAACTAGAACTAAGGTTTAGTGCTAGATGCTATTATTAGCAGAACTATGCAAAACTTGAAGAGTTAACATTTAGGAATACATTAATGTATGTAGAAGAGTCGGCACTTCTTTTGATGGTTACTGCCCTTATGGGAGCCAGGGTAGCCGAGCGTGTTAGGGCGCTCGCTCAGCTATCAATAAGTCGAGGCAACTCGAGGTCGTGGGTTCGATCCCGTGCCATGATACTTTGAATTGCATCAATGATTCGCGGACGGTGCAGGGCGAGGGACCCCCTTTATGGGGACTCTTCCCCCACTCTTTGATGTGGGTCCGATCCGTCTCATGACGATGTAATTTGTATCTATGGTTCGAGGACGGAGCAGGGCAAGGGACACCCTTTATGGGGACTCTTCCCCCACGTTTTGACGTACGCTTATATAGCTTACTAATGACCACACCATACTCGCTTCGGCGGTACAATGTACAAATGTATGATGTGTGAAGTAGCTGAAACTCTCCACCACGGGGCGTAAAAAGGGCCTAAGTGATGGCCTATTTGCAAGGTTCGAACAAGTGGTTCGTCCTACCCGTTCTAGTAGGAAGTACTAGACTACTACTACTACTACTGCCCTTATAAACAAAACAGAGGGGAGTAACAATCTAAAGAAGGTGTACGGGATGTTATTCTTTAGATTGTTACTCCCCTTATAAAAACAAAAGTGTGATATTCCTTTGTCCCAAAGTGCATTTGACTAAACAACCCTTTGTCTTTATATTTATTTAGTCAAAGTCATTTACATTCTAAAAAAAGAATAGGGGAGTAACAGTCTAAAGAAGTACCGAAGAGTCTACATACATTTAATATCATTAACTACTGTTACTACATTGTTTTATGTTACTCCATGCAATTACATACACTATAGATACTTAGCCCGGGAGTAGATAGAGACGCAGGTGAAGCAGGGCAGGGCAGCACAGTTTTTATTTAAAAAAAAACACAGATGAATACGAAATGGCACGAATTGACACGCCGGACAGGGCTGTACCACACCATACGTGGCCTACCCAACGCTAGTGGGTTTGCCGTTTAAATTTGCGCGTTATCGTATATTCCAGGTTCTCAAACCATTATTCTAGTTGAAGGGATGCAATTCTCCAATTAATAAAGCCTATTTATTTAACCTTTAACTTTTCTAGAGTGATCAGAAAATGTAAACTCTAAATTAGTAGCAGTAGTAAGGCAATAGTACTAGTAATAGACGGGTAGGACGAATCACTTGTTGGAACCTAGCAAGTAGGCCATCTTTTAGGCTCATTTTACAAACCCCTTGGTAGAGAGTTCCAGACACTTCACACATCATACCTCTGTACATTGTACCGCCGAAGCGAGTATGATGTGATCATTAGTGAGCCATATAAATCAGAGCATCACG
Organism: Gerris lacustris; assembly: GCA_951217055.1. NCBI lineage: Eukaryota > Metazoa > Arthropoda > Insecta > Hemiptera > Gerridae > Gerris > Gerris lacustris. The sequence continues at coordinate 7,654,866 of OX578281.1, read as the reverse complement.
GCGAGGGATCGAACCCACTATCTGATACCATCCTTGATTCAGAGATGGCAGAGCAGACGTGGTAAGTAATTTAATCCTCACGACCACGCTGGCTCTCGAACTCTAAGTTAAACATAATTACATTTTCCAAATTCTTAATATTCTTTAGTAAATAAATTTTACTATACAATTTTATAATATTATCGCTATGATTAATTTTTTATCGATAATTGTCTGTAAGATAACCAAATAATTATTATTGGGTAGAGACTACTAAAAACTAATTAGCTTTCAACTTTATCAAAAAACAATGTTGTAACAAGTTTAGCTTCACTTTTAATCAAGGAGTTAAACTTTGACTCTCTTTTCGTTACATGAAGAAGTAAGGGGGGGGGGGGGGGGTGGTTGAAATTTCGCATCAAACTAACCTTTCATCCTTCCATAATACTAAGTACACCCCCCTTCCCCCTTCCTTGGCTTTCCATCCTGTTAGTCTCTGTAAAGCCTTGTCACGATCCTACTCATCCAAATTAATTAAATTTCCCGCCCTTTATTTTCCTCGGAATAATTTTGCGCGTATAAACCGCTTTACTCCGGGAGTTGTTTTGATACTGGTTAAGGAGCTTACTTACCCCCCTTGGACTTTATTTCAACTCTTTTTTTTCTTTTTCAAGGACTTTTAATTTTATTATAGGTCCTCTGACCTTAAAACACTTTTATCCATTATTTTCACCTTTTTTTCCTTTTCATTTTTTTACCTTATGTCCCATTTGACTTTACATTCTTACAAATTGTTAGAAAGAAAGTTAACTTTACAAACTGTTTTTTTTAGTCTAGCTATAAAAATAAAACAATTTTTCTTCTTAGACTTACTCTGAAAAATTCTAGTTATTAGACTTTATTTGTGAGTTATTCACTTTCAAGAAATGAAGGTGATAAAAAAATAGAATAATCAACAAATTGTGTTTCATATCATTTCGTTCTATTATCGACTAACAATCAATCATTGGAATGATATGCATCAAAGCAAATTTAATAATAATCAAGCATCTGGAAACATTATTGGTTCCCTGTCTGTCTGTCTAGCTGTCAGTCTGTCTGTCTGTCTTAAATTAATTTGACAATAATGGGTTGTAACGTCAAAGATAATATGTGCAAGTCTTAATGGCAGTCTACTTTAAAAACGTTATTTTTATTTATCAAATCCCTATGTTGTGTGACTTGTAACAAATAATTTAATTTTATCGTCTCATTTTAAATAAATATGAATGGATGGTTATTATTAGCCCAATGCAGGTCACATATTAATTTCAACCTTCTTCCCACATTTTATATTGATTATCATAAATCTGAACCCCATTGGAAATTAAAACCGAATCAAATATCTATACTTTCAATTCCCTTTGAAATCACAATATTTGTAAACTAATGTGACCATTCGTCCAATAATAGGACACGAGGAAGCTATGTGCCTTAATAAGCATACTATTATCATTTGAGTTTTAATATTATATTTACGAGTAGTAGTAGTAGTAGTAAATCACTGTATTTATTTATAATATACAGGGAGTTCGGTTAATATGTACAATAAATCATTAATATGATAACATTATAACAGTAATTTTAGAGCTAATATATAAGTACAATAAATCATTAATATTATAACAATAATTTTAAAGCTAATTACATATAAATAAGATGATACTTTTGGACTGCTTTGGTTAAGACGTGCATAATTTACAATTTACATAAACAATAACATAATTAATTACTAAAATATAAATAATAATATTTTCAAGAGCTATTTATTTACTATTTTATATTACATATATATATATGTTTTCCTTTTTTTTAATATCTGTGTAACTAATAACTATAATATCTCCATAAAAAATACATAAGCAATATATTTACGAGTATATTATAATATCCCAAGCTATGTTTCAAGGTTGATTAATTAGGCTATGTTTTTCTATCTTCTTTAAAATGTCAAATTTAATTTTAAACCTTTTCGGACGTTACTGAGTTAGCCATTTGTAAAATCGTGTCTACATTAAAAATAAACAAATGGATATTGTATATAAAATACCATATCACATAATTGTGATGAAGTCTGTATAGGACAAAGGACACAAAGATTAGAAAATAGATTAAGCCAATATTCGTTCGAGAGGTATCGTGCTCACAAGAAATCCGCTAGAAATTCATATACCTATATATATATATATATATATATATATATATATATATATATATATATATATATATATATATATATATATATATATATATATAGGTGTGTGTGTGTGTGCAAAGGGATGGGCATAAAAATACTAGAAAACAATCTGTTGTATCTGTCAGTATTATCCCAATTAATCCCAACGACCAATTAATTTATTTGATATCGATCTGCTTTATTGTTAAGAAAAACCGATCATTTAAAACCTCTTGGTATGATAAGCCCACAACTGGTCTAAAGAACCCTTATCCTATCTCCTAAACTCCTAACCCTCTTGTATCTATCCGCTACACTAATCCTAACCTTGTATACACCTTTGTTCTTTTCATTATATTATTATCTTTTTTATTATAAAAAGTGGGATGTTAACATCTAAGTTCGAATGAGTTCTTAAAGACATAGAAGCTACTTTATGATTGATATTGTTATTATATATTGATATATAAGTTGCTTCTAAAAATTCTCTTTTTCTTGTAACTCTTTCCAGTCTAGAATTTTTGTGTTATCAAAATATATTTTATGATTTTCTACACTTTCGTGAATAGCTAAAGCAGTGTTATCATATTTGTTTTTACATTATATATATATATATATATATATATATATATATATATATATATATATATATATATATATATATATATATATATATATATATATATATATATATATATATATATATAGTATATATAGTATATATAGTATATATATATATATATATATATATATATATATATATATATATATATATATATATATATATGTTTAAGAGAAATACTAATGCTGGGTGGAAATATATTTATTGGTATGATTATACGTGTATGATGCATACGCCTCCAGAGCTAAGATCGAAATCCATTTGTGTGTCTATGCTAGAGCTTAATCTGATGCATTCTTGGTGGGGGAAAGCACCACTAGACAGAAATTCGAACCATTGCTAGTACAAGGCCTACACTGCTCTCTTAGAATATTCTAGACTTGACTGCCCTGTAACACAATATTGTTTCATTTATAAATGCAAAGGATGTTGATAGGTCGTGTAATTCCTTTATTGAAATTTATATCGCTTTATTCAAGCAAATTTAATTCTTGTTCAACTGGATAAAATTTTCTATGAAATCAGAAAATCTTAGATAATAGATCAAATTTTTCATATTATTTTTTTATTTTTTGTAAATTGTATAATTTATTTAATCATATGTCTACACATAACTTTTTTCCCATAGCAAAGCTAAATGACAAAATGTCCTACGTCTGTTAGACCTACTTCAGCTTACCTTAGTTAGATTTGTTTTCTTATTACAAGCTATATTATATATATTTATCTTATCCCCAAGATAGTATTAAATACTTTTAATAACACTTAAGTCCTATTAACGTTAAGAAGGCTTGAAGTAGGAGAGTGTGTCTGTGTTAAGATAGTGATAAGAAAGAGAAATGAGAGGTGGCTGAGTGTAAGGGTCTGGGAGTCTACTGATAAGACATTCCCCTCTTTCTTCTTTGTCTCATACCCTTGAAATCATCACCTGTCTTGATTACTGCTTCCTTGCTTCACCCAAAGACAAAATGTAGCTAAAAGATAAAAGCTTCAGTCCTTCGTCTCCTCGTGTCATTAAGTGAATTCATGTAATAATTTAAGTTGCCAAGTTAGTTCCTCGAGAGCTTGGGTTATTGACAAGTTGGAATGAAATTGGTTTAATCAAGTTTGCAGAAAATATCTAATTTAGTCATTTTTTTTTTAATTTATTGAACTGAAAAAAATAGTAATATGATAATCCTAAATTTATTTTTTCCGTGGTAGGCTGTGAAATAGTAACTTTAGAGCCTAAAAAAACATAGCTAAAATCCATTTTTTCATTACGTGGACTTAAAAAATCTTTTCATTACTCCTAGCTGTAAAGAAAAAATCTTTTACGTCCTAGGCACTAAAAGATTTTTTCTTTCCGGCGGGTAGTTGTCAAAACTTCCGTTAGTAGTGCTGCAGTCTTTGTAGAAATGCTTCTAGTACGATAAAAATCCGCTAGATGTCAATGCGTTTTATTTATCTTTTCTTATAGTGTAACTTCATTTTAAGGTTTCTTTTTTTAAGTCTTAAGTATGTACTAATATTTGTTATAATTATATATTGATTAGTGATTAATATTTAATGTTTTTTCATTGTCTGCTACCTCGGAAAAAATAGCATATGCTACGCGACTGTGAAGTGTTTTTTCTTTACCTTGGCAATATTTACTGTCTCGCTTCGCTCGACAGTAAATGTAATTGCCGCGGTAAAGAAAAAACTCACTTCACAGCCTAGTAACATAATATACTTTTTTTCAAGACATACATTTTGCTTCCGAGCTTACGGAAAGAAGCAGAAGCTATGTGATCGATCCGAAAAATGAAAATTTTTTTATGTCTCCGATTTTAAAAATTCCAATACAGAAATCCATTTCTGACATCAAGAAACATGTTTGGTACCGTGTCTGACAGTTTGCCACTTAGTTTTTAGGATCAATCCTATAAAACATTGTTTTATAGGACAAAACTATAGTTTTTGTTTTATAGGATTGATTTTAACCCTGATTGATTTTAACCCTTGATTAATTTCAACCCTTAGTTGATTTTAACCCTGATTGATTTTAACCCTTATGGTTCTTAACCCTTGATTGATTTTAACCCTTTAGTGGACGCGTGGCAGAACTTTGTGCCTACAAGCATTATTTTGATATAGGCAATTGGTTTTTGATAGTAGAACTATATGGCCTTGAGCGATATTTCTGTAGGTTACAGTGATTAGATAGCCGCAGGTTTTAGAATATTGAGTGCACATATTGATTAAAGAAAAGTTTCATAATGGAATTATAGAAACGTAGTTGTTTCTTTATTGGTTAGGCACTCATGATGATCTGAATAGATTGGAAGTTGGATTATTAAAGTTAAGATTACTACTATATGGAGTTTTAGGCAATATTTTGCCTTTTATTGTAATAAGTTTTCAAAATAACTAGTTGCGGTATGAAGTACCATGCGCGCCTTTATATTAACTCCAATAGGTCCACTCCAAGGTTAATGAAATTTAGATTTTAAGTCATAATTAGTCCATTGTAAGTCCCATAGAAGTTTTAATCATCTGCACCCATTTGTTTCTCTTCTATGTGCACACAAACATACAGTTAATTACACCTTATATTTTTAAATGTACTTATCTGATTATGATAACATTTGGATAGTTTGTCGAAAGTAGCCTACAGATGGCCCCAGATAAATTTAAACCGTCTACGCTATTTAAATTTTACCAAATTAATACTTCAATTCATTTTTAAAAAAATCAAAAACAATTCTGACTGATTTAAAAAAAACCCTTAATGAAGTTCCCATTCCTCTGTACTACACCGTCCGATACCTTGCTCTCGACCGACGATTAAAGTGGCAACTAAATTAATACTTGAATTCATGTAAAAAACTTTCAACGTATTTATAGAGAGGAAAATTAAATAAATTTGACAAAAAATGGTTGTTAAAAGATAAAATCATTGAAGATTAACTTAAATTCAAAATTCTTGCTAGATGTTAGTCACCCACTTTTTTGTATATTTATGAAGCATACGAAATAGGTCCCGAGGAAGCTATGTGCCACACTAATTGTCAGACTATTTAGTATTATAGGCTATATTAAACACCGCTAGTGCCTGAACCATTATTATTATTTATTTTTTGATAGATAAAGCAATGATATTATCCAAATTGTCACGTAGTGCAACGAATCTTGTTCAATGCATTTGTTTGTGGTTCCTCTTTGGTTTATTCGTCCCCTTCTTCCTTTATTGCATCCCTACTTTTGTGTATTTCCTCTGTTTATTTATTTGTTTTAGCGATACTTATTCTCTTGCTATTGTTATCACCCTCTTGTATTGTATCGCTGGATGAGGGCTGCAACTCAACTGGAACGAATTTATTACCAATAAAAATCAATGACTAAGCCAAGAGGGGAAGAGGAAATGAAGTAGGCTCTTGAAAATAAAATGAAAATGGTAAATCATGATTAATCCACTACATTAAATTGAGTTTCTTGTTTTCGAATAAACAACAAACATAATGTGTGAAGTTCACAGTAGGGAATGTTTTGAAATATATTTTTTATCTTTCTTGTTTATCCTGATCAAAAGGTAAAATGGAACATCAACCAAAAAACAAATCCATGGTTTTGGTTTTTGAATGAAATCTTTTATATTAAATTCGCTTTTATGTGTGTTTGTTTTTGGCTAGCTGTCGTAAATCTATGCAGGGCAAATTCTCATTCTGTTATCCAATCGATATGAAACTTGGCATGTAGACTCTATAACAATACAAAATAGACTGCTAATTGGTGTGGCACATAGCTTCATCGCATGCTGTCATGTACTTTTTGATTTTATGAATTTACAAGCCATTATTGTCTAATTTGTTTAATTGTTTCCCCTGTTTTCTTAATCTGTCAAAATTGTTTTGATTTTTTACTTGAATTAAAGTATCAATTAAGCAAAAGTTAAAGAGAGCAGACGATTCAAAAATTTGGGGTTATCTGCGGGCTTCTTTCGATAAACCATAAAAGTTTCATACAAATCAGATAAGTACTTTTGAAGCTATAGGTGTAAATTAATGTATGTGTGTGCCCTTGTGGAAGAGAAACAAATGAGCTTAGAAAGTTGAAACTTATATGGGACCAACAATGGGCTACTTATGACCTACCACCCAAATTTCATTAAAATTGGACGTGTAGCTTTTAAGATACGTTGGTACGCATATTTACAGACAGACAGACAGACAGACACGGAACCAAAAAATGACCCCTGATGTCTGAAACGGATTTCTGTCTTGGAATTTTTGAAATCTGAGACCTAAACATTTTTCGTTCTTCAGAAAGATCACATAGCTTCCGTTACCTTCGGTAAGCTCGGAAGCAAAAAATGACCCCTGATGTCTGAAACGGATTTCTGTCTTGGAATTTTTGATATCTGAGACCTAAACATTTTTCGTTCTTCAGAACGATCACATAGCTTCCGTTACCTTCGGTAAGCTCGGAAGCAAAAAATGACCCCTGATGTCTGAAACGGATTTCTGTCTTGGAATTTTTGATATCTGAGACCTAAACATTTTTCGTTCTTCAGAACGATCACATAGCTTCCGATAACTTCGGTAAGCTCGGAAGCAAAAATTCGATTAAATTCATTAACTCAACACAAATAGTTAATCATGAAGATTTAAAGAGGATGATTGTTGTAAAGAGCCATGTAGTGAGGGAACAGGCCTATTCCCTAATCCTCACGCCCCCGTTATTCCAATGGAAAGAAGCTCACTTCCGCTCGCTTCAATTAATACCAATATAAAAACATCCTACTAACTTATATGTAATACGATAAAAATGTAATATTTATCAGAATATTAGGAAAATAGTTGATTGTAGTAAAGAGCCGTATAGTGAGGTAACAGGACTATTTCTTACTACATTAAAACCATAAAATGCATCACTTCACTACCCAAAAAAATCTGCTTGTGCTTATATCAGGTTGAAATATTACATGCATGTTTCAATAGTTTATTACATGATTTAAGTGGAATTTTATTCAAATCGCTACGTTAGAACGTAAAATATTGGTGAATAAGCTGTTTTCTCTATTTTGAACGTTTAGGTCCACGTTATTAGTTTTTAGCGATCATTAACACTTCATAGTGGTGTCGCATTTGGTTTTACTAAAATATTGTATTTAAAAAAAAAAATTAAAAAAAATATTTTCCACAAAGAATGGATGAAGTTGAAATTTTTCCCCTTCTTACAATTCCAATATAAATGGTTCACGCGAGTGTTTAGTGTGAATGCTTGGGTGGATACCATTGTCCAACGAACTCATCGTGGGTATTAGCAAAATAAATATGTGTACCAAATTGTACCAAGACTGGATGCATAGTTTGTTAAAGGTATGAAGCTCGCTTGTACTCGCTTCAATTACCTTGCAGATGTCTCGCACAATTAAAATGCTTAAATATAAATGATTTATCATATGAAAATTGTTTTTATGGGTTTTTATTATTGAACTAGCTTACTAATTCTCAGACTTGGGATTTGAAAAGTTATGTAGTTGTGTTGTGTGGATATGTTTGTTTGTCTAAAGATATCTGGCGTAATAAATGATTGATTTGAGTGAAATTCAGCACACAGGTGTATCTCATAATTTGTGACAGCTGTAAAGGTTCTTTAAAATTCCGCACTAAAAATTTTTATGACGGCCAATATGGCGGATAACAAATCAAAATGTTTGTAGTCAGCATGGAATGTTATAAAATAATTTAACGGGCATGAAGTGTACAAAAGGAATGTGTAAGTGTAAAAATTTCACACTTGAGTCATTTTAAGGTCATTGCAATGATCGTTTAAGTTTGAAGTTCTTTTTGATAGAAGTATTATAGAAGCAGATAGTGAATGAAGATAATAATGTAATGTAATATATATATATATATATATATATATATATATATATATATATATATATATATATATATATATATATATATATTATACTGGAAATATGAAGGTCCGTGGTTCAAATCCCGGAGCCAGTGCAAATTTTTCTCTGTTTCTGTCTCCCGTAGTTTAAATTGTTTGAATTATATGTCGCTGCCCGAAGGTTGAGATTTCATATTTCTCTAGTAAGAGTGGATGTTGCCAAATGGCGAGTTTCTAGCGTAACTTTCTCTTGTCTAGTTCTACTGCCGTAAAAATTTCGGTTCCTAGGTTTGAGAATACATTTCACTCTAAATACTGGGATTATCTAACGTTTCGCGCAGAGGAAGGTTTATATTTGGCTTAGCTAAACTGGAAGAGCGTTATACTGGAAATATGAAGGTCCGTGGTTCAAATCCCGGAGCCAGTGCCAATTTTTCTCTGTTTCTGTCTTCCGTAGTTTAAATTGTTTGAAATATATATATATATATATATATATATATATATATATATATATATATATATATATATATATATATATATGTATATGTATATGTATATGTATATATACATAATATGAACACATAAAAACCGCTTTGTTAGAAATATTAAATTGTAAAATCTTTATTTCTGTCCATTCTGCTAACCAGAATTTATTACTACAATAGAAATAATGATAAAGCAAATCTTGATAATTTTAAGTCCTAGTTATTTCTAGAGCATCTTTTTATTATTATCGACACGTGCCAAATTATTTCTAGAGAAGAAGAGCCACTTGAAGTTTTTTTCTTTTTTTTTCTATAAATTTAATAAGTAATAAAATATTGCAAGATAAAACTAACTAAGAAAGCAATTAATTTAAGAATTTCTTAATTTAAACTTCGACATCTACAAAAAAATTAAAAAAATAGCTCTACTCGTTTTTAATTTATTCTATTTGTAGACTAATTTTCTAACTTTATTTTTAATTCAAAATTAATTTTCCTAATTTTTCTGAAAGGTTCAGCTCAACAAATTGAGAATTTAATTTCTATGAAATAATTAGAAATTAATTAATTAGAAAATAATAAATAATAAAGGCCAGCCTTTAAAAAAGTCTATATCTTCCAAGGAGGGGTTTTGCGTCTGTAATGAAATGAGTTCTGACTTTTCTGACCTATTACAAGAAAGATTTTTAAACCTCTGCCACGAACATGATTCCCCCCTCCCCCCTAAGTTTCGGAACCTCAGTGTTTTTTTTTTACCGACACCATATTTTTTCTACATTTTAGGTTATTATTTCATTAGACGTTAAGTATAAGATTTAAGCTTAGTAGAAAACCTAATTAAAAACCTTTATAACTATCCATTTAAATTATTGAAATGGCGGAAAGAAATTATCATTAGATTACTGGAGCAACGATAAGAATTACGGGTTTAATGATAGAGCAGTGGTGAATCTTACGGGCAGGAAAATAAAAACTAATGAAATATGGAATACCGGAAGATTTTACCGACAGACTTCGACGATACCGATGATTATGGCCAGAAAAAATCAGTTACTGGAGCGGCAACCGTCTCTCCTTAGTAGTACTCCACTGAAAGTGTCTTCGGGCCACTACCATATTGGTCGTGCGGTGAATAATTAGCAACGACCACTATTAAGTGGGTTTTTTTTATAAGTTAAGTTTGGTAGGGTTCTACACATTTTACATTGTATACAACACAATGTACAATTACTGATAGAAACAAGTTAATACTGATATTATATTTAGGAATATTCGGTATTAATGTATAATATTTTTGGAACGAAGTTCCTTATGACACGTTCTGAAGCCCGGGAGTAAATCCGAAATAAACGACCAAAATCACCGTCACGCAAAAATCCTTCACGCAATCTACCGATGACAATAACTTGAGTAAAAGATCACCGAGTTAGTTGAAATTTGGTACACATGTTCATTTTATCAATGCCCAGGCTAAGTTCGTTGGACAACGTTATCCGCCCAAGCGTTCACGCGCAACGCTCGCGTAAATGTAAGCTACAAATTTAAAATTGGATTTTTTGGACGGGAAAAAATTCTAACTTCATCTATTTAATAAGACAAACAACTTTTAAAATTATATTTTTTAGTAAAAGGAACACCGACACTGCTATGAAATAATAAAGATCGCTAAATTTATTAAAGCGGACCTAAACGTTTTAAATTAAGAAAATAACGTTTTTTCCGATATCTTACGTTCTAACCTAACGTAACGATTTCAATAAAACTTCAAACATCTTCTAAAGTATAATTGAAACCGGCATGTAAAATTTCAACCAGATACAAGCAGAAGTTTTTTAGTGTTAATTCAGAAGTTTTACTTTTAATTTTGCCAACTCCACTAGTACAAATAGTTACTTAACTACTCTGAACTGAACATAAAAATACGTCGAGAAGAGCATAATTATAAAACAATCGAAATTTTCAAAAAGTGGTATCTTTACTTTTGGTCGAAGAATGTTCAGGAATTTTTTAAGATATTTTTTGCACTTCACATAAGGGAGATAAAGGGGAGGGGGGGGGGGGGGGTGTCGAAAAAAAATTAAAAAAATTATTACCTTAAATTATTTTACCATAATTTTTTTGAAAAATATTTTTTTTAAGGTGCTATATTTTTAAAATGTCTGGGTAGGTACTATTCACATATATGCCAAATTTCAAAGTGATCGGATAAAAGGTGTAGCCGTGAGAGCAGGCGACAGACGGACGGACGGACAGACACACGCAGGAAAATATAAGGGTCCTTAGTTTTGCCAACGGACCCTAAAAAGAGTTTAAGGAAATCGTGTGTAAGTCTCTCGCTGTAGTCAGAACGAATTTCAAGAGTCTAAATTTGATTTCTGTCTACCTTACACTGTGACTTTCCCTATTTTAAATAGTATAAAAACTAAATAAAACATTTTCTTTCTCTCTCTTGTTGAAAATATGAATATAAATTTCCGTAAGGATATTTTCTTTCTACCTATCTTTTGTTCCATTTTTTTCTGGTCTGTTTCCCTTTACCTCTTCTCCCCTCCTCACCGTGAGTTTAGCCTTACAATAAATAAAGGGGACTCACATGAGAGAGGACAATAAATGTTAGGGAGGTTTTTCGAGGCACACATTTCCCAGGGTGGTGTACTCGGCCCAAGGATTCTCTTGGTTTTTTCTACAAGGATCCAACATCGCTTCTTACTCTGAGCTCATTTCTTGCTGCGAGGTTTCCTCTTTTTCTTTTTCTTTTTTTTTTCTTTTTTATTTGGAGAGCAGTGGTGTTTCGGTGAGAAAATGCCTTTACATTATTCACACAAGGATAAAAAAAAGGGGGAAAACCCTGTGCCTCGCTCATGTTGAAGGTGAAACAGGATGGTGTATGGTTTTTGTGGCTTTTCTTTCTAGTCCTTTTTCTCTTGAAAATCCTTTACCCTTATTCAAGCTTTTCTTTAGACTTTTGTTTTACTATTTAAGTTTTTCTTTTTGTTTTCTTTTTCATTAATTTATTATTTAATGAATTTATTTTTTACTAAGAGTTCCACTGTTGAAATATATTTCTAAAGGTTTTTTTTATTCTAATTTATATCAAATAAACTTTGAATGAGTATGGTCAAACATTTTTTTTAAATAAATATATATATTTTCTTAAACCTCAATTTAATACAATAAACGGGTCCTGGAGTTAAAGCTAAATTATTAATGTGTTTACTTAATTTATACAGGATATTGAAAGCTTTAATAAAGAGCACTCAGACTTCCAAATACCACATATGTAAGAAAATGTTAGGTTAAATAAATTTTAAATTTATTTCCAGTTTTACATTCATAAAAGCTTTCGCTTTGCTAACATAAACGTAAGTGGAAACAAAAATGTATATGAGAACTTTAGATGTTTCGTTCATCTTTTACTTAAGATATCTCAATTATTCAAAAACTTTAGTGCCGAACATCAAACGAATTATTAATTGGTAAAAGATAAATGCTTTCAAATGTTGTTATATAAGTTAAAATGAAGATTTTACATTTCTAAAAGAAACGTGGGTGTTGAATTTAAACTAAATCGTTTAACTCGTATCATAGGGTGGAAATTCAAAGATTACTAATTACAAAATCGTATGTAAAACGACGCGTACATGGTCAATAAATATGATAAAGACAGGTGTGTCAATAATATTATTAAACGGCATATCAATATTGAAATACCGCACAGTAATAAATAGTATTATTTATTTACTCATTTATTATATATACATTTCATTTATATATATATTATTTATTTATTTGTTCAATATAATATATTTAAATATTATTTGTTTATTCTTCTTGAGGTGCTGTGTGGGATTTTCCATAGTGTCAGTTATTGATTTTCTATAGTGTCAGTTATTGATTTTTCATAGTATCAGTAATTAATTTTCCATAGTGTCAGTTATTTATTGACCAAAGTGTCAGTTATTGCTTTTCCGTTGCTTTTTCCGTATTATTTTTACATTCACCTCAAATTCAATTTCACCTCAGAAATGCATAAAAGCGCTGTTTTAAAAGGTTAATTTTTTTAAAATTTTCCGGGGGGGGGGGGGGGGGGAGGGGGAGGGGGCGGACCCCCCGCCATAAATCCTCCCCCTAATAATTAACTGCAGACGACGCCCATGACTTACAGTAAGATATTGTACTACAGCATAACATTTTCTAAAGAATACGATCTAAAACAGTCATTGTTACTTGAGCGCAAGGATTTTTTTTTGTGGGGGGGGGGGGGGGGGGCAGCTGCTTTGTTGAATAAGTTGTTCCCATTTCTTGTTACCACTACAAATCCCCCCCCCCCCCCCCACATCTAAACTGACTTAGAATATGCCCCCTCCAGACCTAGCCGCTGGATACGCCACTGGAAAACCAACATTCTACACCTGCTTGTAACGACTCAAAACTTTCGTCGAATTAAAAAGAAAAAATAATTATGCATATAATTTACTTTACCCACATTCCCACATCAAAGTATTGAGTTGGAATATATGCTGTTTTATAGGTGTATATAGGTATATAGTGTTTTTGGTAGGTGTATAATAGGTAGGGCTGTTTTATAGGTATATTAAATAATTGAAGCGAGCTTCTTACATTCAACGAAATATGCATCTTGTCTGTCTGTCTGTCTGTCTGTCTGTGTGTAACGTTTACGCGTCCGACGATAACTTGAGTAAAAGTTGACCGATTTAGTTGAAATTTGGTATACATCTTCCTTTTACTAATACTCAGGGTAAGTTTGTTGGACAACGTGATCCGTCCAAGAGTTCGCGCGCAATGCTCGCGTAAACGTGAGCTTCAAATTTAAAATTGGAATTTCAGGACGGGAAAAAATTCTATCATCACCTATTTAATGAGACGAACATTTTTTTCAAATAAAATTTTTTAGTAAAACCAACAACAACAATGCTATGAGTTAATAAAGATCGCTAAAACTATTAAAGCGGACCTAAACGTTTAAAATAGAGAAAACAACTTTTTTACCAATATCTTACGTTCTAACGTAACGATTTTAATAAAACTTCATCTACATCGTCTAAAGTACAATTGAGACAAGTATGTAAAATTTCAACGTGATACAAGCAGTAGTATTTGAGTAATGAAGTGATACATTTATAATAATAATATAAAAGCTATTACGGGTGGTTAAGATTCTTATAGTGTATAGGTTTGTTTAGGATGTAAAGCTTTGTACCGAGTACCCCCACTCTAACTCACACTACCCTCTTCCACTTATTTTCAACTATGACATTCATCATGATTAAAAAATTTCAATATTCAGTATTTTATTGTAATACGCTCGCTTCAATGATAGAGCCACGCGATGCCTAGTGTTATAACATTTAAAATATAAAATTCCCATAGTTAAATTACTTTCTTAATGATTTCGATTCAGACTAGGCATTACATTATCACCACAATTTGATTTTAATAATTAACAAACGCGTTGAGACATTTTATATAATCTTCAATGTTAACATGGTAAAAGTAAAATCTCTACTAACTAGATATTTTACAAGTTTTAATTAAAAAAACTAACAAAACAAAATGGTGGTAGACTAGGGCTATAAAGGAAAGAAAGGAACCTAGGTAAGGGGTAAAAAGTGACGATCCAAGGCGGAATCCTGTGTAGGGTTAGGGTTAGGTATAACATTATTATTCTCAACTGCTTCAAGCTAAACAATAATTTACTTATTTTACTAGAACTAAATTAAACCTTAATACTAGCATACATTAATTTGCAAAATTATTTGTTAAAGGTATTACAAGGTCAGGTTATCTTTCATTGAAACATGCTATATTTTGGTCTTGGGTAGCACTTTTTTTAAGAATTCTAATTTACTATTTTTGCTTCAGAACTTACCGAAGGTATCGGAAGCTGTTTGATTGTTCTGAAAAACGAAAACATTTTATGTCTCTGATATCAAAAATTCTTTTTAAAAACAAAGTAGCCGTGGGAGAAAACTGCACAAACTTTGATTCAGAAGTCAGAGCAATATACCTAGCACTGGAGCATCTAACACATATCTCCCCAAGGCAGACTGTAATTTTTGTTGATTCCCAAGCGGCCATAATATCAGTCACCAGCACCCTTGAAACCGAATCCGATCTGGTCATCAAATGTCGCTATCTTGCCAGCACGCTTATTATTCAGGGTTTTGAACTAGTATTTCAATGGGTCCCCAGCCACTGCGGCATTTATGGAAACGAAGTGGCTGATGACCTGGCCAAAGAAGCATCTCACTTGCCCCAACCCAAGGTCAAACTAACTATAAATATGGCAAAAAAGATAATAAAACAAAAACTCCAGAACCAGCAGGATCAGATCTACAAAAATAACTTAAAAAACAAAAGGTATGAATGCTTAACCACACCAAATGGAAGAATCCCATCAGATCTTCCATGGAAAATAGGAGTTGCCTGCTTCAGAGTTAAAACTGGACATGACTATCTCCAGAACCATTTAAATAGTTGATGATCCACTGTGTCCTCTCTGCAACGACGGAACATCAGTAATGATGTTCGAGCATCTACTGGAATGCGTTTCTCTCGGCGATGCTCGAGATAATCTAAATAATCGTCAAGGAGAAAAATATATCTCCGAAAAACACGTATCTTCCTTGTACTGGACTGCTAGAGCTAAAATGCCTGAATTGCCCAAAGCTGGCGTAGGATAAAAAAAAAGAAAAAAACAAAACTATTTTTGCTTCAGAACTTACCGAAGGTATCGGAAGCTGTTTGATTGTTCTGACAAACGAAAACATTTTATGTCTCTGATATCTAAAATTCCAAGACAGAAATCCGTTTCAGACAACAGGGAACATCTTTAGTTCCGTGTCTGTCTGTTGGTCTGTCACTCAATTTTTGCGAATCAACATATCTTAAAAACTCTTCAGCCGATTTTAATGAAATTTTTATGGTAGGTCATAATTAGCTCATTGTTAGTCCCATACGTGTTTCAACTATATGTGTTCATTTGTTTCTCTTCCACATGCGCACAAACATACATTTATTTTCATCTATAGCTTCAAAAGTACTTATCTGATTTGTATGATTTGTCGTAACCCACATGCAGTCCCAGATTAATTTGAACCGTCTGCGCTCTTTTTACTTTTGCTAAATTGATACTTAAATTCATGTAAAAAATCAAAACAATTTTGACAGATTATAAAATAGGTTGAAACTTATATGGGACCAACAATTGGCTAATTATGACCTACCACCTAAAATTCATTAAAATTGGACGTGCAGTTTATAAGGTATGTTGGTTCGCAAAAATTGAACGACAGACTGACAGACAGACCAACAGACAGACAAGGGACCAAAATTGTTCCCTGATGTCTGAAACGGATTTCTGTCTTGGAATTTTTGAAATCGGAGACCTAAATATTTTTCTTTCTTCAGAACGATCACATACCTTCCGTTTCCTTCGGTAAGCTCGGAAACATAAAAGAAATTAGACAATTACGTCTTGTAAAAACATAAAATCAGTAAAGTACGTGATAGGATGCAAGAAATCTATGTGCCACATCAATTGGCAGACTATTTTGACTGTAGGAGTTAATAACTATTGACAAATATATCTGTTTCTAGTATCTACATGGTTGGTAAAACTGGATACATTCACTTGTTTTTGATTTCTGTCTTTCGATATTTTTTGCCATGATTAGTAGTGCTCAGAAATGATTGTTTATGACTTAAAAGTTTTCAAATAATAACTGTTTATTTTTCTACCCGATGTAGTAATTATGGTGAAAATATTGTTGTGTTACTATCTATTAACCTCTCTAGTCATAATTATGGAGTGGTACTACAAAATATCAGTCAAAACAAGGAATCATATAGATTCAGTATTCAGTTTTGAATACGTTTGATACTGATATCATAAAGATATCGTAAGCTAAAACTTAACTGAAAATAAAATCATTATTTTATTTGGTGAGACACATTTTTAAAATACTTTTTAGGATAGGGGGACCCCCTGTCATTTTCCTCAACACCTTGTTCTTTTAAGATTTTTTTTAGCAAGGGCTTATATGGGACCCTCGAAGAAGTGTCTCAAGATTAAAATATGGTTAAGGTAAGATATCACAGCTCGTGAAAACTCTAAAAATAGAACCTTAAAGATTTTTTTCGCTATAAGCATAAGTATGGGATTAAGTGGACCCAAGGCAAGCTACAAGCATAATATCTTACACCTTCTTACAGCCAAGAAACCAACTGAATCAATAGATATGTTGGCGTAGGATAAAAAAAAACAACAAAAACAACTTTACCACCCTTTTATAGAATCAACAACTTTTTTTTTTCTTCCTTCCTTTTACCGCTGATAAAAGATAAAAAAAAAAAAAAAATAGAGGAAAGAGCCCCGAGGTGAAACTGAATTGTGGTTTGAACAAGAAAATTCTTTACCTTCTCATGAACTAAGGGGGGGGGGGAGGGTTCTTTTTATTTATCAAATTTACGTCTCCTCCTGAATCTAAATTACGGTTTGTAGAAGAGATGAGGATAACCTTCGCGGCTCTTAAATAAGTCTTCTCTTATTTATTCTTTTCCCTCTTTCTTTTAGTTTAAAGAATTTTTCTGCTTAGTATGATTTGAACTTCAAATAGTTAAGGAATTTCATTTTTTTTTTTTTTTTATCAGGGATTTGGAATCAGGGATGATTTACAATTTTTAATATTAAGGATTCAAGACCGAAGTGTACTCAAATACAAGGGTCTAACAAACTTTTTTAGGGTCCGTAGGCAAACCCAAGGACCCTTATATTTTCCTGCGTGTGTCTGTCTGTCCGTCCTCTCGCGATCTCTCACGGCTACACCTTTCGTCCGATCACTTTGAAATTTGGCATGTATGTGTCTTGTACCTGCCCACATATATTAAAAATATAGCGACTTAAAAAAAATATTTTTCAAACAAATTAGGGTAAAAAAACTTAAGGGTTAAAATTTTTTAATTTTTTTTTTGACACCGTGAGGGGTATCATATGAAAGGGTACATCGAGCTGATTACAAAAATCTATAATTCTTTGGTTATAACTTTGATAGGGCGAGCGTAGGCGAGTTTGAAGCGGGTTTGAAACGTGTCCCCCCCCTCTCTATCTCGCTTATGTGAAGTGCAAAAAATCTGTAAAAATTCCTGAACATTCTTTGACCAAAAGTAATGATACCACTTATTGGAAATTTCGAAAAAAATATTCTTTTATTTTTTATTGATAAAATAGGTTTTTTTTATAACTATGGTCTTTTCGATGTTTACATGGTTGTAGTCTCGTTCAGTGGCAAAAAAATACTTTATCAGAGTGTGTTTTGAGAATATCAGACCCTTAGAATGGTTCAAAGTAAGCTTTTTAGCATTTTAAAAAAACACTGTTGTGCGGGTTTGACATCCACTTAGCATTTTTATTTATATTTTGCAACTTGTTTGTTTTTTTTATTTTGACATTAAATGTTACGTGAATAAAAAAGACTCACTCTTAGTAGAGCACCCAAACTGTTTAAATTATCCTTTTATTATTCGAAGCTAGTTTTTTAGAACCGAACATTTATGGCGACCGTGAAGGGAAGAGCTGCCGTCCGAACTGTCTTCACGAAGATGTCCGATAAGTTTATTAGCTTATTTAAGAAGGCAAGTGAAGAAGGAGGGGAAGCGGACGAGGAGCTCATATTAACACTTCGAAACGTGTTGGATAATGTTGAGAAGGTGTTCACGGAACTCTCCAAAATGGATGAAGAGATAATTAAAAAGATGTCAGAAGCTGAAGGAACATCGGAGCAGAGTTTGGTATCGGAGTTGGAAAGAGTTTATGAGTACCGAGAAAAGTGTATGGAATGTTCCCATAGGTTCAAACTTTTTATGGAGAAAAGGGAGAACAGAGGAAAGGAACTGAGTACAACAAAATCAAGTACGTCTTTACGTCCAACGTTACCACATTGTAGCATAAGACCTTTCAGCGGAAACCTGATCGAGTGGCTACCCTTCTGGAGTTCGTTCAAGCGGATTCATCTTGACAAGTCAATTACGAACGAAGACAAATTCGCATACTTAATGCAAGCCTTAGTACCGGAATCTAAAGCTTTTAGGGCCGTGGAAAAGTATCCGATGACGTCAGAGAATTACCAGAAGGCGGTAGCGGGCTTAGAGCAAAGGTTTGGACGAGAGGACCTCTTGACAGAAGTTTATACAAGAGAGATTTTGAAACTTGTTTTAAATCGTCAAGAAGATGTGACCCGACTCTACGACAACCTAGAGACACAACTAAATGCCCTTGAATCGTTGGGAGTAACGGCAGATAAATATGCGGCGACGCTCTATCCGATGGTAGAATCGTGTTTACCGGAGGAACTTCTGAGACTATGGCAGAGGCGACGACATTCCTTGGACGATGTAACGACAACAACAGACAACCGGATTGAAACATCTCTACGAGGACTGATGAACTTCCTACGGACCGAGGTGGAGACTGAGGAGAGAGTGGCTCTAGCTACAGCAGGGTTTGGAGACGGGACAAGACCCAAGAAAGTTAGAACACCGGCACAGTCATCCACAACAACTCAATTACCAACAGCAACGGAGTTAGTAAATTTTTCCAATACAAATAACGATTTAATTAAGAATAAGGCGTCTAAGAGCAATCCAATTTGTGTATTTTGTGGGAAACATCATGCCCATTTTAAATGTTACAAGGCGAAAATTATGACCATAAAAGAAAAAACAAAATTATTAGACGCGGCGGGTATTTGTAAAATATGTCTGAGAGGGTGTCATGAGATATGTAAAGTAAAAATCAAATGTTATTCGTGTTCTGGTCGACATTTATTGATAATGTGTCCTAATTTAGGTTTCGAGGGAAAAATAGGGACAAAAGAAATTCAAGGGACAAATCAAAATTCAGGGAAAAATGTCGAAAATAATTTATCTAACAATACGTCAAAGAGAGCCTTTTTACAAACACTTCTAGTTAGAGTAAGAGGTAAAAATAGAGAAGGTTTAGCTAGAGCTATTATAGATAGTGGGTCGCAACGATCATATATAACTAAGAACCTCGTTAGAGAGATGGAATACGAACCACTGTACGAGCAAAAGTTGACGCACCTACTTTTTGGAGGGGGCGAGGAGGAAGTGGCTCATGGGTGTTATAAGATTCGAGTAGCTAGTCTTGATGGTAATTACGCGTGCAATTTCGATGCGTTAGATCAAGAAACTATTTGTAAATACGTAGCACCAGTAGATGAGGGACCATGGATATCTCAATTAAAAAAGTTAGGTGTAGTAATAAGCGATCGTAGTGAGGGACCGATACAAATTTTAATTGGCTCAGATATTTTTGGTAGATTAATTACGGGGAAAAAAGTTACTCTAGCATCAGGTCTAGTGGCTTTAGAAACACATTTAGGATGGTCTTTAGTAGGAAAGAGTTGTGAAAAATCGACTGATTTACTTAGCAGTACGACCAATATGATTGTTAGCGAGGATCCTATTGCCGCATTATGGGAACTTGATGTATTGGGTATAGGAAGCCAAATAGGAAAAAAGTCACAAGAAGAGATAGACAAATCTGTAATAAACAAATTTAATGAGAGTATCACTAAGATAGACAGTCCTTTCGGTAAGCGATACGAGATAGAACTTCCGTGGGTTGAAGAACATCCTCCATTACCATCAAATTATGCGTTAGCGGTTGCAAGGTTGAAGTCAACCGTTTCAAAACTGAAAATCTCTGGTTATTTTTCGGCATACCAAAAGGTTTTAGAGGAGTGGTTGGAGGAAGGAGTTATAGAACTCGTTCCAAAAAAGGGGCAATTCAATGAAGGACACTACCTGCCGCATAGGGCAGTAATAAAATTGAGTAGTCAAAGTACTCCTGTAATACCGGTTTTTGATGCATCGGCAAAAGTTAAAGGGTCACCATCACTAAATCAATGCCTAGAAAAGGGAGCAAATCTAATTGGTAATCTGGTTGAGCTTATTATTAAATTTCGGAAATATCGCATTGGCGTTGTTTCAGATATACGCAGGGCGTTTTTACAAATAAGTCTAACTCAAAGAGATCGAGTGTACTTAAAATTTTTGTGGGTAAACGAGGAAGGTCAGATTGTTGAGTACAGACATGCACGTCTAGTTTTTGGCCTGACAAGCAGCCCATTCGTTTTAGCGGCCGTAATACAGTTCCACTTAAACAAAATACTAAACGAAACACCAAAAAGATATCAGAAAGAGGTGATAACGTCACTGTTAGATAGCTTTTACGTAGATAATTGCACAATTAGTGTCAATTCAGTGGAGGAATTAAATCATTTTATACAAATATCGAAGGGCGTTATGTTGGAAGCTGGTTTTGACTTACGTGGATGGGAGTACTCTGAGCCTAAAAAGGAACAGGTTGAGTGCAGTGATACATCAGTGCTAGGACTTAAGTGGAATAGGATTTCTGACCAGTTAGAGTTAAACCCCTCAATATTCGGACTACCATGTCCAGACGTAGTGACCAAAAGAGCTATACTTTCAGTAGCACATAGGACGTTTGATGTCATAGGTTTTTCAGCACCAACAATGATTGTGCCAAAATTATTATTAAGAAGTATTTGGATACTAAAGTTAAGTTGGGATACTCCAGTGAAAGAGGAGATGAGACTAAAATTTATTTCATGGTATAAGAGCTTCCAGTGTTTAGGGGATATTAAAATTCCGAGATGGTTAGGATGTATAAAGAGTGATAAAAGATCATTACATATATTTTGTGATGCCAGCAAAAATGCTTACGCAGCTGTTGCATTTATAAGGATTGAAACTGACGAGGGCGTAAGTGTGCAATTAGTTATGTGCAAGAATCGACTGGCACCAATAAATGCAACAACCATTCCAAGGTTAGAATTACTAGCTGCTTGTATAGGAGCTAGATTGGGAGCCACAATACAGTTAGAATTTCATCCTAACTGTCCTATTTATTTCTGGTCCGATTCGACAACTGTTTTAGCATGGATTAGGCGAACAGATAGGTGGGCAACCTTTGTCTGGAACCGGGTAGAAGAAATTCGAAAGTTGACATTAATAAATAGTTGGAGACATGTACCTGGTGAATTAAACCCAGCGGACTTACCGTCTAGAGGATGTAATGGTGATCAGTTAGCGGCGTCTAGATGGTGGGAAGGTCCTCAGTGGTTGAGAGAGGCTCCAGAAACTTGGCCAACTGAAATTATTTTTGATAATGAACTGGAAATCGGACAAGAGAGGCCAAAAGGCGTTGTTTCGGCAAGCAATATTGAGCTAGGAAAACCAAATTGGTACTGTGGGAGATTTTCTAAATTTTCTAAAACTGTAAGAGTTATGGGATGGATAAAACGATTTATATTTAACTGTAAAAGTAAGGAAAAAATTAAAGGTGAACTAACAGTAGATGAGTTTAAGTCATCTGAACTAATAATAATTAAATTAATTCAGGGGGAAACTTTTAAGGGAAAAGAGTTTGGTCATTTAAAATCATTAAATCCTTTCATCGATGAAGATGGGCTTATTAGGTTAAAAACAAAAATATTTTTGAGAGACGATTTGGACGATTTTCGTACGCCTTTAATTGTACCGGGGAATCATTTGGAAATAAAAAATCTTATTAGGGATACTCACTTGTCCAACAGTCACATTGGAGTACAAGGAGTTTTAAGAATTCTTAGGGAGAAATTTTGGATTTTAGGTGGTAGGAAGTCAGTACGCGGAGTAGTTAGGAAATGTGTTAGATGCAAACGATATGAAGGAAGAGGTCTTACAGCACCCACTCCACCGCTTCCACAGAATAGGGTTCGAGATGCGGCCGTCTTTGAGGTGACAGGAGTAGATTTTGCCGGTCCATTAATTTTAAAAGGAGGAGAAAAGGTGTGGATAGCGTTGTTTACTTGCGGAATATATAGAGCCGTACATCTCGAATTAGTTGGGGGTCTTTCTACGATTTGTTTTATGAATGCTCTTAGGCGCTTTATTGCTAGGAGAGGAAGGCCTAAAGTAATATATTCTGATAATGGAAAGAATTTTGTTGGAGCTGCAAGAGGACTGGCTAACCTGGATTGGGAAGAGGTCAACAAATTATGTATCGTTGAGAAAATACAGTGGATATTCACAGTTCCTAGCGCCCCCTGGTGGGGGGGTTGGTGGGAGCGCTTGATTGGTCTCCTAAAACGACTGCTGAGAAAAGTGTTGGGCAAGACCACCCTCACGAGAGAAGAATTGAACACTGTTCTGTGTGATTGTGAAGGAGTATTGAATGCCCGACCCATAACTCAGGTGACAGAGGATCCAAATGACTTGGAGCCATTAACACCAGCCATGTTCCTTCAAGGTGTGAAGGACACTGGCATTCCTGACCTTGACTGTTTGCACGTCGGAAACGAAAAATTAAACCGACGTCTGGTGTATCAGAAGAAAGTTAGTTTGGACCTGAGGCGGAGGTTTCGGAACGAATATTTGGCGATGCTACAATATAAACATCAAAAACCGATCTCTCAGCCAAAATTAGGAGAAGTTGTTTTTATTGAGACCGAGAGAAAACGACTTGAGTGGCCATTAGCTCGTATCGAAGAAATAATCATTGGGAAAGATGGATGTCCACGGGTGCTTCGGTTGAAGACGGAAAAGGGCGAAGTACTGAGGCCTGTTCAGAAGGTGTACCCACTAGAGGTGTTATAAAGTATCATTTCTGGCGTGGGAGGATGTGCGGGTTTGACATCCACTTAGCATTTTTATTTATATTTTGCAACTTGTTTGTTTTTTTTATTTTGACATTAAATGTTACGTGAATAAAAAAGACTCACTCTTAGTAGAGCACCCAAACTGTTTAAATTATCCTTTTATTATTCGAAGCTAGTTTTTTAGAACCGAACAACTGTTTATACACTTTACAGTTAAACACTATATGTATAGTGTGGCCTACAGACCCTCGCTGTGTGCTGACTAGCACATACTTGACCTGTTTATTTTAGCTTCCTATCCAATAATAGTGAAATCATAAGAATGGGATTTTGAATATTTTATGTTAGAATGTATATCTGTGTATTTCTTCCAATAAATAGCAAGTGTTCAATAATTTACAAAGAAAATATGTGTGAAACTCTCACGCATTTTATTTTATCAGTTGATTTTATATTCCCTTCTACAGATTATTCTTTTATATAATCGAGTAATGTCCCGACGTCGGCAACGGTGACAGCGACGGCGACGCACCTCGAAGTGATTTATATCCTTAAAAATTGATGTGCAGAAACCTAGATATGAACCAGTGACTTCCAGTACATGAAGCAGGCTCTTTACCACTGTGCTATCCGTTCGTAATGAGCCTCACGGCCTAAAACTTCCTATTTAAACAGTATATATCTATTTATCTATATAAAGTATAACTGGACAACGCGAGGCTCATTCATTTTTAATACTTATAACTAATTATCTCTCAGCACTTTTTCTTTGAATGCAATTAATAAGAAATAACAAGACATCAAGTGGCTCTTTCTGTTTAAGTATAACTGGACAGCGCGAGACTAATTCATTTTAAATATAACAAATTATCTCTCAGCTCTTTTTATTTGAATGCAATTAATAAGTAATAACTAGACATCCCGCAGTCAGGTTAGTAAGGATGCAAGTTACCATTGTTAATACTTAAAATTGAATAGCCATTAATTATATTTGGTAAAGTGAAATTTTGAAATAAACTATGATTTTACCTTGAGAAGGATCCAAGGACATCCAAGGAATGTAAGGCGTTTGAATTTTCCTTAAAAGGCCCAACTAATCAAGAATTTATACTACAAGGAACAATCTACTAATTTATTACTAAGAGTTTAAATCGTTCCTAGAAGAAGCACGTAACCCAATTTTAATCACATATCAAATCAAATTTCCCTACTTATATACTACTAGGTTACTACTATGTTCATTGAAATGAGGATTTGTTGGTTCCAAGATAAAGGAAACACTAGAATTGTTATTACTTAGATTTAATTATTAATGAAATAGCATAATAAACTGACTTAAGCCGGCAGTTGATAAAAAAATCTCTCACTTAGACGAGTCTCGAAACACAAACTTCGTTACATGCAATTTCGTTAATTTCACTTTGACGATTCTTGAAACAAAAACATTATAGATCTTTTATCTGGCAACATAGCATCCCCACTCCGTTTTTCTCAGAGACACCGTGGGAAAACACTTCTATAAGACTAAATTTAAATTAGTTAAATGTTATAATTGAAGTGACGCGTGTAAATTAATGACAGCACGTGTTAATGCTTCTGTGTTTTACCGTACTGACTGGAATCCTCTGCGACAGCCCTGTTGCAGGGCGTTGTCAAATCGTTCCAGTTTCAAACTTACTGATGCCTTTCGGAACGCAAAGGCACAGGAAAATGGGTTCGACAATACGAACAAGGGAGGTTGTCTTCTAACAGGTTTGGCTGTTGTTTGTTTACAACGTAGCTGCATTTAATTTAAAGTTGACGAAGCTCGACGAAAATTTTAGTGCTTTGAAAAGGTGGTTAGAGGTGGATTGTGCTTTGAAGAAATTCGTGAAGAAGATTTAAAGATATTGCAGATTGATTGTGCTATTAGAATTAAAATTAAATAGAACAACGAAAGCAGTACAAATTAAATATCTTTTGGT
The DNA here is from genome assembly GCA_951217055.1 of Gerris lacustris. Lineage (NCBI taxonomy): Eukaryota > Metazoa > Arthropoda > Insecta > Hemiptera > Gerridae > Gerris > Gerris lacustris. The sequence goes on along the minus strand of OX578281.1, from coordinate 7,629,028 downwards.
TGCCAACAGTGACAAAGATTTGAGCAAATGCCAATTAACAGGTTAAAAAGTGTTGTAAAAAGTTACCTTTTAGAGGAGACAAAAGTGTGCTATCAAAATATAGTGATCTCAGGTTGATTTATTTTGAAACCAATTTTTTTCATGTTGTATTAAACTGTACATTTATGTTTTTATTAAAATAAATTATATATTTGTTAACTTGACTTTAACACCATTATAGATAAAAGGTTGTTGGAGAATGCTTCACACTTTTACATACTTTCGTGTATTAGAGTGTATGGGAGAGCCTTAGTATGTACAAGAGATTTTGGCCAAGCTTACTGGTTAGATAGTGGTGTAGGGGTGAGATTTCCTTCGCCGTCCTAATGCCCTTAGGGACGATGCCACAAGGCAAACATTGGTAAACATGTTTACCTTTATACCATGTTACAACATGTTGACATGGTTTGTGTTAATGTTTACATTTCCGAGGAGGAGCTTATGTTTACTTGACGGTGGTAAAAGCTTGTTCGACGTGATATAAGCGAGTTTCACACTTGGGAAGTCTTGACGGTGTCACTTGAGATTTTAGACGTTGTGTGCATCATCGATTCGTGTTCAAGCGTAATTGGTTTAAACTCAACTGAGAATATTGCATAGGTATTGAAATTGGAGGTAATAACATTACATCGTAACTTTTTACGGTCTATTTTCTTCAGTGTTATAACATACTTGAGAATTGTAATAATGTCATAAAATTAGATATCATTTGAGATTACATGTGGATAGAACAATATCTTTACACAGTGATTCTTACTTGTTACTTCCCTTCGTACAAACACGTATTGAATAAGATAAGAATTTCGACAGAATTTTGTCTCTTTTTTTATTTATTTAATCTTTATCAAGATCCAAGTATATTCGTGGCATTAGGACTTATAAATAGCATCTTATCATAGGAAGTCGAACCACGTACTCTTGAATTTCCAATGCAGCGCTCTTATAACCACTGAGAAATTCCTCCGTTGCAACCCAGTGTAAATGTGTTGTGTTTCTAATCTCTAGTTTATCTTATCCTTCTTAATTAATAATATTATTGATTTGGAATTCGTTTGCCAATTAGTTCATATTTTGTAAATATATTAAACTGTTTCATCTAACGCATTACCGTTGCTTTTTTATTGTAAACAAAATATGCATTTTTTCTCTATGCTCTACAGCCATGTTATCACTAACACACATTTAGACATATCTTGTTACATAATTACATGTTTACTTACTTATATGTATATCTACTTATTGTTAAGTTAATAGTTAGTAACTTGTTGTTTGTAAATAAAGAAAAGGTATTTTTCATATAATTTAAAATAAAATAAAATACAGTTGTTTGACAAGCTCTATCAAGAATCCTTTTGTATCTATTATAATCGAGTATCAAAGTAGTAATATACTCAATAGGTTATGGGCAACTAGCACAGGGAAGATTCAGGGCAGTTTTGTTTTAGGAAATTGACAAAAACTTCTTGTTAGTGAAAAATTCTAAAAGATGGGTGATCAGAAGGATTATCTTCCGAAACTGGCTGGGAACAACTTCAACCACTGGAAATTCAGAGTGCGAATGTTACTCGAAGAAAAGCAGGTCGAAGAAGTGCTGGATCTAAGCTTTGAAGAAATTGAAGCAAAGAAAAAGGAATTAGGAGTAAAAGATGCAAAGGCAAGGTCAACAATTGTGCAGTGTGTAACTGACAAGCATCTTGACCTCATTAAAGATGCAAAGTCAGCCTCCCAGATGTTAAAGGCACTGGAGAACGTTTTTGAGAGGAAAAGTGTATTTTCCAAATTACATTTAAAAAGGAAATTACTATCTCTAAAATTAAACCACGAAGAAAAGTTGGAAGATCATTTTTTAAAGTTTGACTCAATTGTCAGAGATTTGGAAAATTTAGGTTCAAAAATGGATGAAAGTGACAAGGTGTGTCATTTGCTAATGTCACTCAATGACAGATATGAAACTGTCATAACTGCAATTGAAACAGTAAACACAGAACTGACCATGGATTTTGTGAAATCTAGATTGCTCGATACAGAGTTAAAAATGAAAAAGAAAAATTCAGAAAATGATCCTGAAGTTACCTTTAAAGCAGCACAATTTCGTTGTTTTGGATGCATGAAGGTAGGACATAAAATAAAAGATTGTAAATTGACACCTAGTGGAAGTAAGACTCATCGAGAAAAAGGAAATTTAAATTCATCAAGTAAATTTAAAAAATATCAAGAAAAAGCACATGAGGCAGGTCGAGCGTGTCATAATGAAGAAGAAATTTTGTTAAGTAGTTTAGAGGGTGAAACAAATTGCAATAGTATTATTTTAGATTCAGGTGCAAGTGATCATTTAGTGACTAAAAATTTAGAAAAAGTTATGAAAAATGTGAAAATACTCTCGAACTAAGTTGTGATACGTATAGCAAATGGAGAAAAATTAGTAGCAAGAAAGAGAGGAGAATTAAGTGGTGTCTGTCAAGGGCTTAAAGTAAAGATCGTCGCTCTACTGGTGGAAGGACTAAGCCACAATTTACTTTCAGTTGGGAAATTAATAGAAAAAGGGCGAGAAGTTCATTTCAGTAAAAATGAAGTAAAAATTCTAGTTGGTAAAACTAAATTGTTTTGTGAAAAACAAAACAAGCTGTTTGTTTTGAAAGTGGATTTCAATGTAAACCAAATTATAGAAAGTGGTTACAAGACATCTGACGGAGTAGCAAATATTTGGCACCGTAGATTGGGTCATTTAAATCGACGCTCTATGAAACTGCTGGGATTACCTGTAAGTACGGAGGTATGCAGCCAGTGTATGGAAGGCAAAGGAACAAGATTACTCTTTAAGCCTACAAAGAAGAGGTCAGCAAAAATTGGAGATTTGATCCACACCGACATTTGTGGACCAATAAATCCTGTTACTCATAACGGGGAGAAATATTTTCAGGTGATAATAGACGATTATTCTCATTTTATAGATGTCAGATTACTAAAATGTAAGAGTGAAGCTGAAGAAAACTTAATAGACTATATCCAGAGACTCAAAACGCAGCACGGGATGAAGACGAGAACTATACGGTGTGACAACGGTGGTGAGTTCAAATCTAATTCTTTCAAACAATATTGTCGGTCTAAGGGCATAAAATTACAATATACCATGCCTTATTCTCCACAAATGAATGGTTGTGCAGAAAGAATGAATCGGACACTTTTGAATAAAATAAGAACAAAATTACTTGAAACAGGGTTGCCTAAATATTTATGGGGTGAAGCATTAAGATGCTCAGCATATGAAATAAACAGATCTCCAACTACAGCTAATGAAGGAGAACCACCCTCGGTTAGATGGTATGGAGAAAATAACCTATCCAAGCTTAAGGTTTTTGGCTGTCAATCTTGGGTAGTGAGTATGCCAAAGAAAAATAAACTTGATCCCCGAGCAACGCCCATGAGAATGGTTGGGTACTGCGAAGGAGGCTATAGATTGTGGGACCCTACTGAAAGAAAAATAGTATGTTCTAGGGATGTTAGATTTGACGAAAATAAAATAAATCACAATGAATCATCAAAAATATGTGATAATGATGTGGTAAGAGTGATAACTAATTTTGATAAAAATAGTGAACATTTGACAGAACAAACCGATATTGACGTAAATGAAGAAGACGATCTGGATATTGACGAACCAATAGCAACTAGAAGAGGAAGGCGAGACGTAAAAAGACCAGTGAAGTTCACAGACTATGAGATGTATAGTGCTTACTGCTCCTTAACTGAGGCGAAAGATCCAAAGACGTACAACGAGGCAGTGAAGAACAAAGGATGGGTTGAAGCCTTCAACAGTGAACTCGATTCCTTGAACAAGCTTGAAACCTGGGAAGTTGCAGATTTACCACCTGGAAAATCAGCTATCGGGACGAAGTGGGTCTTCCGGACTAAAGAGAATGGAAGAAAGAAAGCTCGCCTAGTCGCCAAAGGTTTTCAGGTAAAAGAGGAGAGTGAGTTTTACCAAACTTACTCACCTGTAGCTAGGATGTCAACTCTTAGGACAGTTTTAGTCCATGCTTTGCAAAAGCATCTGCCAATTAAACAGCTTGACATTCCTACGGCATTTTTAAACGGGTTTTTAGAAAATGAGGTGTTTATTAAAATACCTGAAGGGGTTTCTAAAGATAAATATAAAAATAAAGTATTAAAATTAAAAAGATCACTTTACGGGTTAAGAGAGTCGCCTAAATGTTGGAACAATAGGTTAAATCAATTTTTAACTGAGATAGGCTTTAAACGTTCGTCTTACGATTGCTGTCTATATAGTAAGGAGTCAACATGGATCGTAGTATTTGTTGACGATTTGTTAGTTGTAGGGGAATGTGAGGATACCATATGTAGGAGCAAGGGGGCTACGCAATTATAACCCGATCTTTCTCCTACGGGGTAGATGTAAAGGTGAAAAGAAATAAAGGTTTTAACTGGACTGTAAGGGTTAAATACTATAAAAAAGAAGCAAAATAAAAGTAATCTGATTTTAATATAGAGAAAAATAAAAGTATATAGATTGTTGATGGATATATAATATAAGTAATAGATAAGTATAAATACGGTGATAGCAGATAGATGTCTGGTAGAGATGATAATGATGAGGATGATGATACGGATGATAACGGCTTTGGTGATTGGATGTTGAAAGGTGCTGCCACGCCAAGCTAGCAGCGCAGCTAATGATAGTCAGGTGGATGCACTGAACTTGTGATAAATTTAGCTGAACACTATTGGTGGTGATGGTGAGGTTATATATAATTGCACTGTTGGTGGTGATACAGATAAAGTGCTGAAGGTGATAAAAACCAGGTCGTTGATGGTCAGCCTGAGTTGATGACAGAGCACACACACTGAGAGTATTACACTAAGAGGTTACATGTAGTTACATTAAAGGTGGAGTGAGTAGGAAGATAAGAGAGGGAAAGATAAGGAAAGTTTAGATAAATAGATTAGGTATAGATATGCAGATAGATATAATAAAGATAGAATGGACTTTGAAACTTAAAACACTTATCTCCCAGACCTAATTTATAAATAATAAAAACAGAAAACATCTCTAATAATAAATCAAATTAAAAAGATAAATAAACAAACCTAAGGGAAATTTGAAAGGAAGCCTTAACATACCGCCCACCAAATTTCACCTAGGTTCAGTTGGGTAAGCAAAGTGTTGAGAATAAATTGATGAGTCTGTGGATAGTAATTATGTAGATGGATTCAATGGATGGACTGCTTCTTCCAGAGAAATCAAGTTGACCACTGGACGTTTATATATTCCTTTGGCTGTCTTTAGTGTGACCACTCGTACTACCTCATCCTTTCCTGGATGTATCTCCAATATCCTAGCTAGAGGCCAATCTTGGGGAGAGAAGTTGGTACCACTGAGAAGGACTAAATCTCCAACTTTTAAGTTTGGAACTGATTGAGTCCATTTACGTCTTTGTTGAAGGGTGTTTAGGTATTCCTTTTGCCATCTTTTCCAAAAGAACTGAACTCGCTGACGGATACGCTGCCATTGGGAGAGACGGTTATCAGGAATATCTTCCAAGTCCTCCTCTGGAAGAGAGGTGATAGGTGAACCAATGAGGAAATCACCAGGAGTTAGAGGTCTCAAATCATTGGGATCTGACGAACGAGGACATAGAGGTCGAGAATTTAGTATTGCTTCCACTTTAGCGAATGCTGTGTGGAGCTCACCTTCAGTATGGGAGGTGTCACCAAACATCTTTTTAAGTAGTGTCTTGACACTTTTAACACCTGCTTCCCAAAGCCCACCAAAATGAGGGCTATAAGGAGGATTGAATGCCCAAAAGATGCCTTTAAGATTACTGTGGTTAATAATTGAAGCTTGGGTCTTTTGATCTCTAAGCCACTCAAAGATCTCTTTAAAGTAGTTAGCTGCTCCAAGAAAGTTAGTTCCTTGATCAGAGAACATTTTTGCTGGTACTCCTCGCCTTGACACAAACCGGTCGAGAGCATCTAGAAATGCTTCAGTTGAGAGTGAAGGAACTAGCTCGAGATGGAGTGCCTTAGTTGAAAAGCACACAAATAGACAGAGGTATGCCTTAGTGGTTGGAGCATTTCGACGGGACGAGGTACGGCAATGGAAAGGCCCAGCAAAATCAACCCCAGTGTGATAAAAGGGACGATCTTGAACGAATCTACTAGCAGGTAAGTCTCCCATTTTTGGTGGTTTAGATTTTTTTGAATATCTTATACATGTTATACATGCTTTCTTTCTTTGTCTGAGGAGATTCTTCAATGCAGGTATCCAATATCTCTCAGATATAATACTCTGAAGAGCTTGTGGCCCGATGTGGAAACGGGTACGATGGTAGAAGTCAACAACTAAACTGGTTAGATGACACCTTCTTGGCATTAAAATTGGGTGACATTGATCAAAATGTAAGTTTGATTCCGATATTCTACCGCCCACCCTCAAAACTCCTTTTTGATCCACAAATGCTCCTAAAGAAGACAGCATCGATGACCACTTAGGGTTTTTTCCGAAGGCTTCAGGATAGAAATGGTGTTGATGAATACGGATCAGTCTTGCCTCAACTTCAACAAACTCTTTGCGAGATATTAGACCGGAGAAACTGAAGTCTTCTGATTTGCGAATTTTTCCTAGCCATCGATAAATAATAGCAAAGACTCTGATCAATTTAGTTAAGGTGCTGTAACGTTCCACTATTGTGAAAAAATCGGATGAGACAGTAAGGGTACTGATCATAGTTACTGGAGTCTGTTTGACTTCAGGAAGATCCTCCAAGTTAATATTTAAAGGTGCAATAGGCCACTGATCTTCAGGAAGATTTAGCCAAGAAGGTCCTGACCACCATAAAGAATGATCAACCAACTTAGACGGCAGGAGCCCTCGAGAACCACAATCTGCGGGGTTGTCATTCGATGGTATGTGTCGCCAAACATCTACATCAACTAATTCGAGAATGCGGACGACCCTATGCGCTACAAATGTTTTTAGAGAATGTGCTGGTGTCTTAAGCCAAGCAAGGACGGTTGATGCATCGGTGAAGAAGGTGACCTTAGATATGTTTAAGAATTTACAAAAATGTTGGATAGAGATGTAGAGTTGAGATAGCAGCAAAGCAGAACAAAGTTCTAATCTAGGGATGGTTAAGGGTTTTATAGGAGCTAAACGAGTCTTCCCTTTGAGTAGGTAAATAGATGATGAGCTAACAGGTTGTTGAACATAAAGGTAGATGCAGGCACAAAAACCTTTCGAGGAAGCATCGCAGAATCCAAATAACTGTAGATTAGAATCTTGGTTGTGACCGAAGAACCGAGGTATCTTCACAAGAGAAATGTGAGAAAGTTCAGAAATAAATTCTGTCCAAAGTTTTCTCAGTGGATTTGGGATCTCTTCGTCCCACTCAATGGAGGACTTCCATGTTTCTTGAAGAATTGTTTTTGCCATGAATGTGATTGGACTTAGATACCCTAATGGATCATAAATTTTGCCAATGGTAGATAAAATTGATCTTTTGGTGAATATTAAATCAGGCTGTACGATAGAGTAAGATAGTTCATCTTTGTGTGGATCCCACACTAATCCTAGGATTTTGACTGATGACTCCTGATTATCAGATAAGGCTACTACTCCTGAACCTCGATCTTCATCTTGAATAAGTGATGGACAATTGCTCATCCACTTGCTGAGTTGAAAGCTTCCTTTGTTCAGTAAAAGGATAAGTTGTTGTTTAAGTGATTCAGCTTCCTGCACTGATGATGCACCTGTTGCGACATCGTCAACATAGGTATCCTCTTCTAACGCAGAAACGGCCAAAGAATATGGTTCACCTTCATCTTCACAAAGTTGCTGAAGGACACGTATAGAATGATAAGGTGAACTTGAGACACCATAGGTTACAGTTGTCAATTCATAGAGTTGAATCGGATCTTCAGGATTAAATCTCCAAATGATTTGCTGATATTTCCGGTCAGCGGGATGCATCTCAATCATTCTGAACATCTTCACAATATCACAGGTGAAGACCACTGGATGACGCCGGAATCTCAGTATGATGTCACTAATATCCCCTTGCAACTTCGGTCCTATGTGGAGGTGGTTATTCAGAGATCCTTGAGAACAACGAGCCGAAGCATCAAAAACGACCCGTAGTTTTCGTTTGTCACCGTCTCCCTTGTACACTGGATGATGAGGTATAAAGTAAGCACCAGGCTCAGAAGCTGGTATCATGTGACCCATTTCAATATATTCTTTCATAAAGTGATGGTAATCTTCTTTAAGTTTTGGATCCTTACGTAATTTCTGTTCTAAGTTATAGAAACGAGTAAGTGCTTGATGTTTAGAACCACTGAAGACTGATGGAGGTGATGAAGAATTAAAAGGTAAACGAACCACATATTTACCCGAAGGTAAACGTGAGTGGGTTGATATAAAGTGATTTTCGCAGTCCTTTTCTTCAGGAGACAGTTTTGGTATGTTAGAGATAACTTCCTCTGTCTCCCAGAATTTATTCATAATTTGAGCGATGTTGTTAGAGGTAGATAAAAGTGATGTTGATGATGAATTTGAAGAAAATAAATTGTTACAGTTCAGCTGACCTATGATGATATGACCAAAAATAGTATCAATTAGTTGAGGATGGTCGTCTGAAAGAATAATTGGAACGCCTTTGATGATACGGCCAAACAGATTGGCCCCAACCAAAAGATCGACTGGGCCAGGTTTCCAAAATTCAGGATCTGCCAGTTGATATGATGAGAAACGTTTCCATATTTCAGTAGGTATCGGTCGCTGAGGTAGATCATAAGTTATAGATGGGACAACATCAGCATATGAATGAAGTTCAGGACTGTCTGAAGTTCTAGGTCGAATTGTACAAGGTATCTTGCCTTTAGAAGTAAAGGCAGGGGAAGAACCTACACCCGTAATGCACTGCCTCTGGTCTATGGGATTAAAACCAAGTTTTAAGGCACTCTCCTCTGTAATAAGTGATGATTGACTTGCTGAATCGATTACAAGTCTAATAGAAATAAAGTCCCCGGAACTGTTCTTAATAAGAACACGGGCAGTACCTAAGAGGACATCACATCTAGAGGTCAAAGTACAATTCACACTAGATGGAGGGTTAAAAGTTTGAGAAGATGTAGATGGTTTGTCATGTTGAGATGGTGACACTGATGTCGTTGTCTTCTCAGAAGGCTTAGATTGAGGTAAGTGTAGCATAGTGTTATGGTGAAGCTTGCAGATAAAACAGGAGTATTTTGAAGTACAATCAGATGTCTGGTGGTGGGGATAGAGGCAATTTTTGCACCCCTTCCAGCCTTTGTCCTTTAACATCTTCAGTCGCTCGGGAGCAGAAGCAGCTTTAAACTTGACACAGTCCCTCAAAATATGATTCTGACCACAAATAAAACAAGAGTTATTAAGTTGAGAGGATACTTGTTTGTCCCCTGACTGCTTAATGGATTTAGTTAAACGGGGAGATTTATTAACAGTACCAGTGAAAAGAACAGCTTTAGGTGATTTAGATTTATTGAATGTCAGTTTGTTTGGTGAAAAGTTAGGATGTTTATAAGTTGAAGTTGAACTCTGAACTGCTTTCTGATCAGCTACCATGTTAAGAGCGAGATATCTACTTTCCACAAAATCTTTCAACCTGGTGTACGTTGGAAACTCGACAAGAACATTAGCAATCTCAAAAGCTTCCCTGGTCTTTTGATCTAAACATCGAACGGCTCAAGTTTGGTGTAACAGGTTCACAAAGTAAAGGTGCATTCATAAAGTTAGATTTTAAAAAAAATAATAATAATTGTATATTAATTAATAAATTGTATATAAGAAGTTACTTCTTAATTTGAATGAATACAAGAAGGAAAAAAAATTAAATTTATTTTTAACAAAAAGGAAATGATAATTGATTAGTCTTAATCAAATTAAAAGAAATAAGAAAATGTACAGCAGTACTATTAAAATAACATAATGATTAAATCATAAAAATAATTAATTAAAAGAAATAAAGTTGATAAATTAACTCAATGAATTAATTAAAAATAATATAGCTTAATTTATATACAACAGAATAGAGTGGTATACTATTAAAATAAAATAATAATAATTTATTACAAAAGAGAGAAAGAAAAAAATTCTTATTAATGATGAAATCATTTATATTAAAAAATTAGTTATATGGCAAAAATTAAATTTACTTATCCAAAATATAAAAAGAAAAATTAAAATAACATCTCCTATATTAAATTCCGATAATTAAAATAATAGGGTAATGTGAAATTTAATTAAAAAAGGAAAGTAAATAAAAATTTTAAGTATAAAAAAATTGTAATTCTTTGAAAATGTCGAATTACTTAAGGTTACTTTTTATAAATAAATAATGTAATAAAATAATAAGAGGTGTTACAATCTGAATTATTTACTCTAATCGTAGATTAATAATAATTAATAAATAATAAAAGATTAATAAAAACAAATCGTTAAAATTAACGAAAGTAAAATAAAAAAAAAAAATTAGATGATTAGACAATGTTCTGTTCCGTCGGCCGACGGTAAAAAAACAGAAATAAATTAAAAATGTTTAATATACATTTTTATGTAATAAAATAAATTCAGATGAATGTAATAAATAAATCAGATTCATTTCATTTTTTAAGTGATGAATAAATGAGCAACAAAAGAAAATTAAATATATTATAATTAAGTAAAATACTGATAAGATGGTGATAAGATTGGATTATAAGAAATATAAGTTACGCAAATAAAATTTACAAAGAGGAATTACCGGCTCTAGGGATCAACAAAAAAAAAATAAAAAGGAATCCGGCCCAAAGGACCAAGTTATGTAGGAGCAAGGGGGCTACGCAATTATAACCCGATCTTTCTCCTACGGGGTAGATGTAAAGGTGAAAAGAAATAAAGGTTTTAACTGGACTGTAAGGGTTAAATACTATAAAAAAGAAGCAAAATAAAAGTAATCTGATTTTAATATAGAGAAAAATAAAAGTATATAGATTGTTGATGGATATATAATATAAGTAATAGATAAGTATAAATACGGTGATAGCAGATAGATGTCTGGTAGAGATGATAATGATGAGGATGATGATACGGATGATAACGGCTTTGGTGATTGGATGTTGAAAGGTGCTGCCACGCCAAGCTAGCAGCGCAGCTAATGATAGTCAGGTGGATGCACTGAACTTGTGATAAATTTAGCTGAACACTATTGGTGGTGATGGTGAGGTTATATATAATTGCACTGTTGGTGGTGATACAGATAAAGTGCTGAAGGTGATAAAAACCAGGTCGTTGATGGTCAGCCTGAGTTGATGACAGAGCACACACACTGAGAGTATTACACTAAGAGGTTACATGTAGTTACATTAAAGGTGGAGTGAGTAGGAAGATAAGAGAGGGAAAGATAAGGAAAGTTTAGATAAATAGATTAGGTATAGATATGCAGATAGATATAATAAAGATAGAATGGACTTTGAAACTTAAAACACTTATCTCCCAGACCTAATTTATAAATAATAAAAACAGAAAACATCTCTAATAATAAATCAAATTAAAAAGATAAATAAACAAACCTAAGGGAAATTTGAAAGGAAGCCTTAACACCATACATGCCCTGCAGGAGGAGTTTAAAGCAAAATTATTGGGTGATATTAATACATATTTGGGTTTAGAAATTAAAATGACAAAAGATAAATTGAAAATCTCTCAATTAAAAGGTATATCGAAAATTTTGGAAAGATTTAACATGAGTGACTGTAAATCAATGTCAACTCCAATGGAATTAAACTTCCAAGTTAATTCAGGGGAGGATGTTGTGAATGTACCATTTCGTGAATTAATTGGATGTTTAATGTTCATAGCCACGATGACGAGGCCAGACTTAATGTTTGCCGTCTCATATCTGAGCAGGTTTCTTGAGAGTCCAACAGAAGCTGTGTGGAAAGCAGCAAAAAGAATCCTAAGATATCTGAAGGGCACTCAGGAACACTGTTTTGTGTACAAGTGGAGTGATGTAGAAAATTTAGTAGCGTATTCTGATGCTGATTGGGCTGGAGACAGAAGTGACAGAAAGAGTACAAGTGGTTCGGTTATACTCTACTGTGGAAATGCTGTGTCTTGGTTCTCTAAGAAACAAAATTGTGTTGCGCTTTCCACAGCAGAGGCTGAATATGTTGCAGCTTCAGTCACAGCTCAAGAAATTGTAAATTTAAAAGGAATTTTATCAGATTTAGGCCATACCGATGTAAAAACTATATTATACGAAGACAATCAGAGTGCTATCTCCATGGTGAGGGCCTCAGAGAATTCAAAGCGAAATAAGCATATAGACATTAGGTACAACTTTATTAAAGATCTATTAGAGAAAAATATTTTTAAATTAATGTATATTAAATCTGAAGACAATTTGGCAGATATTTTTACAAAAGCATTACCAAAAGATAAACTATTATTATTTAGGTTTGGTGTGTGTGTAAAAGCTGATATCTGAATTTGTGTTGTTTAGTTTATATCATATTTAATGTAATTGGTGCGATTTCCACCAATCTAGTTGATTGTAAGTGTTAATCGAGGAGGAGTGTTAAGTTAATAGTTAGTAACTTGTTGTTTGTAAATAAAGAAAAGGTATTTGTCATATAATTTAAAATAAAATAAAATACAGTTGTTTGACAAGCTCTATCAAGAATCCTTTTGTATCTATTATAATCGAGTATCAAAGTAGTAATATACTCAATACTTATTCCTATCCTCTTCAACCACGAGGTACGTAGAAGTGCCAAAGGATTTCCCATCATTTCTATCGGCCAGATTGTTTCTATTTTTTTAGGAAAATTAATTTAGGATTGATTTAAAATTATTAGCCCATGGATGATTTTAAACGTTTCACTTTCTGGCTTCAAAAGCCTGATTTAGTAGGAGATAGGATTGTCATATTCCCTCTTGTAAAAGCATTGCTAAGGTTAGAGTAGGGTAGAACTTCCTCTATATAGTTTTGAATATACTGAGAGTAAAGTCCACAAGGTACCAGGGAATGGAGGATCTAATTGTGTGTGCCTGCACTAAGTCCTACTTAAGACGGACTCAAACCTGCCACCTTCCGATCTTTTGATGAAAGTCTTTGACCACTTGGCCATTAGACTTGATTTAGTGACAAGCCAGTCAAATAACGCTAGAATAGCAGGGTTTTCACACTTTTAGTTCCACTTTTTTATGTAGTTTGAAGTGCTGACGAACTCCCTCCCCACCACTAGTTTGATAGGGCTGCCTGTACTCCATCCATACTATCTGCATGGACAGAACAGACAATCTTAACTGTAAGTTCCTGGTCCTTGTCCCAATAGTGAGAGGGTAGGATTTAAGTTTAAAGAGCCTTGAATGGTGATGGTCTCACTTAATCATTTTTAGGTTTTCAAATCACGTTCCAAAGGTATACCATTTCACCGGCTTGAAGTCAGCTCTCTTTATAGTTTCAGACTCTGTTATTTAGCGATAGAGAGATATTTTGAGGATGGAGTGAAAAATCCTGACGAAAATTTTCGGTTCTGTGTTCGAAAATGTCTGCGCACAAACAGAGAATTTGTGAATTTGTATAAGCAAACATACATTGTCAATATTGTGAAAGAAGAAAGAGTTCGAATATGGTTAGAATGGAAGAAAACAGAGTGCCCAGGAAAATGATCGATGATCACTAGAAGGTGGAAGGAGGGGTAGGCTTAGAACTTGATGGCTGGAGGATGTTGAGGACAGGATATGAGAAGGCTAGCAGATCGTGCTTGGAGGAGAAGCGCGCAGAATAGAGAAGTGGCGAGACATCAAAGGCTGTATGTAGTTCCGAGGTTGTACTGTGCAGGATGTTATTGTGTCAGTACTCAAGATTAATTAATATTATACCGACGCAATGAAATCAACAATGAGTTTACTCCTTTTGAGAAATAAGTATTTTAAGTATTTGTAAGAGATACCGAATATCTATTAATTAATGGCTGTATTCATCTAGGATTTTAATGAATTCTTTCATTTTTCATAAATTACTTTAATAATTACTGTAAATTACTGCAGACTATTTAAAGATCTGCCTTCTAAGGCAAACCTGGTTAAGGGATATAGTAATAATTATAATTCAGTACCAGTAAATAAAATAAAACAACAGTAAAACATCAATGCTAGATATATTTGTTTTTAAATTTAATGTTTGACAAAAGTAAACAAAAATACGTAAAGTAATAAAAATACAATTTGGGTTTGAAGAGGATTTAGGAATGCGGCAGCGTTCCGCCCCGCCAAGTCAAAAAGTCAAAATCTCACAAAAGCTGCCAGTGTATATATTACTGTAGATGACAAACTAGGGTTTTTGAGGGTCTGCAGCGTGGAATACATACAAGCTACCGAAGTAATTTTTTAATATCTTGAAAGTTGTGAAATCAACTTTCTGTCCTGCCAAGTGATGTTGGCACTTTCTCCTGGCCCAACACTGTCAACTTAGATATTTATCAGCTTCTTCTCCTTTACAGTGTGAGGAAAGCCTTTTAACAGTGTTGTTGAAGGCTCTTCTCGATGCCACAATGATCATTGCTGTAAATCTTACCCATTATCAAAAAGCAAATAAAATAGAAATAAGTAATATACAAATTAAGCTTTCAAGGAATGACCCCATGCAACTACTACTTTCTTTGCAGAGGATGCGTGGAATACAACCAGTTAACTTTGAGTAGTACTGCAGGCACACCGCCAAGGAGAAGAAGTTGATAAGTATCTAAGTTGACAGTGTTGGGCCAGGAGAAAGTGCCAACATCACTTGGCGGGACAGAAAGTTGATTTCACATCTTTTTTGGACCACAGACTTGGCGGGGTGTTTTTTTTTATCACACAAGTGGTTTTTGGTCAGATATAGTTATATAATGCGTGAGTATAAGATATCCTTTTGAAAATAAAATGATTAAGGAGTCAAAATATTAGTTATTGCTTATGGAAAATAATTTTTTACCTTTAATATGATATGAACATATTTGCATCAATATGGAAACAAATAAGAATTCCAATGGCATTTTGCAACATTGACGTGGACATTGCATATTTGCTTTTGTTTTCTTTTGCTTAAACAAAACCATGACTTTAGTTAGACAGTTTTAATGAGATGCTGCATAATTTTTGTTCCGTATCGTAAAATGAAATATGGTTGTCGTTCCATTCAAGGACTCAGGGTTTCGCTAGATTCAACAAGTAATGTATGCATTTTGAATGCATTAATCTAGTTTACAATTATAGAAAATGATTTATAGCTTCCTACTAAATCACGAAATAAACTAAAATTCGGAGGATGTACAAGATTGCACACATCGAGAATATAAATCTTCTTGTTCAAGATCAGTTCAATAATTCAAAATCGAACAAAGTATCAGAAAGTTATATATTAACTAATCTCTAGAATCTATTACAAAATGCGATGTCAAAAATTTTTTGAATATAAATGTTTTAGTTGCCGTTTGGTATTATATTGATTCAAACTTATTTCAAGAGGTAGGCAAAAGCAAAACATCTGTAAAATACTATGACGTCAAAAATTTGATTTATTCATTGGGATACTTTGAGTAACTGTTGAATACATAACTTTTGAATTTTTTATTATTATTATTATTTTTTTTTTTTTTTTATAATTAGTTGGTTGTTTTTTGGAATGAAAGTCCTTTATTATATTTTATTCAAACAAGCTTTCGTCCAGGGAACCTGGGCTTTTTCAGGTTTTGGAAATACTGTAAATTTAGAGAAACAAATGGTCAAAATGAAAACGAATTTTGGAAATCAAAGTCTTACCAAGTTAATTTTGATTGATTTTATGTTTTTTTGAAAAGAATTAATTTTATTTTTTTAACTGACATACCTAATCAAAAATTTTGAATTATTTATTTTTATTTGTATTAAATATAATATTTGTGTAAATGTTGCTTAATTTATTGGTGTCTTGTTTCAAGTTTATGTTGTTGGTATTTGATTTTATGTATAACATTTCCAGTGTATGTGTAAACACCACCAAAAACGACTTACACTGGAAATGTTATACATAAAATCAAATACCAACAACATAAACTTGAAACAAGACACCAATAAATTAAGCAACATTTACACAAATATTATATTTAATACAAATAAAAATAAATAATTCAAAATTTTTGATTAGGTATGTCAGTTAAAAAAATAAAATTAATTCTTTTCAAAAAAACATAAAATCAATCAAAATTAACTTGGTAAGACTTTGATTTCCAAAATTCGTTTTCATTTTGACCATTTGTTTCTCTAAATTTACAGTATTTCCAAAACCTGAAGAAGCCCAGGTTCCCTGGACGAAAGCTTGTTTGAATAAAATATAATAAAGGACTTTCATTCCAAAAAACAACCAACTACTTATATAAAAAACCTCAAGTCCACAAAAGAAAAACTTCAATTTTTTTTTTTTACTATTTTTTTTTTTTTTTAGTAAAATAAAATTGTATTAGAAATAAATAGAAAAATGGTATAAAGGATAACTAGATTAGTAGAAATAGTGCTAACTCTTTGCAGATATTTGAATTGCGAAGAATTAATATTTATAGAATTCTTCATTTATCGAGATTTTTTTTATGATGTTTAGAAGAGTATTTTATTACTTATTTTATAAAATCAAATCAAAACAAACCTAATTCAACTTTGTGGAAGTCCCAGAAACATCCCGCATCCAATAATGATTTAAATACCTCGGCGCTGTTTTACTTGTTTTCTTCTTAGCCAATCAGGGTTCGGACTCGAGGAGAGAGAGTGGGGGGATAAAGAGATGGGGTAGGATAAAGTAAGGGATCCGGAGAACGAGTCGAGACTGAGACGCAAGAAAATTGGATTTGGGACGCCTCGGGAATTGGAAACAGCCAGGTAGACTTGGGTCACGCAAAAACCAACATCACGGATAATTAATGCAATACAACTTTACCTCGCAAAAAAGAAGGAAAAAAACCAACTAGCTTTTCCAAACCAAAAAAAAAAACTCATTCAACAAAAAAAGTTTTTTGAATGTAAGTTATGGTACTCCTTCAATCTTGACGAATTCCTTTTAAACCTTACGAACTTCAGTTAAGTTTAGGATAAAGTCTGTGAAATAAAAAAGAAAGTTGTTCATAAGTGGAGAAAAAAAATGTAGTTATCTCGCGTTAAAAAAGTTTTTATTTTTTACACGGCTACGTGATGTACGAACCTGAGGTTGGATTGTATCGTTATTTCGTACAGTAAAACTATTATAGTAATATTATTTTATCTATTATTAACTTAAAAAGAAAATAATCTACAAATTATTTTATTTGATACTAACGTAATAGTACATTACGCGTCGAATGCGGCAAGTAGCATTTTGCATGCGAGTGTGGAGTTTGCACCCGAGCGACAGCGAGGGGTAGTAAAACCACACGAGCAATGCAAAATGCCGTTTTCCCACGAGTTGCGCACCGTACTTTATCTACGATTGTTAGATTTAAATAATAAATACAGAAACAAATAAACTTGCTGTATGTAAGTTCGTATCTGTCTCTTGATAAAGATGGCATTAATTCATTAGTTGTATTTTTTGCCGAATTAATTATTTCTGGAGGATTATTATTCTCCACATTTTCATTGTTTTTCACTAAAAACTCGATATAAACAGTTAGTTTAATAAAAAAACACCAAATTAGTTTTGTTAAATGTAAACAAACTCACTAATCGTGCGTAAAGCTGAAGAATTCCTCTTCTTTACCGCGCTAGTGTGGTAAAGAAGAGGAATTATTCAGAACTATGAGACGCGCATGCGCAATGAATACAAGTACGTAAATAATCACTTTCTACGCATCTAAACAAAGATATAATGTTTATATTTCGTATCAATCGTAGATAAACATTTTATCTTTATTGAATGAGCTCTTTTACTAATTCACTATGAAAGTATTACTATAAATTACGGTACTTCTTTAGATTGTTACTCCCCTATGTTATTTTAGAATATAAATGACTGACTAAATAACTATTAAGACTAAGAGATGTTTAGTCCAATGTACTTAGGGACAAAGTAATTTTACACTTCTGTTTTATAAGGGGAGTAACAGTATAAAGAAGAATATTCCGTACACCTTCTTTAGATTGTTACTCCCTCTGTATTTTTACATGGGGAGTAACAATCTAAAGAAGCGCTTAAATTACAATATCTCTCTATTATAACATTTTTTGTTGCGTAAGCTTTCAATAAATTAATACCTTTCTCTTTGTGTTGAATTTTTTGGTTAGTATTAATAAATTTCGTTAGTAACAATAAATTCATTTTTACTAGTCATAATTGTTTATAAACTTTTTATCTTATAAGTTTTATTAAGTATATAATAATTCCTAACAAAAACACTTTTGTAAAAAAATAAGCCAAGTCTAAAATAAGCCGCGTAAAACGTTCTGAAAAATTGGTTTAGCCAAGTCTCCCCTTGTCCAAGTGAGTTCTAATAGGTCTAATACATCAAGTACAAGTAAGGGATGTTGTTTGTCTGTCCCCCCTCTCTACTCTCTCCCCCTCTCAAACTCAAACTTTTCTTTTCCAAATCACTCATCAGTTTAAATTTTATAAACATTTTATGACTTGGAAGTTAATCATCACAAATAGTTGAAGCTGTTTTGTTGTTATTTAATTTATATTTTTACTATGGTTTGTAATTAAGATTTTTTTAAATGTTATGCAGTGTCGTATACAACTTTGTACCCTCGTGCTGCGTTATTGCTAAATCAGAAAATGTTTTTAAACACATAATATTGTCTATATTATGTATGAAGAGATAGAAAAGAGAAGGAAAGGACTCAATAGGAAATAAGTAGTAACAGGAAATAATTATCATTGATTAGAAGAAGGTGTTTGAAACGAAAAGACAAAGTTGCAAAGTGTGTAACGCGTGGGGTGTTCTAATTGAACTAATCAATTAACTGGTGTACGTGTGCGGACGAGTGGGAAGTGTATGTTTACAATCTTTGAGCTCATTACTCAATAAAGATTAATCTCTTATTACATTTTATTTGTACATTAAACTCTACCTATTTAATAAATTTCAAGTTTCTAGATGAGTCAATAGATTAGTGACATAATAAAAAAATTGTACCCTCAAATTCATTATGAACTAATATTAGTCCAGGAGGTAGCGTGCAAAAAAGTGTCTGACCAACATCAAGCTAGAATTTTGTATACAAGTCAATCTTTTAGAACCTTTTAAGAATATGTGGTCAGCTAAGTTCGTCTGCGGGACATAGCTTGGCAATAGGTGTTTGAAAAAAACAAACCGGTGGAAAGCGGTCATGTGTCTCCAATTATGGTGGACAATATGATTTTCATGATCCAGAGTACAGAATTAGTTAGTAGACCAAAAATCAAGTCGATATTATTTTAACACTTGATAAGTTAGTTATTCAAGTATTACTAAAAATCAACGTGGTCCCCTGTCAACGGACAAACTAACATCAACTTGATTTTTGGTCTACTATCTAATTCTGTACTCAGGATCACATTGTCCACCATAATTGGTGAGACATGGCCGCTCTCCACCGGTTTGTTTTTTTCAAAAGCCTTATTGTCAAGCTATGTCCCGCAGACGAACTTAGCCGACCACATATTCTTAAAAGGCGCTGAAAGATTGACTTGTATACAAAATTCTAGCTTGATGTTAATCAGACACTTTTTTGCACGCTATCTCCTGGACTATATGGTTAGAGGTGGGAAATTTTACCCCCAGATAATATTATTGAATATAATATATTTAAATTATCAAATAATAATAATATTGTGAATATTATACTTCTATCTAGGTTTGCCATAACATTTTATACTTATTAAAGTTATATATTGTTTGTACACCTTCTTTTCTTCACAAATATAAAGTTATTATTATTGCTTATTGCTTTTATTTTATTTTAGACATTAAAACAGTGTAGGAAACACAAAAAAAAACAAATAAATACATTAAAGCTACACTGTTAAATATGAACTGCACTTTATTCAGTAGTCTATGTAATGGGAATGCGTACTGTATAAAAAAATACTGCCATGGATTCATACCGAGCCTTGCCCCGAGATATCACCCGAGAGAGATATAAAACCCGCTGGCCGTCCCTCACTGCAATAATTCCTTGTTTGTCCTGACATTTAACAGCTACGTGAACGGAAAGACGAAAGCTATAGATATCCCTTTAGAAATGTTCTACCCTTGGCTTGGAAACGGTTCGGCTAAGGTTAGACGTAGAGGTCAGGATGCATCTCTAGGGAGCTGTATGTAGCCTGGTACTAGGGTCACTGAACCAGATAATGGTAGAACTCGAGTCTTTTCTACGCTATGGTTGCTCTGAAGGACTGTTGTAACAATCTTTACCCTTACTCTATCGAAGGAAATAACCAAGCTTTACTAATACTAAAGTCTAAGCTTAAAAGGGCACTGCACCACTCCAATATGTTCTTACAGGTCGTTAGTACAAACCCTTTTCTTTTGCCGCAACAACCTTCCTCTACCCTAACATTATTTGTATTATCAAAAAAATAAAAAAATAAAATAAAAATAAATAAAAAAAACTAACCATGTAGAACTAAAGGCCTCCATAAACGATCAAACATTTTGCGCAAACCTGATGTCGGGCAAATTTTGGCCATAAACGTCAAACATCTGATTCGTTTGTTTATCTATTGTTCTGAAGGGATAATTTCCGCTGTTGAACATTTTCTTGTGATTCAACAATAAACTGTTTAAACAGTTCAATTTATATTGTTGCTCATAGTTATTCCTTTATTACTAGGGGAGCCAGCGTGGCCGTGTGGGTTAAACCACGTCTGCTCGGCCATCACTGAATCATGAGTGGAACGAGATGGGATTCGATTCCTCGCCGTGACGCTCTGATTTATATGGCTCACTATTGATCTCATCATACTCGCTTCGGCGGTACTATGTACTGTACATATGTATGATGTGTGAAGTGGCTGCAAATCTCTACCGCGGGGCGTAAAAAAGGCCAAATAGATGGCCTAATTGCTAGGTTTGAACAAGTGGTTCGTCCTACCCGTTCTAGTAGAAAGTACTAGACTACTACTACTACTATTCCTATATTAAATTCCGAAAATAAAACCTCTAATTTACAATTTACTAATTTCATTTTTAAGTTTTAGGTAGTATTCATACTACTGAAAGTTTAAATTTAAATTTAAATCAAATTATAATTATTATTAATAAAGGGAATCAGACAGAGAAAAATAGACTCCAGCGCCGGGATTTGAACTTCGGGCCTATATAATTCCAGTATAGCGCTCTACCAACTGAGCTACACTGGAGAATAGTTTCCTCTGTCAGTAACGATACCTAGTCCCGAATTAAGCTTTCAATTTTCCACAAGTCTAGAAGTCAACATTAACGACAATAGAACTAGACCGTGGTTCAAGTCCCGGCGCTGGAGTCTATTTTTCTGTCTCTCTCCCTTTGTTAATAATTATTATAGTTTGATTTAAATTACACTTTACTAATTTAATGTTGAACAAGGTAAAATGAATTTGAAAGACTCACATAAGAAGAAACAGCTATAGAAATACAATTAGTCTGCCAATTAGCATTCTTATAGTTATTTATGCTCCTAGGGAGTAAAGTAAGCCATTATTCCCTGAGCGAATAAGTTGGTCCTAAAGGCGAAGCCGAGAAAATAACGCTAATTAGCTCCCGAGACGCAGCCGAGGGAGATAAGTATCGCGAGGGGAATAATGGCACTATACTCCCTAGGTGCATACATTATTTTATCTCCAGTAGGGAGAAAATACACATTTTCATCAATTGCACAGTTTTAATTTATTATTTTAATAAGTATCAATAATTGTAATATCATCAATAATAATTGTTAATAATAAATATCATTAATTGTATTTCTAACAGATATAAGAGATTCGATATTAAAAACAAATATGAATTGGAATTAAACTCAGATAAAAGGTTATTTAGATGCAGGTTTAAACAATGATAAACAAGGTCGAAATCAATCGGGGGGAATTTATTTTCGGTATATTTTGATTTTTTTACCCAATAAGGAATGCAAAATTTAAAGAAGCAGATTTATATTTGCGTCCTACTCTTCAGAAGCTTTCATTTGGTACCCCACTCAAAAATTAAAAAAATATAAATTTTTGAGTTTACAACATTTTTGCGAATTGAGCTTGAGCATGCGCATATTTAATTTTGAACTTCTTTATATTTTTCCTTTGGTTGGGTCAAAAAGTTGCACCAGTGTTTCAAATTTCAGCTCTTTAGCTTAAACGGATCGGGCCCTATGAACCAAAGAGTGACGGACAGACGGACACATCACCCTCGGCATAAGGGTTTTGAGAAGAATCTACAAAACCCTAAAAAAGGTGAAAATAAGACAAATTTTTAAAAATGGTATTTTTATATCAATTATTTCAATGCGAGGGGTTATACCATTCAAATCCATATAACAAAATAAAACACAAAACTATAGTTTTTTTTTTTTTCTATTGAAAATATCACAACGATTATCTTTCTTGGAGAAAAGTAGTAAACGATCAAAACAGTTATCATAGTATTAGAAATATATAAATAAAAATAATGTTTAATAATATACAATAAAATTATTAAAATTAACGAATTATTTTTTAAATTAAAATAATTGGTTAAATATAAAAACAAAATTATAAAACTAAAAAATTAGAAGAGGACTTAAGTTAAGGCTTTATTCAGATTTTCAAGCGGAAGAAGGCTCTAGATGCATCCGCACGCGTTGAGCTCCGCTAGCTGTGAACCCGCACCTTTAAATGAAGGAAAATACGATGAAAATTCAAGAGGAAAAAAAGCTGTATGTTTAGTTCTTTTATCTAATGAAATATCGAAATTTGAAAACAAAAATTAGTGCCCTCTACACTATATTTATATGTATTTTTGGAACCGATGCATTTATGGACCCTTGTTTATAGGAACTTTTATTCGTGATATCACTCCCTTAACTATTGGCGTTACTTTTTTAAACACCCTGTTTAAGAAAGTAAGAACCACCATTTCAAAATCGTGACCATGAAAAAGTGTTTGTTAATACAATTTTGTGTTAATGCTCGGGGCTCTAGCTTGCCCCAATCAGTGTTAATTAACTCATATGAGTTACGGTATCAAGTAGTTACGTTGCACGTCATATTTGCTAATTCTCTGCAGTGATATAATTATATTGTTTGCCATGGAAGGTGAGTGGAAGTGATGGGCATCAGATAAAGGAAACTTGACAGCCTGTACTAGACGAGACAGTACAAACATGATATGGGTTCAACCATCATACACGTCCATATTTAATGAAGCAAAGCAAAAGGAATTTTTTTCAAATTAATGTTACAACATTGTATATTTATAACTCTCAACTCTATTAGCAATATTGTTTAATACGGGTGTAAGCGAGCTTTGTACATTCAACAAAATATGCATCATGGCTGTCTGTCTGTCTGTCAGTAACGTTTACGTGTCCAACGATAACTTGAGTAAATATTGAACGATTTGGTTGAAATTTGGTATTCGTGTTTTACTAATGCTCAGGCTAAGTTCATTAGACTATTAGACTATTAGACAAGGTAATTCGTCCAAGAGTTCGCGCTCAACGCACACGTAAACGAGAGGTTCAAATGCTTGGAATTTTTAAAATCGGAGACATAAAACTTTTTCGTTCTCAAAAGTGAACACAATGCTTCGGTTACCTTCGGTAAGCTCGGAAGCAAAATAAATAAAAATAGACTGCGAATTAGTGTGGCACATAGCTTCCTCGCATCCTATTGCAATGTACTTATTGTTATATTAACGTTAAAATTATTCTTATATTACTTTATTGTTATATTGTTTATTGTGTAAAAAACTATTTATAGTTTTAGCGATCTTAAACACTTCATAGCAGTATCGCTGTTGGTTTTATTAAAAAATTGTACTTGAAAAAATGTTTGCCTCATTGAATAGATGAAGTTAGATTCTTTTCCGGACCTAAAATTCGAATTTTAAATTTGAAGTTCACGTTTACTCGAGAGTTGCTCGTGAACGCTTGGACGGATAACGTTGTCCAACGAACTCGTCCTGGCCATTAGTAAACAGAACATGTCTACCAAATTTAATCAAAATCGGTGTACTACTCAAGTAATCGTTACTCGTTTCAGGGGACGTGGACACACAGACAGACAGACATGAGACAAAAAATCTTCCCTTATGTCTGAAACGGATTTCTGTCTTGGCATTTTTAAAATCGGAGACAGACTTTTTTCGTTCTCAAAAAAACACAATACTTCCGTTACCTTCGGTGAGCTAGAAAGCAAAAGAAAAAATAAATAAAAAAATACAGAAACACGGAAAATCAATTGTAAAAAATATAGGTACATTGGAAACACTATATTCGGATACGGAGATCTAATAGAAAAAAAAGAAATCATAGTGGAGAAAAAAGTATGAAATGAAATAAAGTGTACAACGATAAAAATCAAGTAGAATGAAAAAAAATTGGAGTAATAGGAAATTCACTCATCAGTAAAATATGAAGTTATGAAAGGGGAAAAATGTGATAGCGAAAGGAATTTATAAAAAAAATATAACAGAAAAATTCCATATAGGTAAATAAAAGCAAACTTTTTTTTTTATAGCTTCGACAAACAATCATTTATTCAATAAAATAAATAAATAAAACGTAAAAAAAGGGTAAAAAAAAGAAGGAACAAATATCTAACAAAATCAATTATTGGTCTTAAATATTCTTGTATTTGTGTGAATTAGTCATTTAGATTGCTTATAACAACAATATGAAAAACTGTTTATTTTATAGCTACTGTCTCATTCAACATAATATATTTTTGTAAATGAATAATCTTTATAATATGATAAAATTATATAATTTGTGTTATTTATTAATAATTAAATTTAATTTAATTTTATATAAAAGAACATAGGCGTAAGAATTACACAGAACAAAGGAACATGTACAGATATAATAATATTCCTTAGTCTAAATTACTATATTGTCAAAGGGATAGTTAGTTCAATGTACCGGACAAAGGAATATCACACTTCTGCTTATATATTATGAGATATATCCCTTAGTCTAATTAACTATTAAGACAATGGAATATCCAATATAATCGAAGATAACTGTAGAACCCATTGTCCTTCAGTTTTAGGTTTCTGCACGAAGTAAAAAAATAAACTTACATAACTCTGTCTGTCTGTCCGTTGGTGTCTGTCCGTTGCTTGTTTCAATTCATAAACTACTATAGCTAGGAACATGTAATTCGGTACACACGTGCATCTCGGCATTTGAGGCAACTGTACACTTTTCGAGTTTTCACACTTCATATTTTCAAGATGGCGGCCAACATGGCAGGTGGCCAAAAAAAAAAGTTGTTTCTAGTCACCATGACATGTTATACATCAATTTAAAGGTCTTGAAGAATATGCAACAATTAAAATTTTACACTTATAATTTTAACTTAATCGTACAGAAACCGGCGATTATCGCCTCACGTACTTACGTGAAGCGCGCCTTACTTGTTTTGTATAAGATTTATTTTTTCACGTGATAAGTCTCGATTTTAAAATAGTGTACCAGATCTGCCCCTGGAGTCTCAATATCTCAATGTCTTGGGGAGAAAAAACGTGGCACATCCCTTGGTGTCTCTCACAAATTGTGTAGCCTATTGCAGTGTGCAAACACGGTATTACATTGCTGTAGTGTTTTGCCAGCCAAGCAAGTATGGCAGTATGAGAGCACGCTCGTCTCTGATAAGCCCTATATCTCATCTTAGGTCCAGAGTTGGGTGGGCATCGTCGGGCCCCTGATGAGTCGGACGCGACGAAACGATGCAGGGCATAGCGTAATGCCGAGCCAACATCTTTGTGACGTAATGTGTGATGTTGGAACAGTTCCTATGTGTCACACTTGCGTGGCACATCCCTTGGTGTCTCTCACAAATTGTGTAGCCTTTTGCAGTGTCCAAACACGGTATTACATTGCTGTTATATATATATATATATATATATATATATATATATATATATATATATATATATATATATATATATATATATATATATATATATATATATATAATAGATAAGTAACTTGTCTATTTTATATATTATTTATATAAATATGTATAAAATATGGAGAATATTTTAATAAATTGGTTTATCGAGAGAAAATTTAGGGGAGGGACTTAATTAAAGTAAATTTCCATCTGTGTATTTAGTTGTACAGCTGAGTGGATGAAAGTGTGCAAAATATTGCTGAAACTAAGGTGTTATAGAAGAGGGAATATTTTAACATGTAGATTTATTCATTGTTTCAAGCTTTAGCTACAATATTATTTGGTGAAAAAGATCCTTTGTAATATTGTCATTTCTTCTTGCTTTATTTATTTTCCTTTCTATATTTCGAGGTTCAATTTTATTCCTTTAAAGATTTATTCATAAGGGTTACGATACCTTACTACAAATTTTTAACATAAAATATAAATTTTTTATTCTTTGAATTTATATTAAAAATATTCGTTTAAATAATACAATCAAGAAATTTGAATTTATAAAAATAAAAATCTTTATATAATTTTAAATAAATACAATGCAATTATTAAACAAAAATAGACTCCCAATTAGTGTGGCACATAGCTCCCTCTCATGCTATCACGTACTTAATTGATTTGGGTAAATCAATTGTGTTTCCCCATTTTTTAATCTGTAAAATAGTTCTTTACATAAATTAAAGTATCAATTTAGCAAAAGTTAAAGAGCGCAGAAGGTTCAAATTAATCTAGGGCTATCTGCGGGCTACTTTCGATAAACTATAAAAGTCTCGTAAAAATTAAATAAGTACTTCTGAAGCTATAGGTGTAAATAAATGTATACATGTGGAAGAGAATCAAATGAGCGCAGAAGGTTGAAACTTATATGGGATCAACAATGAGCTAATTATGCCCTACCACATAATTTTCATGAAAATCGAAAGTGTATTTTTTAGATATATTGGTTCAAAAAAATGTTCCCTGATGTCTGAAACTGATTTGTGTCTTGGAATTTTTGAAATCGGAGACCTAAAGATTTTTCATTCTCCAGAACGATCACATAGATTCCTATACCTTCGGTAAGCTCGGAAGCAAAATATTTTCAAGTGTGCTTCTCAGGTTGATTTTTTTTTTTTAATAATAAACATATTGAGTTAGTGTTATTTGTAAGGAACTAAGCACTACTTCGGAACTTTTTCATTTTGATTACCAAAATTAAAAATGTATAAATGTCAAATTTTTTTCACTTAAGTAAAAAAAGAAAACAATGTAAGACGAATCAATAAATCAAATCAAGAAGATATTATATATTTAGGTCAATTCATTTCAAAAGAGGACTACTACTAATAAGGAAGTAACCAGAAGAATAAAAATGGGATGGAGATATATAATATAGTAGTAGTAGATATATAATATAGTATAATAAAAAACGGAAAGCCAATCCACAAAATAAAGGTTTATTTCAAAAAACTAGCTTTCAGCCTCTCGGCCAACATCAGTGGCGGTCAATGGTAAAGGAAAAACCCGACGATGAGCCACATGAGAGAAAATAACGGAAAGGATGGAGATCTTACAATAAATATATTGGCACCTTTTTAGACCAGATGTAGGAATAAAAGAAAAAGTTAAACTATTGAATGGGGTGGTAAGATCAGTGCTACTATATAGATATGAGAGTTGTATTACCAACAAACACAATTTAGAAAAACTCAGGGTCGCTGTGAGGAGAATGGAGAGGATTATGTTGAGGATTAGATTGAACCATAGGAGAAGCAATAGCTGGCCTACAGATGGATACGGAGACAAACAGGTCTACAGGTATCGAAGACATAGTGAAGACAGCTGTAGTAGTAGTGGTTAGACGGGAAAGACGAACTACTTGTTCGAATCTCGCAATGAGGCCACACTGGGCCCATTTTACTAACCCCGTGGTGGAGAGTTCCAGCTACTTCACACCTCATACCTGTGCAATGTATCGCCAAAGCGAGTATGGTGTGGTCATTAGTAAGCGATATAAGAGTGCGTCAAAGCGTGGGGGAAGAGTGCCCCATAGAGGGTGTCCCTCGCCCTGCTCCGTCCTCGAACCATACATACAAATCACATCATCATGACACGGATCGAACCCATATTAAAGCGTGGGTGAAGAGAACCCCTCAGCGGGTGTCCCTCGCCCTGCTCCGTCCGAGATTCATAGATTCAATTCAGTGTACTGTGGCACGGGATCGAACCCACGACCTCGACTCATTGATAACTGGGCGGGCCGCCTAGAGCACCTCGGTCACGCTGACTCCCCTGAAGGCAGCTATAAAGAGAAAATTTAAATTGTCACGACACCTACTGGATGAGAGATAGGGAAATTTCCAAAAACTATACAGTTGTTTCAGATGCTGAGATGCCCCTGTATAACGCAGGGGCTGATTCAGCTGCAGTATTTGGGAGAAACCAAGGGGGTCTAGGGTTTACCCCCAGCCAAAAGGGAGTGTGTCCAAAGGATCTCCCCTGAAAAATTTTTGAGAATTAGGTTCAAAATGGTAAATTTTAGGGTTTTTTTTATCAACTTAAAGTTTGTTTAAAATTGTTTAAAAATGTTTTTTTCCTGTAAAGCTTTACTATGCTATTAATTTGTCCTGATTCATTTTAAAATACTTTCACAACGTCCTATACAGCAACTGACACTAGTGGGTGCACACTCAACTAAGTATACATATAAACAAACAACTATTACATTATGCAAATGAACAAACAAAAAAATTAAATATAAAAAAAAAATAGTTTAGAATTTTAAAATTCTTGCAGATATTTTTTCGCAATTTGGTTGTATTTAGGGGAGGAGGAGTGGGAGGTAAATTTCCCCTCCCCCTCATGGATCCGCCCCTGGTATGGTGAATTTTGTTCAAATCAGTCCATTTTTACGCCAGTTATCGTGAGACTAATACACACACAAATGTTTAAAATCCCAAATCTCTGAAATGAAGAACTCTATCTACGCTCGTTAATTTATGTATTTGCATTAATTTTTTGAATTTCAACTCGCTTTATTTGTATAAAAGAAGAGGAAGTTGACTGAATACAAGAATTGCAACCATATTTTTACGACGTGTCACTGTTTAATAGCATCAATCGTTTTTTTCCTAGCTTTGACAACTTAGCAAGTTTATTCGAAGATATAACTCTTTGGTTCGAAGTTTGTCGTTTCTCTTTTTTTTCACTCCTTTGGTTCAATTTTCTCGTTCTTCGTAAGTTTATTATCGGTCGTAAATGTTCGTTGTTCTTCCAAGTCCATTTTTAAAGTTGTCGATTCAAGTTTCATTGCAGCCTCAGGTGTTACATAGGGGATTTATTCGGTCCTTTACTTTTTTTAATGTAGTTTGATAAATAACTTTTTGATTTGTTACTATTCTATGTATTTTTTTTTTCTTTTCCTTCATTCGTTTCATTTCTATTTCCATTTTTATTATATAAGCAAAAAATCGAAGAAAGAAAGTTTTTTAATTTTACTTTTTTTTAAAAAACAAAAAAATACTTTTATTTTTTAAAGAACCTTTTTTTATTATTGTTATTTGATAAGGATTTTATGCAGCCAAAAAAGTGCATACAATATTTTTCATATTTTTATTAGTTTATAAAGTATATTTATTAAGAAACCAATATAGGTATAAGTCATTAATCAGAACTAGAACAGACACTAAACTCATTTATATAAAATACATTTCACTGAATAATAATATAACATAATACAAATGATTTTCTGAAGTATTTTTAAAATCTCTATTCTTGAGAATATATTTTATATGATTGTATTTTGTCATGAGGTGATTTATTAAATTCATATAGTTTTGTATGATTCTATCATAAGAAAAGTATTCAATCATAATATAAGTATTCAATAAAAAGAAGAAAAAAACTAAACAATAAATATATTGGTATAATTAATTTCAAAGAAAGTTGTTCTATTAAACAGTTTAAAACGACTTATCATTTGTAGTTGGCAATATATTTTGTTTTATTGATAAAACAAAATTCGGTTTCCTTTCAAAGATTAAATATTTAAAATCTCTTTTGTGTCCAAAGGGGTAAAAAATAAAAAAGCTTCTTTATAAGGTAATATTTCGTCCCTTAATTTCGGAACATCTTCAAACCTGTAATTATATATTTAATCAATTATACACAACATTTATCTTTTTAATATAATCTAAATACAAAAAATAATTATTTTAAAAATTAGTGTGGATTTTATACAAACATAATAAATCATTAAAAACTTTTAATAAGTTAAAGACTTTAAATTTCAAATTAAAAATAAGTATTACCTTGAAAGTAGTATAAGTAGAATTAAATCATTATAAAGTTAATTCGTCAGAAAAAATTAAAAGGTGAGTCATTCGAGGTTGCCTGATTGACACCTAGTCACTGACTAACTCTTATGTTATTGTGGTAAGATAAATATCTGTGTATCTGATAACATTCAGGCTTATCTATCACCATCCTTTCTTACATATATATAATACAAACATGCCTACAATACATAAATATTTACCTATATCCTTACGTACATTTAACAAATTTCTGTAAAATTAGATTATCTTTTTCTTTTTAGTAAAATAAAAAATAAAAATAAATATTGTTTAGGACAATAACAAAAACTTAATTCTGGCAATAATTAAATAACAATTTGGGATTAATAACAAAATTCTTAAATTTATTTTGATTAACTTTGAATAAATTAAAAAATAAATATTATTTAGGACAATAACAAAACACTAAATTTTGGCAATAAATAATTATTGATTATAAATATTCAAAAATAAGGGGACAACATATATTTATATTATATATATATATAAAATGGTTAAATATTTAAGAATTTCAGTCATAATTTCTGTTTAACAATATACAATAGTATGACATCAATTCTGGATTACTTGTAGGATTATACAATATAAGAAGCAAGTTGTCCAATTGAACAGCTGAAACTACATATCATTTGTCATTTAATTGGCATACAGTATAAAAACTAAACAATAAACATCACTTGTTATAGGCACTCATAAATATAAATCATTTTCAATTTCTAATACTAGGGATATAACTTATACAAACAGTTTTCTAGATTTTCATATTTAACTTAAAAGTTGTGTCATTCATTTTGAAGAAGATAAAAAACTTTGTATTTGAAATAAAAAAATAAAAACAAAATCCTTCACTTTTTATTCAAGTAAAAAAAAGAGAAGACAGAAAAATCCATAAAATCTTTTACAAAATTAAAACGGAAACAGATCCCATTCCCTGTAAACATTAATTTTTTCTAGTGCTCAAAAATGGGAAAAATGGAGAGAGGCAGAGAGAAAAAAAAAATTAATAAGAAATATGAAAAATGTGATTGGAAATGTTAGAAAAATGATATGGTAGGGACGGGGCAAATGTGAAAACATTCAGAGTATTACTTAAAATGTGCTACATCGCAGAGCAATGTATTCGACTTTTTACACGCTAAAGTAAAAGTGGGAGATATCTGCCATGTTGCAGTGCTTCAATGTTGGAAAAGGGCAACATAGGAGCAACAAATACAGCCTATAGCAGGCCCCTATGACCCTAACTAAACATGATGTACAGCCAGGAGCCCCTAGCTCCTCCATGTCCCCCCTAACGACTCTCCTGTATTTATGTTGTGTCCAATAAATTTATATATTAGCTGCGATATATTGTGATGCTCCAGCCGTTAGGGTTCTGACCCTACACTACATAAACCCTTAGCTCGGATTTTTTTTTTTTTTTTTCTACATTTACTTTTTTACGCTCCCTCTAACATTCATCGAACTAGGGATCGTTTAATTCTTCGTTACGTATATACATATATAAGTTTATTACGTACAGATGCATACGTTATATGAGTATGTATGATAGGTACGACCAAAATATTGTTTTTTTTTTTGGTAGGGTGTTTTTGGTATATGTATGCAATGCAAACATTATACCAAGAAAATATTGTTTGTATATATATATATATATATATATATATATATATATATATATATATATATATATATATATATATATATAAATATATATATTCAATATATGTGTACAATAAGAATTATTTTTTATTTATGCTTCTTAATGTATATATATATAGGTGTAGATCTAATAGATTTATTTATATTATTTTCATTTATAGCAATAACGTATATAAATAAATGTATAATCAACTCATCCAAGTTAGCTGACTGAGGATGTTTTTAAAGTATAATATGAATTATTGAATATAAATATCCTATTAATATATAATTAGAAATTTAGGTACCATACATTTTGCAAAACGTTTCATTGAAATAAGTTTTATTTATGTTTCAAAAATAATTATTTACCATTTAGTTAGCATGTAATTATATATTATGTAGCATTATATACATTTTAACATTTATAAGACGGATTTAAAATTACAATATTTTTAAGTTATAAATTCTGTCATTTTAATTCTAAAATTGATTATTTAGTGAATTTAAGATATAATATTTGATATAATAGGTAGTTAAAAATAAAAGTACTAAAATTTAAAATAATATTGATTGTAATAAACTTTAATTTTAAATCTAATGCCAAGACTATTTGTAAGCTTTATAGACATAAAATAATATTTAAATATATTGGTAAGCTTTCTATAAAAATTTGATATTAATTATTAATTTTGTTTATTTGTTACAGGTATGAACTATTCAGTGGTTAAAAAGATGCTCATTTGAGGTATGTAGTTTGTATTTTATCGTTAATATTTTGTATTATTCTCATAAATGAGTTGACATGATGTATTATCATTTTTAATAGAGTTAACGGAAATATTTTTGTGTATTATTTTAAAAGAGCCCTAGTAGTAGATAATACGATTCATTCCACAAAATATACGAAATTTTTTGTAAATTTAAATCGTATAAGCAATAATATTTTAGATATTAGAGCAGTGGTTCTTAACCGGGGGGCCGCGGCCCCCCAGGGGGCCTCGAAAGGTATTTAGGCACTATATATGTTATATTTGGAGATTTTACGTGGGCCGTGGTTACCAAAAGGTTAAGAACTACTGTATTAGAGAACATTCTTGGTAACTACCGTATAAGATCTCGCATATAAATCGCAGACTGGATTTAGGGCTGAAATTTCCTGAAAAATGGCATATAATACGAAACTGAAATTCGGGGTCAATTTGTTTGTTATTTAGGTATTTTTAAGAGGAAAGAACCACAGAACTGAGAGATTAACCGAATCTCGAATAAATACTGGAAACGGTGGCAGGATCTACCTAATTTAACAACTAGCATTAGCATATAACCAACCTAATATTCTAAAAAAATGTTAAAGATAATTCTCCTTTTAAGCATTCCTATGTTTAAGAGGAATACAGTACTGCATGAGATAACAATCATTCGTAGATGCGGGCTTTAAAGACAACATTAAAAACAAAAATAGTTTCCGGTAACAAGGTCGTGGTATCATAAAATTATAACCTGAATAAGATTGTTAAATTAAACAAACAAAAATAATTTTATCGGCTTCATTTGATTACTTAAGTATAAAATAAAATAGTAAGTCAAAATCAGGTGTGAAATAATTTCATTTAGTAAAACAAACATTTATGATCATATTAGGTTCTTACAGTAGACATGTAGTGTAGCAAGTAGTCGAATTATGGTATTTTTCAATTGGCTACTTATAATGGAAAAAAGTTAAAAAATTAGAAAAAGTTAGAAAAAAAAAAAAATCAGAGCTAATTGGTTTTACTCGTGTATAATATTAAGCACCCCTATTTTGAAAGATAAAAGTGGTAAAAATTGTGCGCATTATACTCTAGTACATTACGCGTCGAGTGCGGAAAGTAGCATTTTGCATGCGAGTGTGGAGTTTGCACCCGAGTGACAGCGAGGGTAGTAAAACCATACAAGCAAAGCAAAATGCAGTTTTCGCATGAGTTGCCTACCGCACTTTATCTACGATTGTTAGATTTTAATAATAAATACAGAAAAAAATATTCCATTAACTTGAACCTACCTGTATGTAAGTTAATTTTGTAGATACTCGAGCTTTTGCAAGGAAACCATGTATAATTTGACTGGACTACTATTGACGGCTTTAAATCTTTCTGTTTTTGCTGTTTATATAAATTTGAAGACGAAGTGTCTCGTTGCTTCACAATGTTGTTTATCTCTTTTTTAGGGTTTCTTTGGTAAAACCAAAAATAAGAAACCCTTCTAGCTTCGTTCCTGTGTCTGTCTGTCACTCTGTATACGGTTCCAATAACTTTTGAATCAAAAGAGATAAAAACATGAAACTTTCCAGTATTAAAGATCGTTTTGACGCGGACATATTGCGTCTGCTCAAATGACAGATGACAGTCAGACATTTTTTATAAACCACTTTTTTGCACTCAGGAGACCTCAAAACGTGTAAATCCGTCAAATCTCAAAATAGAATTTTTGCGCCATCACAATACATTCTCTTTATATGAGAAAGTAATAAATGTTATTACAGTTAATAATTGATAGTTTAATAATTAAACAAGTTATAGACAGGTAGTACTCTAACTTAACTAGTAAGGTTGCATGACAGACAGCTAGTCACTACTTATAATTTATTCATTAATTTAAGTAATTGATTCCCCAAATAGCAGTATCATTATCAAAGTTCTAGTTTTGTGAAATGACAGCTGGAAATGAAGTCTGAAGCTTTAGAATGCATAATAACAACAGCCAGAAGTTTCGATTTCAAATAACAAGGAGATTAGGTTAGGTTAGGAATAATAAAAATAACATGATATTGAACATTTTCATTTACTCCTGCAAACCTAATCGTTAAAACTAATAAAGTCGACTTAAACGTTTAAAATAGAGAAAACATCGTTTTTACCGATATATTTCGTTCTAACGTAACGATTTTAATAAAACTTCATATACTTCGTCTATAGTACAATTGGGACAGGCATGTAAAAATTCAACTTGATAGAAGCAGCAGTTAAAATGAAGTGATACATTTTATAAAAGTTGAAGTGAAGATGGCCGAAACATGTAAGTTAAGGATTATGTAGAAATGTACATTCTCCCCACTACACGGCTCTCTATTACAACCATTCTCTTTAACTATTAATTGCTTACGATTAACTATTTTCTTAATATCTAAAAATTTATTGCATTATACTTGCTTCAATGATAAAGCCACGCGATGCCTAGTTTAAGTCATACATATATATGATTTTATATAATGAATTGCACTTTCGATAAAGCTACTCTGAATCGTGTCGACATTTAAGCGATTTGTGATTGTATTTAATTGCTTTTTACAGGTCTTGAATTAGACGATATTACGCTACACCTACATATCCTCTTTTCACTGTAAACTATTGTCAAAGGAAACAGATAAAAGCAAGTCATTAAGTCGAGAGTCTTTACTGCCATTTGCATGAAATACGCTTAATAAAAGGTTTCTGTTTTATACAAGTTTTCGATTGGTTTCGTCCTTTAAACGTTCTGGGTGTAAACGTCGAAAAGGCTGTGAAGGAGACGGAAACCAATGGAGAGGCAGGGAGAAACATGAGAAATAGGAAACATGTAAATTCAGTCTAGGCAATTTCCCCTTGTAGGACCCCGCCGAATATTAATATTGGACTAGTAAAGGGAGTAAAGGACCCTAGGGCCGCCAAGCAGAAAGGGTTTTTGGATGTGGGAGAGAGTTTGCCAGAGACCTTATAGGGATACAAATGGAATGTCATCTGAGTCCCTTCAATCCGACGTCCCTTTGGGCTTTCTCGAACTAGAAGCTTTAGTAACCCGGCTTATTATGACTCAGGACTTGGAATCTCCCATGCCTGATTATAACGATTCAACTGGAGAGAGCGGGTTAAAACGAAAAGCAACTCGCTTCTAGAAAACGATTATGGTAGGCAATCCCGCCTTTACAAACTCTGCAACAGTGAATCCCTACTCTTGGGTTGGAACAACTTGCTGCGATGCGATTTAAACTAAGTGCTGCCTTACTCAGCTCCAACTTAAACTTCAAGAGTTAAAAGTTAACCTTTTAACTATTTTGAATAAGACGAAAAGGAAAAGTTTATATTTCATGTACGGAGCTGTGGAACCACCAACTGCGTTCTTATTGTATTCATTCAAAAATAGTCTGCCAATGATTATGGTTCATAACTTCCTCGCGCCCTATTTCGTATTCTTAAATTATTTCATGCTTTTACAGCCTATATAATTTGTCAAATTTACTCAATTTTCCCCCATTTTTTTAAGTCTATTTTTTCTAAAATTTATTTTGCTTCCAAGCTTACCAAAGGTAACGAAAGCTGTGGGATCGTTCTGACCACGCGAAAATTTGTTGGTCTCGAATTTTAAAAATTCCAAGAGAGAAATCCGTTTCAGACATCAGGGAACATTTTTGGTTCCGTGTTTGTCTATCGGTTTATCGGTCTGTCGCTCTATTTTTGCTAACCAACATATCTTAAAAACTACACATCCGATTTTAATGAAATTTGGATGGTCATAATTAGCTCATTGTTGGTCCCATATAACTTTCAACCTTCAGCGCTCATTTGTTTCTCTTCCACATGCGCACAAACATACATTTATCTACACCTAAACTGCAAAATTACTTATCTTATTTGTATGAAACTTATATATATAGTTTATCGAAAGTACCACACAGATAGCCACAGATTAATTTGAACCGTCTGCACTCTTTAACTTTTGATAAATTAATACTTTAATTTATGTAAAAAATCCAAACAATTTTGACTGATTAAAATAATGGGGGAAACAAACAAATTAATAAAGGCTTCTTGAAGTATAAAATCAATAAAGTACGTGATAGGATGCGAGGAAGCTATGTGCCACACCGATTGGCAGTCAATTTTGATTTTGCTTCCAACCTTACCGAAGATAACGGAAGCTATGTGATCGTTCAGAACAAACAAAATTTTAAATGTGTCCGAGTTCCAAAATTCTTAAAAAATTACAAGCCTGATTTTAATAAAATTTGGACGGTAGGTCATAATTAGCCCATTGTTGGTCCCACATAAGTTTCAACCTTCTGCGCCAATTTATTTCTCCTCATCATGTGCACAAACACAAATTTATTAACACATATATCTTCATAAATACATAAAAAAAAGTGAATATAAAAAAAAAGAGTGATTTTTATGATATTTGGACAATTTGTCGAAAGCAGCCCGCAGATAGCCCCAAATTTACTTTAACCATACACGCTTTTTAACTTATGCTAAATTAATAAATTAATACAAGTAAAAATCAAAACAGTGTTGACTGAAAAAAAGACGGGGGGGGGGGAATTAAATAAATTTGACAATAATAGGTTCTAAAAGCAAAAAAATATTGAAGCATACGAAATAGGACGCAAGGAAACTATGGCTAAATGGGGGCCTGGGTGGCTCGGAGGCTAGAGCGCTTGCCGTGTAATAACGCAAGTTAAGCAGCATCGAGCCGGGTTAGAAGGTGACCTCAGCTCTGGGTTCGATTCCCGGACCAGGCCCCCCACTCAATGTCTACCCAGCATTGTTAAAACAAGTGGGAAGCTCCTCGAAAGAGTGGCGCCACCATGTTTCGGCCTGGAAACCATGACGATGACACTCCTGGTTCTAATACAACTAGGAGGGGAGTCATGGTTGACGACCATATCTTCACACGACAGTGAGAAGATTTCGGTCCCTAACCCGGGTTTGATGAATGGGCCCACTTAAGTGGCCTGCGTCTTCGGGTGTAAAAGCCCCCCGGTATATAATATAAAAAAATAAATAAAAAATAAATAAAAAATAAAAAATAAAAAAAATAAAAAAAATAAAAAATAAAAAAATAAAAAAAATAAAAATGGCATAAATGCTACACACATTGGCAGACTATTTTATATGAATTAAAGCACCAATTTAGCAAAAATCAAAGAGATGGTGTAAATAAATTTATGTGTGTGTAAGTTGAAGAGAAACTTATGGGCTAATTATGACCTACCATACAAATGTTATTAAATTAGGGCGAGTAGTTTTTAAAAAGTTGGTTCACAAAAATAAGTTCCCTGACATCTGAAACAAATTCCTGTTTTGGAATTTTTGAAATCGGAGACATAAAAAATGTTTTCTCTTCAGAACTATCACATAGTTTCCGTTACCTTCGGTGAGCTCGGAAGAAAAATATATGAATTAATTTGTCTATCACAGAATAAGCCTTTAAATCGTAAGAATTTATATTGCCTTCCAAATGTAATCTACAATGATAAAAAATAAAAGTGTTTATTAAATAGCAACAAATAAAAATATTTTTTAATGCTTAAAAGGAATTCAATAGGTTTTAAATTGTTATCAAAGTTTCTCTTTTAATTTTTTTTTTTTTTTTTTTTTGCACAATTTTCTATATTTTGTTTTCATTCTTTGGTTACTGTGCGGTACCAAGAATTTGTAATTTAATCCAGGAATTTTTTTGGTCCATAAAATCCTCTTTTTTTCTTAAGATGAAAATAAAAATATGTCCAACAAGGATAATCATATATTATTAACCTTATAATATAATAAAAAAATCCATCCGGCATTCTAATGTCGATTTTTTGATGCTGTCAAATAGGTTATTGAACTTATTAAAAATATTTTAAGAGGCAGTGAGGATAAAAGAATATTTTAGACATCGAAATACTAGATAGTTACATTTTGCTCATTGATTATATGGGACATGCCAGTTACAAAAATTATTCGAGCAAGTTAATACTAATTCACATATGATTTCATACATTTTAGTAATGTCCCACATCCTCTAATCAATAATATATATTTATCCTCAAAATGGTGATCTAGGTATGCCTCATTTGTGACTTTTCTGGTCCTTCTTAACCTTCTAGTATATTTTTACCTTTAAACTGTCGTTTTTTAAAGATTTTTATTAATTTTTACTGGGTGTCTGCCATCCACTCATCCCTACAAGTTTCACGGGGCAGCCTCATTGAGCTTATGAATCAAAAACAATATTAATTTACGAGTACTTCGTATTATAGAACGATTTCGTCACCGTTTAAATTGATAATGAAAAAAAGTACAATAACCCTACTGTGCAGGAAAGGGCAGTTTTTTTCAATTGCAGTAATATACAAGACTGCGCTAACTAAGACTCAAGTTTTGGACTCATGCTGGCCACTACTGCAGTGCTGCTTTTCCCTAGTATTTCTCAATTCACGTGGTCTAGTTTATTTCTGCAGTTCAAAGAAACTGATCAGCCTTGCATCGCCACCCTCTCAATACAGTTATTGCTATAACGATATGATCGCTGCCTAGTTCATAACTCTCCTTACAAAAAATAAAAATCAATTCAATAATTTCAACTTTTGAAGATTTCAGAATTATAAATATATAATTACAAGATAAAAAGAACTTTTTATATACTACGTTTTTAAATTTTCTGTTGAATCATATATGTAATGTTGATAATATAATTGTTATTGTTATATATAATGCTAGCGAAAAAAAAAAAAGTTCCTAATATATTTACTTCACATAAATGACAACCTAGGACAATAGTGTAAACAAACCTGGTTGCCACACGTCAATTAATTTATTTTTTTGTTTACTTTTCCTTTTTCGCTGTCATTCAATGTTAACCTCTTAATAAAGAATCACAAATTTGAAACTTGTCAAAATGAAGATTGTAAATATGGGACAAGTCAAAACAAATAAAATAACTTGCGGATTTTCTCCGAACTAACTTTCTATACAGCAAAATTTGCTGAAAACGAATTATATTCTGCTGAAAGATGGCTAAAAGTAATAAAATAATGCATTGTCATCGTATTCTGAGCTATTCAAAAAGTTTCAAATGCCTAGCTATTCGGGAAGTTAGTTAATAATCGATTGCAAGATTTGTACTGAACAAACAAACAAACAAGAAAGCAAGCTAATAAAATCGTAGTAAAATTCTCTGCCAATTAGTGTGGCACATAGCTTCCTCGCGTTCTATTTTGTATAATTTAATGATTTTATACTATTATAACCTATTATTGTCAAATTTATTTTCCACCATTTTTTAAGTTTTGGAAACGCGATTTAAATTTTGTAATTTACATTCCCATACCTTTAAAGTGATAAACTACTCAAAAATTACAAAAAATATAAATAATCGTCGGGATCAGTTCGCAATTGTTCGTAGATCGAAGAAATTTTGTGTTGTGATATTTGCAACATTTTTCCTGTGTGTGGGCAAAGAAGATTAAATTGTATATCAAATTTCAAATCTCAAGCTACACTAAGTCAGTAGACATGATCCAAGATGTGACGGACTGACGGACGAACTACCAAAAGCATAAGGATGACCTCGAAACCCTAAAAATAGAAAGTAGTCAAAAGTAATGTCAGTAGTGAAAGCTCGACTTTGAATAATAAACTTACATTTAGTAGGGAGACGTCATTTTTATTCCTAATCAAGCGATCACTATTCGTGTGAACAAGATTTGCATTTAATCTTCTTTTTTAGCCGAAAAATTCTGGTGGAAACAACTAACTTAGTACCACGTCTACATTCTAAATCGACCCATCTTCTATGTTATATAACAGATGTTTTTACAGTAAAGACTAAATCAAGAGAAGGACAGCTGACTCGAATGAATAATGGCTTAAAGCATGGACACATAAAATATAGCGTGTCAACTTCTTTTTTAAAAACCATGCAAACTCACTCAACTATTCCCTTTCAGGAGAATCATGACATAAGATATGTCTTACTTTTATACCTAAGAT
Source organism: Gerris lacustris (assembly GCA_951217055.1). Lineage (NCBI taxonomy): Eukaryota > Metazoa > Arthropoda > Insecta > Hemiptera > Gerridae > Gerris > Gerris lacustris. Next base: position 7,588,123 of record OX578281.1, on the reverse strand, counting down.
GGGATTGTTAGCCCCTTAAACGTGCTAAAAAAGAGCTTTAAACGTGTTTCTACATCGATTTCAGGCTTACCCTGATAAAAGTATTTCGACCTTTAGATCCAGTTCTTTATCTTAATAGATTATCGTAATGAGGAGCTATTAACATGAGGCAATTCATATGGGAATTGCTGCTACTTTTCTCAGCAAGTCTCTCGTCTGCAATAAACTTTAATCGTCTATTAAGATAAGGTCTTCAAGAGACATAAAGTTGAGCTAAGTTAAAAAAGTGAGCTTAACTTCCCCAACCATCAATAAGAATAAAGTAAAGTTAAAATCGTATATTATTCTATCCAGTTAAGTAAATAATAGAGAAATAATTCCTAACACTTAAAAGAATAAATAGAAAATAGTTTTGGTGTCGCGGGACACCCGGTAGGAAGTTTCTTACGCTTTTCATTAAATATAAATTATAAAATCATACTGCTAAGTATACGATGCTAACTCCTTATACATAGCGGAGTTAGAAAAGAGACAAAATTAAAAGTAACTAACTATTTTTACTTAGCGTAGTTGAGCCAAAATTAAATGCTTTTTTATTTTCTCATGTAAAGAGAATGTATTGTGATGGCGCAGAAATTCGATTTTGAGATTTTGATATCTACACACGTTTTGAGGTCCTCTGAGTCCAAGAAAGTGGTTTTTAAAAAAATGTCTGTCTGTCGTCTTTCGTCTGTGAAGACGCGTGGAGCCTAAGCTACTGGGCAGATTTTGACGAAATTTGGCATACCTACATGTTCAGAAAAATCATATCCCGAGGCGAAATCGAGAAATTAATTTTAGCTTCAAATTTGGGGGCGCTAACCCCAATAAACTCTGAAAAAAACGTGAAAAAAATATCTTGAAAACTGTTCCAATGATTTTGATTAAAAAATTCTAAAATGTAGTCTATTTAAATACGAATCTAACGATATATGCCATTTACCCGGAAAAAATCTAGTTCCTGAGAAAATCCCTTTAAACGTGGATGGAGAGAGGGTTCGATTCCCCGCCAATAAGAAGTTATTTTTTATGATAAGTTTTTATAAAATGTTGAATAATAATTTATTATACATAATAAAACACAAAACTAATGAACGGAAATCATTGGGCTAAGTAATTTAAACTCATATTATGAAAAAGTTTGTCTGAGTTGTCTCGGACCGATTTTCTTTGTTTTTGATACTGTGGGTGGGTTTAATATTTCACTTTAACTCACTATATCTTTGATCACATTTCCGACAGGAACTGATGATGTCCACTTATCCGACATGCACTGATGATGTCCACTTATCCGACAGGCACTGATGATGTCCACTTATCCAACATGCACTGATGATGCCCACTTATCCGACAGGCACTGATGATGTCCACTTATCCGACATGCACTTATGATGTCCACTTATCCGACAGGCACTGATGATGTCCAATTACGTGTTTCGTCTTATAAAGCTATTGTAGAGAGTTTCAAAGTATTTCACTCGAGTAAAAAATGTAAGCCATTGGAATAAAGTTTCAACTCATCAGTCATTCGATAATCTAATTTACCCTGTTAATAATCTAATCAATTACTGTGATAGCTATTACCTAATATCGTATCATAATTAAGTAATATCGACATTTTAGTGAAACCATGAACAACATATGATTGACATCACATAATATTAGATCTAAACAAAAGTAATCGTTAATGATCAACTGTCAAACATGTCTATAGATTCCATTGACAGATAAGTAATCCCCGTTCAACTGTATGTAGTTTAATATATCCGAAAGCTGATAATATCTAATTGTGTAATCTAAGGGGGAATAGCTAGACTATAGGGATCAAGGACAATGATAAGGGGGGGGGGGACAATTAATGCAGCATATCACGTTACGGTTAACATAATTACGGTTTCGAGTGTAACATAGTCAACCTCTTCAACTTTGAATAGGTTATTATAGCTATCATTTAAATCATATACAGATATTGTTGTACGTTATCACACTTAAATGTGTCTAATTTCTTAACTAGATAAATATGTAAATACACTTTGATATAATAATTCAACTATTCAACATTTACATATTGATTAAAACGACGTTTCTAATCATATAATTTCTCATATACCTAATATCAATAATGAAGTATACTTAAATCTAAATTACAATATATATTAATAATAGTTGTAATACCTGTTCATCATTAATATGTATTTTTTTTTATCTGTGGCAGCGGTTATAAATAGTTATTTATGCACCTAGGGAGTAAAGTAAGCCATTATTCCCTGAGCGAAAAAGCTTGGTTCTTGAGGCGAAGCCGAAGGAACCATGGTCCCTAAATCCCGAGGCGAAGCCGAGGGAATTAGACTCTTTAATTCCCGAGGCGCAGCCGAGGGAATAACTCTAATTAGCTCCTGAGGCGCAGCCGAGGGAGATAATTATCGCGAGGGGAATAATGACACTTTACTCACGAGGTACATACATTATTTTATCTCCAGTAGGAAGAAAATACACATTTTCGTCCATAGCACAGTTTTTATTTATTATTTTAATAAATAACAATAATTATTAGAACTTTTAATAGCAGATATAAGAGATTCAATATTAAAAACAAATAAGAATTGGAATTAAACTCAAATAGAAGGTTATTTAGATGCAGGTTATAATGTTGTAAACAAAGATAAACATGGTCAAAAAAGCGCAGTGCCGCCAACCTGATTTCAACAACTTCATTACAGTAGCCATACATTTTCTACTATTTATAAAATAATTAAGTTGCAATCTTTACTTTTTTGCCCTACTTTACTTTTTCGCCCTACTTTTACTTTTTCTCCCTTTGAGCCCTTACTTTTTGAGTCAGGGATGAAAAGACCTGTTTTAGTCCCTCCAAACTAATTCAAAATCATAACTTTTTTCCTTACTGGAGATAAAATCATATTATACATTATGGTGTTTCAGTTAAGCACAGACACAGAAAAAAGGAGTGATTTCTACTTTGAATTTTCTGCGAACAAATCTATTTTCATGGACATCAAAATTCATATTTTATGGAAGCTCAAAGTTAATAATATAATCTCTTTTGATAGAATATAAACATTTTTTTAGTAGCTTAGTAATTTCATCGATAACAAACCCGATTTGGTCAAACAAATAGTTTATTTTAATGCGTACTTACTCCTTTTTAGGGTTCCCAAGATCCTTCTTAAAACACTTATGCCGAGGGTTATGTGTCTCTCTGTCCGTCGTTCTTTGGTTCATAACTCCCAAACCGTTTAGAGTAAAAAGTAGAAATAAAAAACGTTGACGCAACTTTTTGACCTGAACGAAGGAAAAATACGTAAAAGTTGAACATTTAATATGCCCTTGCGCAATGTTGCAACAATGTTATAATCTGAAATATTATATTTTAATTGTCAAGTGGGGTATTCAAATGAAAGCTCCTGAAGAGTTGGTTACAAATATACATATACTTTGCATTCTTTATTGGTATATTAAGTTGTAATATACCTAAATCCTACCACCCTATAACGGCTAGTAATAAAATTTTGAAATAATTCGTGAAAATACCTTATTATGGGACGATGAACATTTTCCGAAAAAAATCCCAGTTTTTATTATTCGAAAATTTTGTGAGTGATTTAGTTTGTTTAATTTAATCTTGCTATCATTGCTGATAAAAAACATTGTTATCCCCGGGGGATCGAACCAGGGACCCTTTAATTTTTTGTTTGATTTTGAGGCCTTCCACCTCAATTTGTTTATATTTTTTTATTTTCATTCAGAACAGGAGGGGGAAATGAAAATATGTTATTTTATAATTTAATAACTTAAAATACTTAATCATCTACGAAACCTTAAAAATTTCTTGGATGCTAGTACGTCCCTGTGATTTTTACGATTCCGCATACCAAATTCTTTCTTTTTAATTTAATAAGTATGTGCAAAAGACTCTTAGTAACTGAAAATATCGGGAAATAATCTACATTTCAATAGACCATAAATATTATATTTAATATTATATTTTTATTTTTATTACTGGTCTTATATTACTTTGCTTTGTAAGTTTCGTCGCACATTTCCGTTTCCCCAATTTTGAACCACTTCCTGTGATTCAATCTTCCCCAAATTTTGCACATAGATACAACTAAGGTGAAGAATACAGAAACCAAAAAAAAAACAAAAAAAAATGGCGTCAAATTTATTTGCTTTTTAAGTTTCATCTCACACCTATTACCCAAATTTTGAACCACTTACCGTCATTCAATCTTCCCCAAATTTTGCACATAGATACAACTAAGGTGAAGAATATAGAAACCAAAAAAAAAAAGGTTGAAAATAAGACCAGTTTTGAAAAATGGCATTTTTATATTAATTATTTAATATTATTTTATTATATTTAGTTAATATTATATTTTTTTGCTGAAAATTCGATGTTACACCCTCTTTTACGTATCTATGCTCAGCAACTTTTAAGCCTTATGGGCGTAAATTTACGTTTTCAATTTTCATTGCAAAAGGCCTATGGGGGTACATTTACGTTTTCTAGTTTTTCTTTGTTTGGAGGCATGGTACTGTCAGTGTAAATTTATTTAAGTAAATCTAGCGCTATCTCTTGGCTCTATGGAGTATTATGCATGTTCACAGAAGAACCCAGTAGATAAAGTGAGGGTTGAAGATGGTAAAGAAAGAAATGATAAACGAGATTTCGTCATCTAGGGTTTGTAAAACCTATCATCAATGTACTAGAGTGCAGCTTGCCCCTAGCCTTAGGGTTTTTTCCCATACATGAAATTCCTCAGGCATTAAGAACCCTTTTATACCTAATTTATTATAATATTATCTAGACTTTACCCGGTTTTCCCGACTCTTTTCTTATACCTGCTTTTTACGTATTTATACACGTTTTATGTACTATATATTCTTATGTATATATATATATATATATATATATATATATATATATATATATATATATATATATATATATATATATATATATATACTCATTTAGCGACTGTAATTTTTAATACAAATCATTTTTATAAAAGTATTACTATAAAATAGGGTTTATCAACTGTCTTTGTGTAATATAATATGATAAATTAGCTTAATTATAGTCAGAGAAAACAGATGACGTCTTAAAAAATGCGTGATACATTTAGTGTGTAAGGTAGATGAAACCTCAGGCCAGGGGAACAACCTTACAATACAATAACTCAGTCCTTAAAGGGTTCCGTTTACACCATGTTCATTATTATACATACAAATTAATAAAAGTATAAATTGAATAGTAATCATTACAAATAAATCAAACTTACGAGTTATTATGATACTCCATGAGTATCAGTTAGTTATTATAGTGAGCAGTTAGTTATTAGTGAGTATCAGTGAGTTATTATGAGTTATTAGTTACATACACAACGATCAGATACTTAATTATCTCACAATTCACCATTTACCTATAATTGAATAAATCTTTACAACATGTTAATAAATCGTGTCAATTTTTTTACCTTTTATATAAGTTAGCAAAAAAGAAATAAACTACTTTACTTTTTATTTTTTAAAGGATTTATGTAATATTTTTCTCTCTCTATTATAAAAACCACGGGAAAGAATATTCTTTTTTTAAACCAGGAAAATCCTTTTTTTCTCATCTCCCTAACTTAGTTTTTTTTACTTTTAAAAGTGAGTTAAAAGTTCTTTTTTTTCGAACTTTTTGTTTTGTCCTGTTAGTGGGAGTTTTTTTGGTTTTTTTTTGTTTCGTCGGTTGTCTCTCCCTTTAGAACTCTAGAGTATATCGGGGATGCGGCAAGATGGTTCAACTTGATAAAGCCACTATCAAAGTTTTCTTTTTTTATACTAACTGGTAAAGTATAAAAACGAGTGGGGGGTGGTTTGAAATCTAAATGAAATCTGCAAGGCCGAAGCCTTTATATTTATTTGGTGCCTGGAGGCAGTTTTCTTCTATTGTCCACTGAAAGTTCTTCAATATCAAAACCAGTAAAATCCTCTCCTTCTGTCTACTTTAGTTCTCATTGACAAAACGGATATAAAACTTTTTATTTCCTATCTTCTTTTCTTTTTATGTCACTCAATAGTCTATTTTATTTTTTACTAAATGCAAATAAATTGTTTGTCCTTGAATGAAATAATTTTAATTCTTTGGTAAAATTCAGAAGTTAATTTAGAAATGAATTACGTGTCTGACATTGAATAAACTCTAGAATTAGCGCCCCATCCATTGTCGTTCTTTCCCGATAGACTTTCCTTTTTCTTAATCGCGAAGGAAATCACGGCATGATTGATAATCATGTTCATTCATTACCATCCACACAACCACTTTCCTGCACTCTTTCCTGTGAGACAATCCGCTCATTCCATCCTGCAGGCTTGCCGTGTGACTACAATCCCTTCGTTGCCCTTCCACATGAAATAGCAGAATCCTGTTTGTTTTTAAATTTTGTGAGACCAGAAGGAAAGAACGCGTGTGGGTGGTCTCTTTCCTCTCACTTTCCAAGGGAATGTTGTCTCGTCGAGGGAAAGCGTGTCGTGTCATACAAACCTTTGGGATTCGTTGCCTAACTGGGATAATCTTGCAAGATTATAATCCTGCCGTTCTTTCCTCTTGAACCCCATACACTGACACTCTTTCTTGACGGAATCGGCTTTCCTTAGGGAAAGAATGACAGTGGATCTCTACAGTTATCTCTATCCCATCCACATGAAACTTATCGGTTGACAAGAATGGAGAGGATGGCGTGACGGGATGATCTTGCAAGATTATAATTCTGCCGTTCATTCCTCTTGAACCCCATACACTAACACTCTTTCATGACGGAATCGGCTTTCCTTACGAATAGAACGACAGTAGATGGGGTGCTATTGTCAAGCTTATTGAAATTATTATTTTTAGTCGCGTTGTTTTCAGGCTAGTTGTTCGCTGGAGCAACTACAAGCGACTGCCTGTTAGTCAATAAAAGATCGTAGTCCGACTGGGGTCGTCCAGTAAAGGCAACCTTTAGACGACATTCGTTTGCGACTTCACTCTGAAAAAATCGGTCCGGGACAACTCACAACTAACTTTCTCATTTCATCTGGGTCCCAGATCCCAGAAACTTTTTGTCTTTTATTTTCATCAAAATCTAGGAAACTAGATTATTCCTAACTAGAAATTCTCAAAAACGGCTTAAATCGTCAAAGTTGTGTTTGAATGAACTGCATTTTATAATTGTTTAATCAAAATCGTCGTTTAGTCTAAACAGTTTTCGATAAATAATATTTATAAGAGTTTTTGGGGGATAGCAGCCCCCCAAAATATGTAGCAAATATTATTTTTTGATTTCATCGAGGGGTGTGATTTTTCCAAACATGTATGTATACCAAATTTCTCACGCTTCTACACAGACACCAATGACAGACGAAAAAAAAAAAAAAAAAAAATACGCATGACGAAAGTTGATGTTAGTTTGTCCCTTGATTGATAGTTATTCATCAAGGATTGTCCCATTATCATTGTTATTCATCAAAAGTGACACTAGAAGAAAAACTTGTACACGCAAATCTAGGTTGACGTTAGGCAGACACTTTTTTGTACGCAATGTTAATGTTTGTGGGCGTGTGTGGTACATTTTCAGTATAGTACATATATATATTAAATGTATTAGAGGTTATAAAAAAAGAAGGTATATATATACTCGTATACATACATATAATGTACTTATATTTATTAATATTGCAACACTACATTCAACTACAAGTTCAAATGTATCACATAATTGTACAGTGTAGCATGGTAAATACTATATTTTAGATATATGTTGATCATTTTATTTGATTAATATGAATGATATTGCTTTCACTAGATTCCTAGTATTTACTATTGAAAAGGTTTTTTTCATTAATGTGGGGCAATTTGATTTTAATATAGACCTTCCTCCTAACTCCAAATAAGAACTTTTCCCTCCAAAGTCTCCCATTCACATTTGGACCCTAGTATATCATTTTTTTTTATTAACCTGTTGCTTTGCCAATTATTTTCCTTTTATCATTTTTGTATTTATTTTTATTTTTCTCTTTTGTATACTATTTTTTGTTCACGAAAACTTTTTCATCTCCACTTTTTATTCGCTTGGTTGAGCTTGATTTGTATCAGGGTTTAATTTAATACTTTCATGAAACTGTCATGGTGAATAAAAAAAAAATGCTTATCACTTTTGTTTGACCTCAAGCTTTATCAATTTTTAATCTTTATAGTATTATTGATTAAAAAGCCATTTATTGCAAGAAAAATATTTCATACATAAATAAATGCATACATAAATACATACATTATACATAACACATACATAAATATATTAAAAAAATCACAGGGAAGTACTTGCGTCCAAGTACTTTTTAGGGTTTTGTAGAAGATTAAGCATGCCCGTTATGTAATTATGATTTTATTCTTCGATCTCAAGGGTCCGGGTTCGATCCCCCGGGGGGTCACAATGTTTTTCGTCGGTAATAACGACTAGAAAAATTCATTTTTTCAGACCATTTCCATCGCTTCACCATAAGGTATAACCATGAATTATTTCGAAATTTTAGGACCACCCGTTATATAATGGTTGGGGAGGGGGGAAATTTTTGGGGTATATTTTGACTTATAAAATTAATAAAGAATGAAAAATTTAAAAAAGCAAATATATATTTAAATCCTACTCTCCACCAGCTTTCATATGATACCCAACTCAAAATTTTAAAAAAATAAAATTTTTGGCGCACTTCAAATTTTCGCGCCCAAAATTAGTAATTTTTTAAAATTTGGGATGAACTCCCGGAATTTTCATCGCCCCACAATAAGGCATTAGCGTGAATTATTTCGAAATTTTAGGACCAGCCGAAGTATAGTGGTTGGGGGGGAATATTTTTTTTGGGTATATTTTGATTTATTTACCCAATAAGGGATGTAAAATTTAAAAATATATATCTTTGCGTCCTACTCTTCAGCAGCTTTCATTTTATATCCCACTCCAAAATTAAAAAAAATATACATTTTTGAGTTTACAACATTTTTGCGAATTGCGCATGCGCATATTTAATTTTGAACTTCTGTATATTTTTCCTGTGGTTGGGTCAAAAAGTTACACCAGTATTTTAAATTTCAGCTCTATAGCTTAAACGGTTCGGGCCCTATGAACCAAAGAGCGACGGACAGACGGACACATCACCCTCGGCATAAGGGTTTTGAGAAGAATCTACAAAACCCTAATTAACACTTCACTTAATCAACAATATAAAAAAAATATATTGCTAATCGGTGGTTAGCCATGGCACCATTGTTTTGGTTATTTTGCTTCCGAGCTTACCGAAGGTAACGGAAGCATTGTGTTCACTTTTGAAAACGAAAAACTTTTATGCCTCCGATTTTAAAAATTCCAAGACAGAAATCCGTTTCAGACATCAGGGAACATTTTTGGTCTCGTGTCTGTCTGTCGGTCTGTGTCCGCGAATTATGAAACGTGCGACGATAACTTGAGTAAATGTGGACCGATTTTGATGAAATTTGGTAGAAATGTTCATTTTACCAATGCCCAGGACGAGTTCGTTGGACAACGTTATCCGTCCAAGCGTTCACGAGCAACTCTTGCGTAAACCTGAACTTCAAATTTAAAATTGAAATTTTAGGTCGGGGAAAAAATCTAACTCCATCTATTCAATGAGACAAACATTTTTTTCAAATACAATTTTTTAGTTAAACCAACAGCGACACCGCTATGAAGTGTTAAAGATCGCTAAAACTATTAATAGTTTTTACCCAATAAACAATATAACAATTTATTTTAACAATAAAGTACATGATAGGATGCGAGGAAGCTATGTGCCACACTAATTGGCATTTTTTTTTATTTTAGTCCCCCATTAAAAGGGTGTACCAAAGTAAAATATGGGACATGAGGTAACTCTTAGTTGAGTAACCCATAAAACAAACTGCCAATTGGTGTGGCACATAGCTTCCTCGCATTGTATCGCCTACTTTATTAATTTTATGCTTTTACAAGCCATTGTTGTCTAATTTGTTTAATTGTTCCCCCTATTTCTTAATATGTCAAAATTGTTTTGATTTTTTACTTCAATTAAAGTACCAGTTAAGCAAAAGTTAAAGAGCGCAGACGCAGACGGTTCAAAGTAATCTGGGGCGATCTGCGGGCTACTTTCGATAAAGTGTATAAATGTTTCATACAAATCAGTTAAGTAGGTAATTTTGAAGCTATAGGTGTAAATTAATGTATGTTTGTGCGCATGTGAAGGTAAAAGTTGAAACTAATATGGGACAGACACGGAACCAAAAATGATCCCTGATGTCTGAAACGGATTTCTGTCTTGGAATTTTTGAAATCGGAGACCTAACATTTTTTCTTTCTTCAGAACGATCACATAGCTTGCGTTTCCTTCGGTAAGCTCGGAAGCAAGAACGATATTCACGATTTCAAGCGTACGTAAATGTAGTTTTATTTATCATACAAGGTTATAATATTTAAAAAAAAAAAAAAGTCCAGTCAAGCACCATGACATAAGAGCGAAATTTCAAAGAGATCGGCGTATTATTGGCTTATGATAATATAGGAAAATTTTGGTTTAGAATTTGGAAGGGTGAAAAAAGAAATTTTGGTACACGGGGGACGGGGGTATGGCGTAGGGTAGGGCGGGGCTAGTTGAGCATAGGGGTAAGTTGGGCAATTTAAATATCTCTAAAAGTACGACGCATGTCACAAAAATACTTCAAATGATGGAAAGATGGGGACGAGGAAGGAGAACGTATCGCGCGACCTTCAGTTGCCCTACGACAATCGAGTAAGATGACAGACACCTTTTTTAATTTTCTTAGCAAAAAGTAAAAAAACTGTTGATCGCAATTTTTCTCCTAGACTCATACTAAAACACCCATCTACAATCACGTAAGTGTTCATATTTTATGTATTTATTGTACTTTTGATTAGAATTAGCTATTTAGTCCCAAGTCTACCCGTTTCTTTCATAACTTAACTTTTTATCTATAAGTCTAGTCGGGGCTAGTTGGGCAGGCTTGCTCAACTTGCCCCACTCTTATACTACTACAAAAAGTTAAATGTTTATTTTTTATTTTTACAAATACTAAGCAGACTCTGGCAGACGGCTAAAATAGTTATGCCTTTTTATACTTTGTAATAACAATTTGTATAATAATTGTAATTATAATTTTGAAATTATTAATAAAAAAAAAGAAAGTTACATGTCTTGCATTTCATTTTAGGATGCAAACATATAAAAGAAAAACGTCAAGGGGTTCGGCTATGAGTCAACAGTCAAGTGAAGCTGCAAAATCTGTCATGGCCGACAAGAGCATGAACGCAGCTGCAAAAGAATTTAAAGTAAAACGAATGACTCTCACATTTTTATTGTTATTTTTATATTGTTTTTATATTTACATTTTTTTTATCCTTAAAAATAAATAATAAAACATAATTTTAATTACAAAAAGTGTAATAATATCCAAAGATAAATAATAAGTTATGTCGTAAAAGTGTGTTATATTTGCTTTAGATTTATGTTGTTTGTTTGTTGTTGTTTCTGTGCCTACATTAGAGATAGAACTTAAAAAATATATATTTGATTATGAACTGAAGTTTTACTGTAGTTTTGAGCAATTTCCACATCACTATTAACCTATTCTGTCCATTCCCCAACTTGCCCCTACTATGGGGCAGGTTGAGCAAGTAGGAGGTTTCTCGCATTAATGATAATATTTTATAAACCAGATCTGAAATAGTTTTATTTTTTGAATACATTTAAAGAAGGGTAAATTACTTATCTAACGTTGAAGGAATCAAGTAAATCGGATGAACCGTTTAGGAGTTATTATAGATTATATAAAAAATTGCTCAACTAGCCCCGCCCTACCCTACATAAGTCAAAATTGTATTTACCCTTCAAGATGCATATCGTTGGAAAGCTCTTTAAATGCTTCTTTTTGTCATATTATCATGTAAGAAGGGGTAAAATGGAAAAACATTTTTTTATGCTATATTTGACCCTAAATTTTCAAAATTTGACCCCTAAATGTACTCCAATTATGCTGGCCAATAAACTCATCCTATCTTTTGATATTATTGACATTTTAACATTTAATTGGATTTTTTAAGTGCATCCTAGCGTGAGAAATCATCTGGAGTGACACACACATATGTATACATAAAAAGTGTTAAATTTCAGGAATCGATTAGGAATGGTCTTAAACGGATTGCCATGGAGAAAAGTTTCAAAAATTCGCATTTAAAAAAATGTTTAAGTCATTGCAATAGCTTAATTTTCTTCGACAATTAGCTAAATGAAAGTCCATTTACTTATAATGAATGACTCAGCTGCTATAAGATGCTCATTCAAGGACTTCCATAAGTTCAATTTTAAACCTTAGAAGTTAGCTTTAAAGGTAGTTAAATAAAGCGAAATTAAATCCTACAGAGGTCTTTTTTAAGATAAAAGGAAGTGATAAGGAAAATATAAAGAGGAAAAAGTAATAAAGAAGAGACTTGGCTTTGAAATAAAGGAAAAAGGGATCGGAAAGGGCCAAGTAACAGATGCCGGCCAGTAAGTGTTAAACAGAGTTTAATGTAAACAAAACCCTGTTTGCAGACAAGATTGAAGTAGGAACTAAAAGTTAAGGGCAAGGCATGTCGGCCCTTTTCCTCCTTCAACTCCAGCTGCCCTCAAGCATGCTTTCCAACTATCTCTTAAGGGCAACCCAAACAAAAACCTCTAGGTGAACATAGTTATCACATGAAACGAGGGCTTTTTTGATTCAAAAACCTTTTGCCTCAAACAGTGATAGGTGGAAAAAATAAAAAGGATGTGATAAGAGAGGTTACTATGAAAGTGATAAAGATTTATCCTGGAAAAACCTCGGGATTTTCTTTTTTTCAACCTCGCCCTCCTCCTCCCCCCCCCCCCTTCCCAACAGAATGTTGTATAAAGGTGACCAGTATTTTCTCTGGTCTTGTTCAACAATTAAATGGGTTTAGAAGTAGTTTTTCTTTAGTTTCCCTTTTATTCCTATTTAACAATTTTGAGAGAAAAGCTGAGCGAATATAGAAAACTATATATATATATATATATATATATATATATATATATATATATATATATATATATATATATATATATAACCTTTTTCCTATCTTGAAAAACAAGATACTGTACCAGTCATTGCAAGAATAGTAGAAAAGAATACATACACCAAACAAAAAATATCAGATCATCTATCTTTGTGTAACCTTTTGTAATTCCATGTATTTGTAGGTGGATCCTATTGTGGGTAAACATTTTTCTCACAGAAATAGTTAATTAAGTATAAATAATTAATGTAATTATTATTTATTTATGACAAGAAATAAAATAATTAATTAGTGTACTTATTATAAATTCCGAATAGATTATAGATTTCAAAACCATTTGCCTCAAACAGTGATAAGAAAAAAAATAAAATTATGTGATAAGGAATGTTACTATAAAAGTGATAAAGATTTATCCTGGAAAAACCTCAAGATTTTATTTTTTCTTCTTTTTTTAGTGTAATTATTATAATTATAACAAGTAATTATAAGTTATAAATAAATAATTAAATGTATATATATATATATATATATATATATATATATATATATATATATATATATATATATATATATATATATATATATATATATATATATATATATATATATATATATATATATATATAACATTATAATATATATAATATACGTTTATATGTCTATCCTCTTATGAGTAAAAAATTTCTAAAACGTCAATTAAATGGTGATGTTTCGACTTATCCGTGCATTATGAAGCCTTTGAAGCTATATTCAATTGGGGAAAGTCATAATAATTGTAATTTTTAGCCAGAACTTATTGCTCCCGTTGTCATATTCAATATAATAAAATCCGTCATATACAACCATCTGTCTCTCCATTCTTCTCGAAATGGTGAAATCAAATTAATACATGAATGGTAACTATTAATAGTTGTATACATGAGTTATCACAGATTTAACATTAAAAAGAAAAACCTAAAAAAAAAAAACCAAAAAAAACATAAAACAAAGAAAACATAATTATAACTAGACCACACAGAATTTGTAACATCAAATTTCAAAACTATGGTAACAGTATTTTCTTTTGAAACTCCATGGCTTTAAAGGCTTGATAATGACCGCTTCATGTAGGTGTAAATAAATTTAGCTTTGTGCACATGTTGAAGAGAAACAAATGGGCGCAGAAGGTTGAAACTTATATGGGACCAACAACGAGCTAGTTATAACCAACCATAAAAATTTTATAAAATCGGACGCGTATTTTTAAAGATATGTTGGTTAGCAAATATTGAGTGACAGACACGGAACCAATAGTTTTCCCTGATATCAAAACGGATTTCTGTCTTGGAATTTTTGAAATTGGAGACATAAAATATTTTCATTCTTTAGAATGATCACATAGCATATGTTACCTTAGGTTAGCTCGGAAGCAAAAAATTGTACTCTTATAGAAAAGGTCCCCCTTTTTGTTTTGTATACAGTTATGTTTTGTATATTGTATATGTTTTTGTACAAAGGGATATTCAGTTCAATATGCTTTGGGACAAAGGAATATCACACTTGTGCATAAAAAAGTGTGTATTCGGTTGTCAGAAGGTATATTAGATTAAAAAAAAGTGGGGGGCCCTTTTCTATAAAAGTGCCCAAAAAATAATCTAATCGTCGAATATTATAGAATTTATTTTTGTATCACCAATATTCTTATTTCAGACAAAGCTAAGGAAAAAAGTTACCCCCGACCTACCTTCTTTTGTTGTGAAACCTTTTGTTTTTAACAAAACTTTGTACCACAATAAAAAAAGTAAAAAAATAGTAATAAATAGATAAATGGAAGCGGCTTATGTTGTCTCCAGCTAGAAATAACTTTATTATCCCTAAAGTTTTTAAATTTTCTTGAAAAGACAATTAACTTTTTTTCTAAAGGAGTTACCCGATTGTTATTATTTGGCTTTACTTTTCTTTTTTTTTTGGGGGGGGGGTCACAAAGATCTTTTTTGTTTTCCTTATAAACATCTTATTTTCTTACGTGATGTAACTTTGTATTTATCTTTTTTTCTCTTTTATATATATATATATATATATATATATATATATATATATATATATATATATATCTCAGATTTTTATCTTTTTTCAAAAGTCCTAAAAACTTCTTATGTATCTTTTTATGTAGTATAAATTCTCTTATTTTTCTTATCCTTCCTTTCTTACAATTATTTATCTTTATATAAAAGTTTCAAACATATTATTTTTACTTTTTTATTTGTCTTAGTTTTATTTATATAATCTTTTATTTGTATTTTCTTATTCTCTAACTTTTTAATTTTTATTAGTATTTATTGCCAATTCATTTTTTTTTTTTAAAAAATCGCTTTTGCTGTAGCCTGCTTCTGGAGCTAATTGTAGTCGCTAGCGTTCCATTGTGAGTTAGTACAAGAGGTAGCAGTATGTTTTTACTTTCTCATATAAAGAGAAAGTATTGTGGTTGCGCGAAAATTCGATTTTGATACATCTACACGTTTTAAGAATCCAAAAAAGGGGTGTGTTAAATGTCTATCTGACGTCGAGACAGGCGTGTGAAGCCAAAACTCTGGGCTAATTTTGAAGAAATTTGGCATTCATTTTCAGAAAAATCATACCCCGAGGTGAAAGTGAAAAATGAATTATAGTTCCAAATTTGGGGGCGCTATGCCACATAGGTAAACTCTGAAAAAAAAAAAAAATATATATATATTTCTCGGAAACGGTTTAGACGATTTTGATTTAATAAATACTAGGATATAGTCCATTTAGGGGAGCCAGGGTAACCGAGCGTCTTAAGGCGCTCGCTCAGCTATCAATAAGTCGAGGCAACTCGAGGTCGTGGGTTCGATCCCGTGCCATGATACTCTGATTTGCATCAATGAATTGGGGACGGTGCACGTCGAGGGACACCCCCTATGGGGCACTCTTCCCCCACTCTTTGATGTGGGTCCGATCCGTGTCATGATGATGTAATTTGTATCTATGGTTCGAGGACGGAGCAGGGCGAGGGACTCCCTTTATGGGGACTCTTCCCCCACTCTTTGATGTGGGTCCGATCCGTGTCATGATGATGTAATTTGTATCTATGGTTCGAGAACGGAGCAGGGCGAGGGACACCCTTTATGGGGACTCTTCCCCCACTCTTTGATGTGGGTCCGATCCGTGTCATGATGATGTAATTTGTATCTATGGTTCGAGGACGGAGCAGGGCGAGGGACACCCTTTATGGGGACTCTTCCCCCACTCTTTGATGTGGGTCCGATCCGTGTCATGATGATGTAATTTGTATCTATGGTTCGAGGACGGAGCAGGGCGAGGGACACCCTTTATGGGGACTCTTCCCCCACTCTTTGACGCACGCTTATATAGCTTACTAATGACCACACCATACTCGCTTGGGCGGTACAATGTACAAATGTATGATGTGTGAAGTAACTGGAACTCTCCACCACGGGGCGTAAAAAGGGCCTAAGTGATGGGTTCGAACAAGTGGTTCGTCCTACCCGTTCTAGTAGTAAGTACTAGACTACTACTACTACTAGTCCATTTAAATACAAATCTAACGATATAAGCCGTTGTACCGGGAGAAATATATTTCCTGAAAATTGTCTTAAAACGCGGGCGGAGAGAGGCCGGGTTCGATTCTCTGCGAAAGGAAAAGTTATTTTTATGATAAATTTTGATATAATGTTCAAGAATAATTAAATTTATCTACGAAAACTAATAAATAGAAAACACTGGGCTAAGCAATTATGAACTCGGATATGAGAAAGTTTGTCTGAGTTGTCTCGGACCGATTTTTAATTCGTATGTCGCTAAAGATAGAAGCATTGCCGCACCATCAATAAATGACAAATACTGTTTATAGCTCCTCAAATTTTTATCTTTTATGACATATGCATATACTGTGATAGCTCGTAGTAATGTGCCTGTTGCACTAAAAATTAGAATTTTTATTTTTTTATTTTTTTTTAATGCATGTCTCTGTCACATTTAAATCTTTTAATCCATTCTAACCTCACTTAGCTGTCAGTGGTCGTCGTTGTTAAATTTCTGATTTTTTTTTTTTCTAATTTTTTACAGCCGACAATTCTCAATATAAATCTTAAACTTTTTTGTAGCGGGATGCCAAAGGTTGCTCTTTTCAAGAGTTAAGTCTGCCGTGTAGGCCCGCGGCTGAGTTACGTCTAGAGTTAGTGGCATCCCCAAGGTGGAGGAGGAACAGGATTTTAACCGAACTCACTCTACCCTACGAAATATTTGACGTTTAATTTAATTATTTAAATGGAAATAACCCCACTTACCTGTCTAATAATTTTTCCTACTAGCGGCAGCAAAATTACGCATTTTTGAACTGTTTTTTTGAAAATTTAATTTCTCTGAGGTTTCAAGAAAAATCCATGAAATGGATATAATTTTTTTTTTTTAAATATAAAATAATAAAACCAATTAAAATACGTTTTATACTATTTTGCTAAAAAAATTTCAAGTTTATTTTACCTGTTGTGTGGGCATTTAAAACAGATTAGGTGCTATCAGGGGTGCGCCTCCTCTGGTCTCTATAACGACGCGCACCCGAGTGATAAGAATATTACTCTTTTAGGGTAGCGACACACTTCGCCACCAGGGTAGCGCCACCCGGGGGGCACCACCTTGTTGATGCCATTTGCTTCCGCCAATTGTCTTACGCCACCCGAGGTTTTAAATTTTTCAACCAGTCGGAAAAAGTGGTCATTGTCCTGAGAAATGGAGCCGGAGGAGATAGCTGTGCTTGCTTATCATTATGTTCGTGAAAGAAGAAGGGTTCGTTTTGGGTTCACCCAATTATTTCAGAAAAAAATAATACTAGTTTGTTTCATACAGTGTACCCCTGTATCAAAGAGTACAGTGAACAAATTTAAAATTTGTTGCCGAATGTCACGTAGAACTTCCGACGAATCGCTTAGAATATTGAAGAACAGTTTGACCAGTATTCCTAATCAACACTGTAAACGTACTGACTAGAAGTTAACGATTTGATTGAAGGAGTGGAGGCTTAGTGGCAGGGACTTAGATGGCACCGTCTGAAAGTGACAGGCTCAATTTAAAACCGTGAGCTGACCAGGTGGCGCCACCTGTAGGAGGCGGCTATAACGTGGGGTGGTTGACCTGGTAGTGCCACCCGGCGGGTGGCGCCTCCTCCTGTGGCAGGTTGCCTATTCTCATTGGTGACCGGTGGCTACCCGGGT